>VYZM01006451.1:502078-562501 GCA_013398915.1 Dromas ardeola | reverse complement strand
AAGGCCAGGCTGGATGGGGCTTTGAGCAACCTGGTCTGGTGGGAGGTGTCCCTGCCCAGGGCAGGGGGGTTGGAACCAGATGATCTTTAAGGTCCCTTCCAACCCGAACCATTCTGTGACTCTATGAGGAAGGTCACCGGTGGCTTCACCTCCCACCCCGGCGGTGGCAGCGCCCGGCCGGGGCCGAGCAGCGGGGGTGGGGAGCGACACAGCCCCGGGCCGGCGAGAGGTGCCCCCGGCCGGGGGCTGCGGGGGAAGGACAGGACCTGCCAGCCCTTCGGCTTGCCACGTCCTCGGGCCGCTTCATGAAAGCGCAGCACATCAGACGCTACTTCGCTTTTTTTTTTTTTAATACATCAAAGCAAGCCAGCAGCCAGAATGTGGTACCCAGGCGTACTTCTAAAATGCTGCTGTGCAGGGTGCGTTTGTGAACAAACTGCAGGCTCCTGTAAAACAGACGTCTCTTGTCAAATGAAGCTGAGATTTCTTAAGCCGAGTCTAACTGGGGGAAACTCAGGAAGGCTGCCTGCCGTTGTGACCTCAGCTGCGTCCTGGCTGTGCGCATATCTGATCCCACTGTATTGCAATATTATGTTATTTATTTCCTCCGTCTTCAGGAAGTGTCACCAAGTGAGAAAATAAATCCAGATTGTTTAAAACCTGCACCGGCTATTTGCTGATCGCATCCTAAATGTGTGGAATGTATAAAAAGCTCATTAAAGATTCATAAAAGTTATAGCTTCATAAAGCGTGCACAAAAACTTCTCCTTAGGAGCCAGCTTAATGTTAAGGGACTCTTGCTAGTGCAAGGATTATAGCATTGGGCTGTGTTACATGAACAAAAAAGAACTTTCACAGAAAGGACTGACACCCAACAGAAGAAAAAAACTCTAGTCAGGCAATGGCCGATGACAATGATGATGTGCACTGATTTTAAAGTGTACCAGAGGAACAGCTGAAGATGTCAGAAAAGATCTATGCAACAGGGCTAGAAGCTATGAGAAAGTAAACAACTTAACTTTCTAGGAGTCACATTTAGGCTTTACAAGTTCATAATCTTAATATACGTGACAATAGGGATGCATTAGCAGCGCTGTCTGAGTTACCTGGAAACGACTGTGTTTATCTGAGGCCATATAAACATTACTAAAAGTTCAGAAGACTTTCCTTCTGCTCAGTAATATCATTCAACATAATTACATTGGTGGCATGTTCTCCGCGGGGGGAACACAAAAAAAGGAAAGTGTGTTTAGAGAATACTTCGGATAATTTTACAAGGTGCCTGAGTTTTGCTGGAAACCAGTGTGATATAGGTGCTTATAAAAAGCTGCTTTTAAGGATTTTATCCAAAGCAGTCAGGATACGATACTGAGATTTTTAGGACCTGTTCAGCACCTCTGAAAATAAAGCCTGCAAGGCATTACTGTTTTGTTCCTGAATGTGACCTCTATACGGTACAGTCATCCATTGCGTAATGAATTTTTGGCTATAGCTATAGTATAAAACAATGCTTAACAGCTTAGTTTTATTCCCAGCGAGTTAATTGGCCATACATGTTCATAAAGCATGTAAACAAACAGAGCGACAGCCTAGAAACGCAGCGGGACATATAAGGACCTGGAACGACTTGCAGTCACCCTGCCCCTGCGAAACCACTTGCAGACAGAGTCATGCTTTGAAAACGCCCTTATTAAAGACCTAATTCTGTTCCCACCATGCCTGGGGAGGTGTGCGGGGGCTGTTTTTATTTTCAGCAAGAGCCCCGCTCTTCTGCCGTCTGAACCACTGACAAGCTCTTTGCAGAGGCAGGCAGTTGTCTCCAGAGCTGCAAAACATCAACCCCCTCGGCGCTCAAAGGAGGGGGAACAACCGAGAAAACTAAAATGGTCTTATTTTGCAATTTATTTGGGTTTTTTAGGCCTTCCTGCAAAGTTTTCTTCGCCAAGGACCCTCTGAAGATAGTGCGTGCTCAGGGCCAATATATGTTTGATGAGAAAGGAGAAAAATACTTAGACTGTATCAACAACGTTGCACATGGTAAGAGGTTCAGCTTGTAAGACTGCTTCTGTTCCTTCATGTCTAACGGGGGTCAGAACACACTTCGTCCAAGGGGTGATATTCACAGTGCTTCTCTCAGTGTCCTTCTGTGGTTCAGTAACTGACTGCTTGCTAGTAATAACTAATTCTTTTCTTCTTTAGTTGGCCACAGTCATCCATACGTGATAAAGGCCGCAACAAAACAGATGGAGCTGCTCAATACAAATTCCCGGTTCCTGCACGACAACCTTGTTCAGTACGCACAGCGCCTTACAGCCACCCTGCCCGAGAAACTCTCCGTTTGCTATTTTGTTAACTCTGGGTATGTCTGAGTATTTATTTTTTTCCATTATGACTATTTTGGTCCTGTTTGAGATGGACACTCGGAACAGTTTGGTCCAAATCTTAAGTCAGGCTCAGTAATAAGCAACAAAAATATTTCCAGTACTGATGGAAGGATGCTTCCTATTTGCAGCTGTCACGTTGAGAGTGATGGCTTAATGCGAGAGAGCCAAAACATGAAACTGGTTTGCTGAATGCTATGCAAAAAAAGAGGGGGAAAAAGCAAGAAAAGCGAATCAGACTGCAAATTGCGAACGTTAGGTACAGATTGGGGAACGCTAGCTGTAAATGGACATACGGCCTTGGAAACAAGTCGTTGTCTTTAGACTTCCGTTTAGTCCGTGATCACTTACATTGCCAGAACAGACCACTTGTGAGCAGAGGGGCTGCTACGGGTCAGGCTGGGAGTTTGAGTCTTCTCCCGGGGAGCAGATTTGGGTTCTCTGCTGCCTGATGGTGCAAGCGCTGGGGAGGACGGCGCCATGGTGGAGGGTGGGAGACGGGGCTGGCACCCTGTTGCTTTTCGAGGGTTTGCGGCTGCGTTGCGCTCTCATCTGCGAAGTGGTCTCATTTGTACCAAGAGGATGTAAATACCTACAAGCAATCTGGGGGAGGGAAAGAAAGCATCTCTTTGTTTGCTGTTTATACAAAGAGATGGTTTTTTTCTGTGCCCTTTTACATGGCATTTACAATCTCAACGTTAGCATTGTAATCCGTATAGTAACAGAGCTGCTGTGTTGATTTATTCTATCCATCAGTCCCTTGCCTCCTCTTCTGTGTCAGAATACCATTGTAATTGGAAGCGCTTCCTCACTGTTTTGCGGCTGTATCTGTTATTATGCAGGTCGGAAGCAAATGATCTTGCTTTACGACTGGCTCGGCAGTACCATGGGCACCAAGATGTGATCACCCTTGAAAAGTAAGTACATAGAGTAGCTTATGTGAATGCAGCCAGCAGCTCCTGCCATTGCTTCAGAAGCAGCTTTGCAGCAACCCCCCGCTGTTTGTACTCCACTGCCTGCTGAAAGAAAAGCTTTGTTGCTTTCATGCTAGAACAGGTCAGGAAATCCCTTTTCCACATTTGGATAAACACAAGTTTTGAAGATCTCTGAAAAATAAGCTTCTCGGTCACCCCAGAAGGTCAATCACCTGTTACAGGGCGTTTCCCACAGAGAATCCCAAAGCAATTCAGGCCAGAGACTTGAATGTTGGTTTGAAACACCAATGAGTGGTCTGGCCACCGGGCTGCTCTGGAAAAGGGCTTTCTTTTTGTCATGCCCTGCTGGACACGTTTCTTTTTGTACACATAAATGTTCAGTGGTCAAGAAGAAAGATCCTGTAGCTCTGCAGCAGTGCTGCACTAATGATGAGCTCCCTTCCAGTGAACACAAGTACACACACAAAACCAAGCAGCTCCAAAATCAGGAGGCACTGAGAGGGCCGTCAGCTCCCGCCACGTCTCTGGGTTTTCCTATCCTAGATGCGACCATAGGGTTGGTTATGCTGCTGTGGGGCTGGATCTTCTTCTCAGGCTGTGATTAGTCCAGCCAGAGCAACTGCAAGAGCACGTGTCTGTCTGAATGGCACAAAGCTTGTTTGACTCGGCCGTGCTGGGATTCCTGTTAGCCCTCCTCGACTCACGTGGCCAAGATTTGGAGCCACTGACAGTAGCTTCTGTCAGGAGAGGCTGAGGACGGAGCAGGCTCTGTCACTGTTTCACTGAAACGTCTTCTCTTCCTGAACATCACAAAGTATTTCTTTGCCCGGGCCTCAAGGCTCTGTAGGCTTTTGCCATAGCTGCCATCCCAGTCAGGGTGGGCTTTCTGACCTCTCTCTGTGTCCGTTGGCAGATTTTGTTGACCGGCTAGTAGAAAGGTATAAAGGAGTGCAAAAATACCCACTCTACTCTATGTGTGTGCTATGGTGAGATTGTGAACAGGTTTTTGATTTGGTTGGAGGCTCGCTTTGCTTCAAGTTTATGGCTGAACGGAAGTGTTTATTCCCTGAGTGAAGCTGCTACATGCTTTAGGTTCAAAAGGCTGTGTTTCTCATTTCTAAATCAAATTGGCCTCCGTGGTAACCCTCTTTAGCATATTCTGCATTGTAAAGCTTTTATATTCAAACAATAGTCGTCCTTATCCCGAAAGTGGCTTCTGACAAACAGTCTAGCCTGTAGGGCCTTCGGGGCAGGTCGCGGTGTGTTGCTGCTGCAGAAGATCCCCCCTTCTGATGCAATGCACGCTCTTGGGAGTCTTTGCAATGGTGTTGGGTTCTAGCTTGCGAAGCTTGGGTTGGCCAGAGTGGGGCCCACAGGTGGGAAATGAGGGAGCTGGACCCACCCTTGGGCTGCTGGGGCAGCCAACTTAGAGGCGGCACGGTCCAGGGGACATCATCTTGGTCTGTCCCCATGCTGGCACTTGATTTTATGCAAGAAAAAAAAAAAAAACCTCCTTGTTTCAGTCTTGCTAGAGAATTAAAGTCAACAGCCATTTCATATTGTCTTTGAGAGAAAGAATGAGTAAACTAAATCAAGATCTGCCACAAACAGTGCTACTGTGTTGCAGATACAGTTGCTTATTCTGGATAATTTATGGGCACGGTTGTAAATTTAGGTCTTGTGTAAATGTGGTGAAAAGTGACTTCAATATTTAACACTCATGCAGTGCTTACCATGGCCATGTTACATCTCTGATTGACATCAGTCCCTATAAATTTAATCAGCTGGGAAAGGACAGCAAGAAGGAGTTTGTGCATGTGGTAAGTGTGTTTTTTTGCTTTTTGTTATTTTTATGCCTGTTATGCAGCATATTGAATTACCCACTTCTGGTGTAGATACACTTTCATTCTTTTATGCCGATGCTAAAGTACGTACACTTTGCTCTTTGTCGGTGGATTAAATACAGCAAAATTTTTTGCTTTAGGGTTTCTAAGAGGGTATTGAGCTGTGAGGCGGATTTCCTTCATAGTGCTACTGAGACACTGCACTGTATAGTTACACAGTTTGAGGAAATCTGCCAATATCTGTTGTGTTGGTTTGGCTAAAGGTACGCAGGACTTTTGAGTCTGCTTCCAAAAACTGGAAAGGCAGGCTCTACAGGTTCACACAGATCTGGGTATAGAGCTCATGGGTGTCCACCTGAGTGGGATACGGTTTGATTTTCAGCCTGAACTTGTATATCTTACGAAGACAAAAATCATTCTCAGCCCAGAGATGTACACCAAGCAGGTCTTTCCTCTCTAGACCTCTTTGTGCTAACCACACTGCCAAAGTAGAATCCACCTTTTCATACCGCTTCCTTTCTCTTATTTACTGAACCTCTCCCGGCACCGTTTGTAGAGGTTTGAAGGTCATACAGATTCGTACCGTGACTAGGACGCTGGAAGGGAAGCGACAGACTGGAAAACCCCATTCTCCAGTTGCAGAAATGGATCTTTCTGCAAGAATCAGAAATAAGATGATGGATGAGGACTCAGTATTGTGTCCTGGGGAGAGGAGGGATGGTCTTGAAAGGTGGATGAGGTAGTTGTGCCCAGTAGTGTTGAACATATCATAGGGCTGGATTCAGTTTAAGCTCCTGTAAGCATTTTTGCAATTCCACGCAGAAATTCAGGCTGTACTAACTCCTATTATAGATAATATGGAAAGACAAAAATGCAGAGCAATAGAAAAGAAAGTAAATGTTTCATAGAAGGATGGTCTTTAAAAAAAAAATAATTGTTTTTTTCAGGCTCCTTCTCCAGATATCTACAGAGGGAAATACCGGGAAGACCACCCAGACCCAGCAAGTGCCTATGCTGAAGAGGTGAAAAAGATTATTGAAGAAGCACAGAAGAATGGACGCAAGGTGTGTGTTTTGTGCTCTAGAAATGCTGAGGCTTCTTCTGTTAAGTGTGGCGTGGGGGCGTGAAACAGGCAACTAAGGACTTGTTTCTTTACTCAGTTTCCCTTGCTTCCCCCTGCCCTTCGTTTTTCAATGGTGGGTTCTATATTCGAAATGATCCATTTTTCTACCTGATGCTCCTATCATAATTTTTCTAGAGATCAATGAAAGGATCAATAATACAGTTGTAAATAAGCAGATACAACAAAAGCCATTTAATTTCCTATTTTATGCATTGAATCTACTGATTGTAAATATCTCAGGGCAAGCTTTGAGGTCAGCTGAGAAACTACATCACAAGTTCTAACAAGGATATATAAAAGTCCGCAGGACATGGACAAAATATGCTAGATAAAATCCCGATACTACATTTCTGAGTCTAGTACCTTAAGGTACTTTGGAGTCATCTAGGAAGGTGAACCTTTCAATCATATCCAATACAACCTTGATAAAAACAGATGATTTCTGAACAGGTTTACTTAAAATGTTTGTAATGTTTTGTATAATGGCATTAGCGTTTTGAGACATGTAGGACTTGATCCAAAGCCCACTGAAGTCACAGAGGACTTCAGTGGAGATGGGAACAACACGTTCCCTTCTAGTCCAATGGACTTACATCACTCTTCTTTTAGTTTCTTCATCAACTTTTTTTTATTCTCTACTAACGGATAGTTTTGTTTTTTTCTTCCCTTGTTTCCTTTCTTTTGCATATTTCTTAGGTTTTGGTGACATAGACCTGTGGCAGGACAAGTTGTGCTAAAGGCTAAGCCTCACATGCTATGGGAAGCTTCGTACTCTTTGGCCGTAGCATGCCTCTTCATGCCTCTTCAAATATAGTGTTCAAGTATAGAACCTTCAAATATAGGTTCTTTACACGTTACTGCTCGGCCTTGTTTCCAGGAAGACTGCACCAGCCCAGAGAGACCTCTTGATGCTCAGGGAGGGGTTCACAAGTGGTGTGGGGATGCAATCCCTTAAATAGCAGACTTATGCTGAGACTTTGGGGTAATACCATATCTCTGCTGCATAGACCTCTGCTGTTGACAAGAAACGAATTTTGATGTTCCAGTGTATCTGATACGCTGCTCTTACCCTTCCTGACTTGAAATAACTTTCTTTTTCATTCCTAGCAACTGGAATTATTTCACCTGTAGAATTTTTCTCCTCTTTTGTCAAGTGCCTCATGCTGACGTTTTACTTGTGTAGTTATTTGCGTTAGACAGGGGTGCCCAAAGCATAGCCTCAGGTCATCTTACAGTTCGGCTTCTACCCACCTCCGTCTGGTGTTCAGGATTGAACAAAAAGCTGATCACCACATATACCCATTTCTGGAGAGTCTTGGCATTAAGCAAGTTTTATTAACCTCTTGGGGAAAATGGCAAACACCGTTGTGCGTCTCCTGTAAATTGAAATTTGTAAATAAATTTACAGAGCTCCCAGGAGCCTGATCCACCATCCACTGACACCAGTGTTTTCCACTTCAACAGCTGTAGGACTAGGGCTTGATGGAGGTCCTTGTATTCCATCAGGTTGCAGAAGTGGCCCTGGCTACTGCGAATTTGGGCACCCCAGATCACAAAATGAATAAATTCTTTAGCCATAGCTGTTCTCAAGAGCCCTTGGTTGTCCAACCCATTGCGTGATTAAATTAAGGCACTCATTTAAACATTTGTTTCTAGACTGTTAGATGTTTGTGTAAAGGCCAAGTAGATGAACACAGCTCTCACCTGAGTTTGTTTTTTGTAGATTGCTGCCTTCATAGCTGAATCCATGCAGAGCTGTGGAGGCCAAGTAATTCCACCTGTGGGCTATTTCCAGAAAGTGGCACAGTACGTACATCACTTCAAAAGGGCGTAACTGGAAAATTAACCAAAGAAACAGGTTTTTCACTATAGGCTTATCCAATCAATTTGGCTATCACCCTCTCTTGTTCTTGGCTATCTGTGGTTCCTTTCTATTTTTTGAAGAGTATGACTTCACTTCTATTTTTTTTTATGGAACATAAGCTGACTAATTTTTTTTGGCTGGATAATTGTCTTTCCTTTTCTATCTTTAATCCTCAGGCCATAATTTTGATGGAAGATGAAGTTGGACCACCATAGATAAAACCCTCCAGTACCATTACACTACCCCTATTTTGCATCAAAAACTTTAGCAAACTAAAAAATTTATCAATTGAAATAGCTGTAGCTATGTTTCAGCAGCCACGTTCTTTCTTTTTTTCCCCTAACCTGGTCTCACACTGGAGAATTTTTGTAATAAAAACTCCCTTGTCCTAGATTGCCTAACTGAGACGTGTACTGCAGCATTAGTCATTCAAGATTTTCTGTTTTTTCTCAGGTACGTCCGTGCGGCAGGTGGAGTGTTCATAGCTGATGAGGTCCAGGTTGGCTTTGGCAGAGTAGGGAAGCATTTTTGGGCATTCCAGCTGCAAGGTGAAGATTTTGTGCCTGACATTGTCACCATGGGAAAGCCCATTGGCAATGGCCACCCTATGTCTTGTGTGGTCACAACGAGGGAAATCGCTGAAGGCTTTGGTGCCTCTGGACTGGAGTATTTCAATACAGTAAGTTCGTAGATGACGGTTTGCCTTTTTTTCTTTCGATGTGCATTTAGCAGTTAGAAGTTGTTCAGGTGATTCAGCTAACATCTGTGTTCATCACTGTATGATATTACTAAGAGCTGGAGTCAACCACAGTCTAATATCTAAAAGCAAGTGGAGAGGCTTTGAAATATGCTCTGTTCCAAGTGGTATATCTTAATATGGACCAGCACAGCGCTCTGGCAAGTCATGCATCTCAGCTCACATCCATACAGATAAATTCTTCCTTACTGCTCACTCTCTCTGCCCCCTCTGAAATGTTGACCATGTAAAATTTCATTCTCTCGGATAGGCTCTGTGCTGGTGGGGCTCGTGCCCTGGCAGACCTTGCTCTGCAGTTGTCACCTAACAGAACAGTGACCTTTTTACCAGGAAACATTTGAGCTGCGTGCATGCCACAGAGAAGTAGCTTGTTTACTGAGTCCTCTTTCTGCTTCTGTGACTGAGCCTTCTTCCCAGCTACCATGATTCCCCTGCTTTCAATGGAGTTTATACCCTCCAGCTCAAGAAATATCAGATCTATCACCCACTGGTCTTCACAGGAGCATTTTGCCTGCCCATGCAATCGGCAAACCATGAGAGCAGCTCGAACGCTTCACCTGTGAAATCTTCAAATTACTGAAACCTGAAGCGGAGGAAGAGGGAGCCCCTCCCTTGGGCCTCTTACATGGCCCAAAGCGTGGGCAACAGTGCTCCACAAAAGGTCCACCTCTCCAAGCTTTCCTCACAGCATGCCAAGCAGGACAGGGCAAGTGAAAATTACATGGATAGACACGGATGAATTTTTATGATGGGTTTTGTTTTCCTATTTGTCTTTGCTATCAGTTTGGAGGCAATCCAGTGTCTTGTGCTATTGGTTTGGCTGTGCTGGAGGTGATAGAAAAAGAAGATCTCCAAGGAAATGCTATACGCGTAGGAAATTATCTCCTGGAGTTGCTGGCTGAGCAAAAGGAGAAACATCCCTTAGTGGGAGATATCAGGTGGGTGCCTTACAGCAATGTCAGAGAAGAAAAATAACTGTGCTAGAAAAATCAGCAAGTTTGGGGTGAGGGGAACACAGAAACATTATGTCATGATTACGCTATACCTCTTTTTTAAAATGGACTACCCAGAACTGATACTGGAAGGCAATTAGTTCTTCAAAAAAAGTCGTCCATCCACATGCTTAGTTAGGTATAAGCCGAGCCACTAGAAAAGATCTGGGAGAGAGTAGGAGAAGGAGCCATCCGCGTGCAATAGCCCAGTTGTCAGCACACTGTTGGGATGATGGAGACCTTGTTCAAATCTCTGGTCCATTTCATTTGGAGATGTTCATGTGGATTTTCCTTGTGCTACTGCCACGATAACTGCCTTCAGGGTTTTTTTGGGGGGGGGTTGGGTTGTAGGGTTTTTTTTAGTTCTTGTTTTTGATTATTTGTCTTCCACAGCTCCTTGGCTTGAGGGTTGCCGGATAAGAGAGAAAGAAAATAATTCTGTCACTCATAAGTGGCCATGTAGCCTTAATGAGACAGCTAAATTTATTTATCCAGAAATATCTTTTATCCCACTTGATTGTCTGAAGTAGCCAGTGCCAAAATATGACCAAAGAGAAAGTCTTTTCTCTTTCCTGCTGCTCCTTCCCCTTCCAGGGAAGGGAATTGCAGTTGTTAGAAACAGGTTTTGCATTTGCAGGAGAAGGCTTGGGTTGTTGACACTGGATTTCACTTGTCTGTATTTTCTTCCTCTGTTCCAGGGGTGTTGGATTGTTTGTTGGAGTGGATCTGGTGAAAGATCAACAAAAGCGAACACCAGCCACAGCTGAAGCCCTTCACCTTATTTACAAGTAAAAGTTTTTTAAAGACTATGTGCAGTGATCAAACCCTGCTAATGTTCCGCAGCAGTTAGTCCTTAATTTCAGTTTAAATTTGTGTAGCTTTTGATAACATAGGACTAGAAAAAGAAAAGTTTCAAAATCTAACTCAGCCTGAAGGGTCTGACGGGACACAATATAGTTTTATACCGGTGTCTATCGCAGATGTTTCCTCTTTCCACAGGCTGAAAGAGCGTCAAATCCTTCTTAGTGCAGACGGACCCCACAGGAATATACTAAAATTTAAACCACCAATGTGTTTCACAATGGAAGATGCAAAACACGTAGTGGAGACCATTGATGCACTTCTCACAGGTATGTATTCTCAAAGGAATACTCTTCTTCATTCATTTTCCAGATGACCCGTTAGAAACACCAGCCACCATAATCTAGGCCATTAAATGCAAAGGAAGGTAATCAATTACGTTTCTTACCACTTGTCCAAACTGCTGTTCTTAATGTCAATTATTATAAATAAGTAAAAAGCCCCACGCATACTTCTTCCTGCTCTTGATCGTTTCTGTCACAGACTCAATGTTGCTACTCGTGTCTGGTCACATATGCTATATGTTAAGGAGTGAATATGTTAATTCAGCACAGGCCTGAAAGACACTGCTGAAACACTGGTCAAGCTTTCCATAATGTGCTCTACCTTTTTTTNCCCATATTTTCCTGTTCTTTTTTTTTTTTTTTTTTTTTTCCCTTTTCTTTTTTTTAACTGTCGTACTGGAACTTGATTGTCTCACTCAAATTTAGCCTGAAGATTTTCAGGCTCTATTTATCTTCTACCTGGGGACCAGTCCAGGGGAAAATACGGTGAGGTATACTGTTATTGTAAGGAGTCTCCAAGCCCATTCTACGCTGAACGCTCCCATCTCCTGAGATTATAACAACTGGAGTTAGACTAGCACAAACCTGCTGGACAAAGGCAGAATTCAGCTCTGAAAAGTCTGTCTGAACCTCCATGCGACAGCCAAGCTGTTAATTCCACACAACACCCCCAAGCTACACAGTCCTGATACATTAATCCCATTGCCTCAGAAAAACGCTTTAGGAAGTATTCATCATTCCTCAGTTATTCTTCTGGGTGATAAATGCCCAGAGGAATAGCTGATTAGGTATTTTTTACTTCAGCCAGCTGTTAAATTGGCTGCATGCTTACTTACCCTTTGTTCTTTTTAATTTAATTATTTTATTACTTTTTTTAGAAATGGAAGAGGCAACTGGAATGAAGACAGAAAATAATGCATCTACAAACGCACAGTGCAAAAGAAAAGTAGGTTTTGAATTTTTTTTGAACTCTTATTCAGATGGGTGTTTGGCAAAGCAAGTATGTGTTACTTTGGTTGAGCACGCCATCATTTTTGGTTGTGTGAGTGGTTCTGTGCCTTGAAACCGAGCTCAGAACGTAACCCGCCACTAGAAACCTGAGAGGACTGTGTTACTGGGGCAAATCTGAAAAGACATGAGTAATACAGACCTACAGTGAGAAATGTGTTGCAGACAAGCCCCTCGCTTTGCCTCGTGTGCAAACAAGACCCACCAGACTTTGGTCTGCACAAAATTGTGACCTCAGCAGCCAACAATTTTACTAGTTCTAGGTATTGTGTGCTACTGATGGGTATTTGGCTTTCTAAGCAAGCCTTCAGCCTGGAAGGTGTCCAAGGTTTCGGAGAGTTACAAGGATTTCGTTTCCACCGTAGCTCTTTGAGTATGAATGGCTGACACGTATCCAAATTAGGACTTCTTAAGTTGCAGCCCCAGCTTTGGATAAATGATATATAATTTCTCACACCCTTAAAAACACGTCACCCCCTGTGTTATAGGAAAGCTCGCTGAGCAGTCCCTTGGTGAGTTTTCCAGTGATGCTGTGAATGGTGGGAAGGCAGTATCTCAGCTGTCTAGGGCTGTAGTAATTCAGGCAGGGACCCTGTGGATTATTGTCCATCTAGATGATACTAGATTTAGGGTGCAAGCCTCCTCTTACAGACATTTGTACGCGTTCAGTTCGATTTCTTTCAAAGCTAAGAAGCTGTGCCACTAAGAGAGGAGAGTCAGGCAGAGCTACCTAATGGGAAGCAAGTCCAGTGGCTGCCTGTTGGAAGACATGCTCGTGCCTTCACTGACACTTCACTTCTGTTTCAGACGACTGAAGGGAGTCCTCAGCCAGAAGGTGCAAATGAAAGCATCGGCCATATGAATGGAGCTGCCTGCAGACAAGAAAACGGGCTTTATTCTAAAAAACGCTCGGTGCCAAGTAAAAGAATAAGAACATGAGGAGGGAAAGTTTCCTCATTCAGTTTGAATTTGTGTCCGGCTTGCTTTTGAGGTGAAGAGTGCAATAGTCCGAGTCCTAGGATCCGTTTGAAGCCTAGTCCTACCTTCCATACACTGGCTGAATTCCTGTTAGCTTCAGTAGGAGTTTAAAATACCTTTTCAGATACATGAGAACTGCACCACGTGGCTTGAAATCTAGATGTGACAGAACGGACAAGTGATACACAAATGCCTTGGTGCTGGTGGCAGGCTTGACATAGGTACACAAACTCAGCGAAATCTGTGGATTTACCCATATTACACAGAATCTGAATCGCTTCACCACCACACAAGCAAATGCCAATCCTTTTAAGTTTAAAATTATATGCTTAATATGCTATTTTTACAATATTTTAAATTTCAATATTTAATATTGAGATGTTAATTACTTCCCATGTTTTAATGGCTGAATTCACAAAACAATGCTTGAGAGAGAAATCATTATTGTCTTCCAGTGTAACTTAGGTCCTATGGACCATATTCCCAGCTGATGTAAATTGGTGCGGCTTTGTTAATGTCAGCAATGCTCTACCAAGAGTCTACCACTGTGTGTGTAGCGACTCCGTGTTTCTGCAGGGCATTCTCACTTTATGTTCAAAGAAAATGAAGAATCTGGATCCTAATTTTCTATGGATAAAGCAGCTTTTATAGATAGCTATTTATATAGAGTAAGATTTTATGATTTTTTTTTTTTCCCCAAAAGTTTATATATCGAACCCTCGCGGTCCAAAAAATATGCAAGTAGAGTATACATCAGTTCAGACATGGTGATTGATTGAATTTAACCTGAGGGTCTCTCAAAATGAGGTTCCCAGGGACAGCCCAGTTTGCATTCCCATGGATTTTAGCTGTTTTGACAGTCGTGGGAATTACTGCCTGATCCTGCCGTAGCTGTGCTGTTACTTTTGGTCAGTGGTGACGAAGAGTCGCATGCCAGTTGCATGGGATCCTGACAGGTAGATGGCTGTGATAACATTCGATAGATTACTAAAATGAGAGGATCACTGCATAAAACATAACGTGCAACCACTTTGCAGCCACTGCCTAGCTGTGCCGCACATACTGTAGACTGGCTTGCCTCCTTGTCAGTGTTAAATTTCAACGAGAGCACGCAAGCCCTGCTTCCCTTTTTTAATACGTGCACAGCTCTATGCTACGGAAGACACCGAGGGCTTTACAAACGGTTTGTACTTCAGAAAAAAAGCCAAAATTTATTTCCTCTTCAATTTTAATACCCCAAGTCCTGCTGGTTTGTAATTGCTGCTAACGATCCTACTGATACGACTGAAAATTGAGCACCTTATCTAATTTTGTGTTTTCCACAATTTGCTAGATTAATATTGATAGTGTAACGTCTTCCGCCATCCTCAAGCTGGCTTATTTTCTGTTTCATGATCTTTGGATAATTCTTCCATAAAAATAATTCAAGATCTTTGAACAATTCTTCCGTAAAAATAAATCTCTCATTTGTAATTATCACGTCCTCCACAAAGAGTTGGGTTTTTTTTGTTTTAATCTTATTCTTCAGTAACGCCTATTTGATGAGGGCAGTAACTTCAGTTTTGGCTGGGGGTTGTCTCCATGCCGAAGCAGAACTGGCTAGCCTGTGGTTCCCCGAGGCCCTACGTGGCCCTCAGCTGTCGGCAGCTCTTACCCTCAAAGCCAGATGTTACCTCAGCTGCCACAGTTCAGCCCCTGCTGACCCTGCACCAGGAAGGACGCCACAGGCCTTTTCCAACGCGAAACTACACAAAGGCCTAAGTCAACCCAATTTGGCGTGTGTCCAAAGGCACGGTTTTGGGGTATTTCCGTATGGAGTGGGGCTACTTACGTTGTACCTCATCCATCATGTGCTGTAGCAGCAGCAGCAGCATGTGCTTCCCAGCAAGCAAATACTTGCGCTATTTATCAGAAGGGTTAAGCTCAACGACACGCAGCCCCTCCAGTCTATAGTATGGCACCGACTGTTGTGGCAGGTCATTAATGTTTATTTTTCAAATGCATGGCAAGGAACTAGAAGGAAAAAAAAATCCACTTATCCCAAATCTGGGGGGAGGTGAAGATTAGAACTTCATAAACACAAGGGGCCTGTGCTTCTGCCTTTACCCTACCTGTGTCTTGCTTCTGCACATGCTTGAAGTACATGGAACAACCATCACTCCAATTTACTGGTGTTTTTCACCCGGTTTCTTCTTCGCAAGTCAGGAAGCTCTCTACCTATTGGTTCTGTGAGTTACCTAGAACAACTGAGTCTTCTATTTTCTTAAAACAAGAGAGGCTATCACTTCTGTGATACATACTGAAAAAAAACCCCCACTATCATTTAAACGGAGGAACCAACCCAACAGTTACCTGGAGTTGAACTGGACCTACTAGAATTACTATTGCAACATCATTCTTAATGTTCCCGCAGTGTCTCAGCATCCACCCGCAAGACTATGCACAGTCCCTGCTGTGAAGGGCTTACTAATGAGAAGAGACTGATTAAGGATGGGAGAGTGGAAGCAGAAATAATTGAGGCTAAACACAGAGAGAGCAGTTCCAGTCAGCTGAACTGATCAAATATATTCCCTCCACTGAATAGGCAAGGCTTTTTTCCCCTTTCCAGCTCTCTGTTTCCTTTTCTTTTTTTCTTCCTACTTCTCCTGTCCTGGCTGTGCAATTCCTGGTTTTTAGCCATATGGTTCAACCTCCACCCTAGCCCTGACATTCATCAGACACCTCCGTAAGCCAGTTCAATTCATTAGCCTTGCAGAAAAAAATGAGACCACGCTTTTTTTCCCCATCAGTTTTCTGCAAGGCTAATTAACAGGCTCGTGGAGGAGGCCTGAGGCTGCACAGGACACACAGCAGGAGGAAGAGACCGCGGGGTGAGGGAAAGGCAGGACTCCAGCCCAAGTGGGCATCACTGGCTGGAGTCAGTTACTTTTATCTTCACTCTAGCTCATCATCCTACTGGAAGCTGAATGAGGGTAATTTTATTGCATTCTCGTAGTTTACCACTGGTTCAGTCACTTTTATATTGCATGTTTAAGCAAACGGACTGGTTAGAACAAGGGAAAAAGAAAGGACAGTGCTTGCTGCAAATACTGATGAAAGAGTGACGCTGCAGCAGGCTGAACTCATGGCCTGTTAATTCCCCTACACGAAAGCAAGCAGAACTGAACTTGTGTGGAGTCAGAAGGCTGTGCCTTAGCCAGCACTGTTCTGGGGAGAAGAACCAGGATCAAAAGTTGCCATGTCAACACATCACCACCGAACTGCCAGGGAAACAGAGCGTGCCGCATGTCCACATCTGGGGAAAAAAGCCTCAGCCTTAGCTCCATTAAATGTTGCAATGGGAATACGCTGAGTAGAAGAATTATGCAGGAGCACTATATTTTGTCTCTTGCTTTTTAGGTATATCGTTTCTTAGACATACAACACAGTTTTATCAGTTAATACAGTCATAATCTTCACAGCTGTTAAGCTCGGTGGGTGCAAACTAACTGGCTGTCCCAACACACCAAAGTCCAAAGGGGAAAAGTTTCCCCCACACCCCTCCCAGAAGAAGCGAGCTCTGATAATATCTGTCAAAAAAAGGGAGATGAAAGAAGGGGACCAAGGGACAAGCATGAACCACTTATTTTACATGTGTTGTTGCAACGTGCAAGACATTTCTGTTCAAAAAAAAAACCAAACAACCAAACCAAAACCCAACAAACATCATAAAGCAGAGATAAAAATTTCATTTTTAATGTGGCAAAAGTCTGGGTCAAATGTCTGACTGGGTCTGGGACACCTTCATCTAAAACCACAGCTTTCAGCACCAACGTGCGAAAAATAGAGCCCAGAAAAAGAAGTCAAGAGCACCCATCAGAAAAATATTTCAAAAAGTGGAGAAGTCTGTTTAAATGTCTCCTGCAAAATGGGACACAAGTATTTGTACAGGTATCTCTCGGATAGTAAGTTCCCAGTGCTGCAGATACTCTAAGGTAGGAGCCGAAAAAAACAGAAAGTGTTAAAGAAGCTGCATTCGGTAATATACTAGAGAAGACAAAGTAAGGAACTGGGATATCAGTGAAAGTTTATTCATTATAGTGTACATTTATATACTGTGTATACGCATATAAGCATATTGTATATAAGCATGTTTGATCTACCTTGTTGGGTTTGGTTTTTTTCCATTTAATATAATAATTTAGAAAAAAACAAGTGACTAATGCTTGCAAGCAGAGCACATTAGCTCATAGCAGCAGAAAGGTCAGTTCAATTTCCCAAGTTTCTCAGCGGTGGCTTGAGCAGGTGTTCTAGTAGTGTCCCTTTTCAACCTGGACCTGGCCTGTGCCGCTGCGAGCCCAGCTCCGGCAGAAGGATTATGCAAGGGAAGACAAGGCCAAATGGCTGTGACGGGATTTCCCTATCTCTGCTACCCATACGCATTTGTGTCTTCCCACCTGGAACATTTGATTTTGTTGGTGCCTGTGGTTCAGCAGAAAAGCTGAATTAGAAAAGATAAGTTACGTTTTTGCGCTTCCCACTGGCTGGTGGTGTGACCGCACCGTGTCGTGTCGTCTCTGTAGGCTTTAACTTCCAGAGACACGGGGTATCTTACAAAGGCCGTGAGAGAGTAGTCTACACAGCAGGACTCTTCATGCTGATGTTTCATAAGAAAACAAAACACATTTGGGCTTAAATGAAGACCCTAGATATAAAACACCAAAAGTTTAAAGCCTTCACTGAGCTTCACAGCTGAAGACCAACCTGCACTAAGCAAAACAATCTCCAGTCTCTCCCACCGCTGCTCACAGCCATTCGTGTGTGTTAGGGCAAACACTGCTCCAACATCGCAATAACATACATTTACAACAATATGGAATAAAAAAAAAACTTAAAGGAAGCGGAAGGTGAAGAACATGAAGAAATGTGTTTCGGCGCGGCACTGAGTGTTGCTAAAAGCCTTTCCTAATCGACAAGGCAGAAAGCCTTGTGGTCGCGTGAAAGCCCAGAAAAGGATTCCTGCCTTCAACTTAGCTATTGATTCATTACACGGCTCAGCAAGTGATTTAACATCTGTATGTCTCTATTTACTTCCATGTATAAAAGCAGCTGTAATAACCTTTGTCATGGTTTGTAAAAGTTAATCACCTTATCAGGCACGATCCCGATTATGTAGTACTGCAAGTCACGAAGTACAGTTAGCTCAATTTACCTCATTTTATTCCCTGCTTGCGTGTGGTTTTGTCAGGATATACAGCCCTACAATGTGAAGTTCAAAGTCACTGACTGATTACGCGAAATATCGTGAAGCAATGAAGAGGCACAACCAGAGAACAGCAGGGAAGCAAGCAGCCTGGCTAGCATCGCCCAGCGAGCTTAAAGATCTGCAAATACATTTTCAGCTGGCACAGGGCACTTCTTTTAAGCAAAAAGAAAGCTTTTGCTCTCCATTCCTTAGTTTCTTCGTTCTAGTCACAAAACAAGGCAGGAAAGGAGTTCATCTGGAAAATGCGCTGCTCACACGCTCCGGTGGTTTGCTCTTGAGAACAAAGATTTCTGTCCACAGTACTTACAATCAGCTCTCAATTAAGTTAGCTTTATTCTACTCTCTATTAGGCAAGAGACAGGTCATACAAATCATAAATAAATTAGACTTTAAGAGCAGACTATGTTTTGCACATTCACCTTTGAAGAGGAGCATTATAGTACAGATGAGACCTACAAGTGTCTGTGGGGCAGGACCAGATTCCCTTCCAACTTACGCATCTGCACAAAAATAATCACGGCATTTCATGCTGCTTTCTTAACTCACAGCTGAATGAGGACGCTGTTGCAGGTGGTGAAACCCCAGTTAAAAAATGAGTTCCAGTGTAAGCTAGATTTAAGAAAGTTTTTTTTCTGGCATAGATGTGTAAATATGAAAAATATCTACAATTAAGGACTGCATCTTCACTCTTTTGTCTAAAGTGTGTTAAGCTACTTCCAGCTTCACAGGAGAGGTTGCAGAGTTACCTACGAGCAGTGTATGAAAATATTTGCCTACAAATGCACGTGGCTTCCTATGAAGTTCAGAAGACTTTTCCTTCATGCCCCTATGTACTAATTCCCTGCATCCCCACGGGAGTCCTGTTCTCTTTTTACTACACCTAACCTACACTGTAAATCTTTCCCCGGTTTGGATTCGAGAGCAGGGGGATGGGGCACACTGGAAAGCGTGCTAAGAGAGCACTCTGTATTGCAAGCATTCCCTCTTCCCTTAAACCTTCAGGTGCGGCTGGGTACCCAACTCCAGATACATTTTCTATTCACTTTATTTTGTCTTCCAGCATTCATAAAGTTACCAAACATCATCTTCCTCCTTGTCCCTCAAAGATTTGCCAGCTACTGACAATACTGCCTCCTGTAGAAACTTGCTATTTCACATTCCAGAAGAACAGTCTGGAAAAACAAATAGCAGCTGTTTATACAGGCATTTCTTCTATAAATAATATGTATGCATGTACATTATGCATATGGAGGGTGTGTATATATCTCTATAGATATCTTTTTATATATGCATACATATAGAAACATGTATGCAGACGCATTCCAAAGCAATTTATCTGTGAGGCAATCTCTTTATGTTCAATAAATGTAATGTGAAACAGAAGGAATCACTATTTGACATATTTTTGAGATGAACAAAGTAAATTTTATTTAGTAATTGCGGGTGAACCGTCTAAGGATACTTCAGCATACTGCTCTCATGGGCAAAGATATCTCCACAGGCAGCAAGGAAAAGGAAAAGGCAGTAAGGTATCTGCAGGCCACTGCTGGAAAAGAAAGGAAACCATCTAAGGACAAATCCTGAAAACTGCAGAGTTTTAAAAGTGTCGTTGAAGAATTGAGTGCACCCTCAGCAAGTTTGTTGACAACACCAAGCTGTGTGGTGCGGTCAACATGCTGGAGGGAAGGCATGCCATGCAGAAGGACTTGGAAAGGCCTGAGAAGTGGTCCCATGACAATCTCATGAAGTTCGAGGTCCAGCACCTGAATCATGGCAATCCCAAGCACAAATACAGGCTGGGCGGAGAATGGATTGAGAGCAGCCCTGAGGAGGAGGACTTGGGGGTGTTGGCAGATGAGAAGCTCAACATGAGCCAGCAATGTGGTCTTGCAGCCCAGAAAGCCAACCGCATCCTGGGCTGCATCAAAGGAAGCATGGACAGCAGGTCGAGGGAGGTGATTCTCCCCCTCTACTCTGCTCTGGTGAGACTGTACCTGGAGTACTGTGTCCAGCTTTGGAGTCCTCAGCACAAGAGGGACATGGACCTGTTGAAGCAGGTCCAGAGGAGGGCGACTAAGACGATCAGAGGGCTGGAGCACCTCTCCTGTGACAACAGGCTGAGAGAGCTGAGGCTGTTCAGCCTGAAGAAAAGGTTCCTATAAGGTATAAGGAGACCTTATAGAGGCCTTACAGTACTTAAAGGGAGCCTATAAGAAAGCTGGAGAGGGACTTTTTACAAGGGCATATAGTGACAGGACAAGGGGCAATGGCTTCAAACTGGAAGAGGGTAAATTTAGATTAGATATCAGGAAGAAATTTTGCACTCTGCAGGTGGCGAGGCACTGGAAGAGGTTGCCCAGAGAAGCTGTTGAGGTCCCATCCCTGGAAGTGTTCAGGGTCAGGCTGCATGGTGCTTTGAGCAACCTGGTCTAGTGGGAGATGTCCCTGCCCATGGCAGGGGGTTGGAACTAGGTGATCTTTAAGGTCCCTTCCAACCCAAACCATTCTATGATTCTATGAACTGGACTATATTAACAAAAAGAAAATTAAAAAAAATCTCACTCATGAACCCAGGTCTTCATTGCATGCTGTTCTTCAAATTGAGTAAATCTTTGCACAAAAAATGTTAAATGGATTAACCCGGTTTACCTATAGGTTTAATACTATCAGAAATGAGCTCTTGTGGAAAATCTTGCAATCAAAAATGCCTTAAGAGACCCTTGAAACATTAAATGCCTAGAGAATGCCTGTAAACAAAAATAGCCAGGTTTCTTTAACTGGCTAATTGTACACACAGGAAAATTGTCAAAAGCTACAACAACTTTGCAACCTTACATGCAGTTCTCATGACAGGGCTTGGTACCTTGCTGAAAGCTGGTATCTTAGGCATCAGCGTTCATGGTCTTGAGCTTTCCTGAAGAGGAGCTGCTCTGGTCTGGGGCTGTAAGTCTCTCCACCTGCACTGACGCTAAGGGCTGCAGAGAGTTCAGGCACCCGAAATCCTGCTGCTCAGACGTCTGAGACCAGTGGCACACACAAATTACCCAGCTTTCTGAAAACAAAACCTCTCCTTTTCAGCATTTAGAAGGAAAAGTACAGCGCCTACAGGAATGCTGACCAACAGACGTGGTTTCTTCAAAACTACCTAGATGAAAAATCATCTCTCTGCGCACTTTTCCTCTCACACAACCCCAAAAAAGTAGCTGGGGAGAATGAGGCACAACTGGCTTCCCTCATCCCCTGTCTCTCGGTCAATTCACAGACTGCCCTCCCGCCCTCCTGGGCCAATTGCTGAGGGGCTGAAAACCAAAGGTGGCAGCTCTGGCATGTCCGGTGACAGCCCCCTGCGCTTGCTGAATGGTGAATTACCTCACGACAGTCTGTTCTTTCTTTCCTGTTTTTCCAGACTGGTTTCTATTCAATTAAGTGCTTTATACTCACACAATAAACAACCCAAAGGCTTGCCCAAATACAGCCTTCATATCTTGCAGAGTGGTCGGCCAGTCACACCCGCGTTTTCTACTGCTGTATTTTTTGCCTTCTCTAAATGAGTACCGCGTCATTTGCGACGTCTCCTTGCAAAGCAAACATTGCTTTTGGCTCCTGCTGAACACGGCTTGCAGCAGGCTGCTGGAGGGGGAAGGTTCGTGGCAACTAAACCATAGGCACGAAGAGCAGATTGCGTAGGGAGAAGCTGGTGACACATTCCAGCCCGTGGGCACCAGGCCATCTTAAGTAAGAGGCAAAAGGGAAATAAAAACAAGGAAGCAGAAGAATCACAGGACTTTAAGCACTTTATAAGTGCACAACACAAGGACAGATGGGAGAAATCTCTGCCAGCCAACAGAGCACGTAGCAGTGCCAGTGTATTTCCATAAGTCTCTCTCCTGCTAATGCCCATGCAGAGGGTATTACAATCTAGCCCATAATATGTACTTGCAGAGGGCCTGAGATCAGCAGCATTGCCTCATTTCAGACCCAGGAGTCTCTCCCAGCGGGTACGCAACGATGGCTTTCTTGAACCGACTGAAGTTTTTTGGCAGTACACAAGCGTTTCCTCTTGGTTGGGCTCCATAAAAGCCTACGCAGCTTCTAATGGTGCATCACATCTGCCTCACCCCACCTGTTACTGAACCAAACAACATGCATCAGTCCTTCAGTACCTGGGTTTTCCAAAAGATCATCTACTTCACATGGGCAGAGACACACGCTGGTGACTTAAGGAGATGTAATTCCACTGGTTTGAAAAGAGTGGGTTTTTTTCTCACAGCAGCAGCAAATTTAATTTTGCATGGCCTAGCTTTCGAAAATTTTTCAAGGCTCATCATTTGCACAACCCCAGTGGAAAAAAGAGTCTCGTGACTCTATCAGTCCATTTTATGTAACATGTTTGCAGTGAATGATTAAACAAAGAGATTATTGCTTAGTAAGTTTTGAGTAGTTGCCCAGAAATCATGCATGCAGAGCCAAATACTACCATTGATGTTTAAGCACTTTTAACAGGATTAACTCAAGGAGATGGTGCCAAAATTCATCCTTTTGATAGGGAGGTGTTCTTGTCATTGGAATGTCAATGACAAGCTCAACATTGATTTGAAACTTGACGCAAAATGCCCAGGGAACTTCATTCTCCTGTTGCTTTAGATATCAGCACTGACGTATGCTGCAGGATGAGTCCGTGGTAACGAAGCTAGTGATGGCCACAGACCGGGCAAACGGGGAGCAAATGGGGATGCGTAGGCTTATGTGTCTGCCAGTTCTCTTTGTGCTACCTTTATGAAAGTCATGAACATTCGTTTGAATGTTCTGGTGCTCAGGAATAATTTACATCCCTAATACTATGAGTACTGTTCGCAGAGATTTCATTATTTAAGTTTCAAGTGCTCCCCGGGTTGCTGGTTCCTTAACAAATTTCAGATCAGGCACATCAAAAGTTCTGGTATAAACACTTGGGTAAACACTGTCACAGAGGAATCGACAAGGTTCCCTATTGCTCAGAAAATACAGGGGGTTTCGTGCCAGCTCACAAAATGTTTGTGAAAAGCAAAACCAAAATGAACTACGAATGCCAGAACAGATTTTATAACTAATTACCTTTATTAAATGTTTTCGCAATTCCTTCAAGTTTAATGGATGGGCTTGTCTGCATTTGAAAGTTAATTCTGACCAGGACAGAGTACATGTACATTGCAATAACTATTGCAGAATAACTCGTGTGTGAAAACCTTTTCTGGAATCAGTCTGCCTCGTTCCACTTTAGATTAATCCACTCTGAAAGAAAGAATTTGGGATCTGCCACATATCAGAGTTGAGGGCTCTTTTTTTAGAAGTACTTGAATTTGATATTGTCTTCCACTGTTCCATCCTTCCCTTTTCAGCAGGCTTTTTGGCATACATTTAATTCAGCTCTGCAGTAGGGATAAAGGGAATAGCAAAAAAGAAGGGAGTCCTTCTGAAGAACGCTTTTCTTGATTAATTCCTGCCGATGTCCTTGAGTTCTACAGCAAATGTTGTAAGTAATGGTCTCTGGGTATCTGAGGCCTCTGCTTGTACCTTTGGTTCAGAACTTCAGGATCATGGCGCCCAAGACCCCGGTGTAGTTTGCGTAGCAGGCTCTGTCTCAGTATCTCTGCAAGGGGTAGGGAGAGGATGAGTTTGGAGACTACGGCTGCACAATGCATCACCACGGCAGCCCATAGCAGTACTTCTAGAGATCCATAGTCTTGCACAAGATTTTGGCCGCCTCCCAACACAGCAATGATGACACTATCAACCAGTGGCTCTTCAGACAGCTTTTTATTCCTTTTGCCTGCAAGAGAGACAAGCAGCACGCTCCCTTCCAGTACCACATAGCAGGCCAGAACTGCTTACACGATTTTTAACCCTCGTAGAATAGGATTATCAATCTCCTCCGAGGGGGCTCATAAGGTAAAAAAGGAAATACTCACTCCTCTGCGTATGCAGCCACTCTTTCTATTGGGAATGCTTGGCACAACTGTTGAACAAATATATATATATACATATATGTATGTATGTATGTATAAAAAAAAAACTTAAAAAAAAAATATCAAAACAGTGGCAATAGATGACTCCAGACCACTCTGCATTTCTTTTCCTTGGCTGTGGTTCTGACTGTCCTAAAAGCTGGTGTTCTGAACAAAAGTGGTGTTTGTGTCCTAGCCTTCAGCTAGCCAGGCAGGAAGCCCAGTTTTCAGTACGTGCTCTTGACCACAAAGCATACACCTGGGGCCGGGATTTGATGTGACAGTTTTAGGCTGGCTACTACGAGATCAAAACCACTGTGGCCACCAGCTATAACGAAGCTGATTCAGTACAGATTCAGCTTATTAAATTTTGGGGGCAGAGAGAGGGGAAGATTATTTTGATAGATGTTATGCCAGATGAGGCATAAGCTGTCCTGCTGCAGAAAGCGTAGAATCTATAAACTCTATATGATGTGCTTTGGCGAATTTGATGGAAATTCAATCACCAAGTGTATTCATCTCATCTGTGTAAAATCGTTGCTCTAGGATGGTTTGGAGGTGAACAGAGCCAGTATCTGGTATCTGGAACGGTGTTCCCTGTGGCTGGGGAGTTAGATACCAGTCTCGCACAAATGCCCACCAGAGGCACTCATTACTCTGGCAAAACTGCAACTATAAATCACCACACCAGGACTTAGGCAATCACCAGATTCTACTGATGAAGAGTGCTGCTGAAGATGATACCCAAAGAGCCACTGAATATGCCAATGATGATGATTTTCAGCTTAAGAAAACAAAATTAGAAAAAAGAAGAGACGCAGGGTCTCTAGCAGGAGTGTCGCTAGGCTTCAGCAGCAGCATGAACTGAACGTAAAATGGCTGGCAGCAAACAATGCATTTTAAGATGCGTAAAATCTCAGCGTGTGAGTTACAATACTTAACTAGGCATATTAATACTTGAAACCCTCTGTGGCATGAGTAGGGAGCCACCGGAATAAATTTCAAGTAACCTATATGTGCTGTCTTTTATTTCACATGAAGGTATCCAGCCAGAGCATGATACAGACTGAGCTGAGGGACACGGAATAACTGCAGGAGGTCTTCCACTGGTCTTCCACTAATATGTAACGTAAAGCAGGATCAATCTAAAAGAGGCAGGGTGTTTCAGTTTAGGAGGGACTATCTACATTGCTTATGACTGCTGCAGGGAAATGTCTTGTTACCTATCCTGCATTAATTCCTTGCCTCCACGGACTGTTCTTTTTTAAATTGCCTGAGAAGCACATTTCCTCAGGAATTTGAACATTTCAAAGGTCTGGAGCAATCTCGCAGGGTAAGAGAGACAGAGAGAAGAGTGTGCATTGCCCACCCTGAAACATGCGTGTAAGTGCTTGAGCTGCACAGAGCTTTCCACATGAAAGGATGTATCAAGCTTCTGCTTGTTCATCAGCTCTGTTAAGCAAGACAGCTCTTAAATTTGTTAGAGCGGACCATATTCCCAGCTGGTATAAATTACTGTGGCACTTCTGGCTTCAGTGCAGTTATGCAAGTCACAACAGCCTTGGATCAGTAACTTTATTCACATGCCTGCATCCCCAGTCTCATGCATTCAGACTACTGTATGAAACACAAAGTGTGAATTTACAGACTTTTACCCCCAAAATACACAGATAGCCTGAAGCACAAACCTACACTCCACTGGTTTCCACCAGCGCACATACTCTCAGGTCACACTATCTTGCACTAATACACCATAAAAAGGAAGTAGCAACACAAATAAAACAAGCTGGTTGAAAGAGTTAGCAGGTTGGCTCGTATACAAGCATCATGCTGGCTCCACTTAATCCCTAGCACTAATTTCTAGTTAAATAAGCATTTGTAAGTGTCTGAGAAATTACATTTACCATTCTTCTGGAAAACGGAATCCCCCTTTGCACCCTACATCCTATCAGAGAATTCCACTGCGTTCACATTGCCTTACTCATCCACCACAACCCCTAGTCTCTCGGCAGCAGTGACTGACCTGCAGTGAAGCAGCCACCCACAAAACTTTTGGGCAATGAAGCTCCAAGAACCGATCCCCAGAGTCCTCCTCCTGCCCACAACAGAATCTTGTTTCCTCCACTGTGGACAGTCACATTCTTGAAGGGAAGAACTCAGGGCAGAATTCACAATGGCACCAAGGGAGATACCTGGTTTTTATGTCAATTTTTAGGGAAAGGGGAAGGAGAAGGGGAAGGGGAAGGGAAAAGACAAGACCAGCTGTACTATCACCTGAAAAATGGCTATTTTTAATAGTCACTTTGAAACACTGCTCTCTTCAGATAGCTGACAGCACCTCAAAACCTTTCAAACGCTCTTTTTTTTCCTCTGTTTTCCTGACACTCAATGTAATATACAGTGAGCAACCTCTACTTTTTCCAGAAATTTATACATTTGATATCAAATTTAAGAACCTCTACTTCCCTTTTCACCTTCAAACCCCTATGTGCCGATTTTGAACATGCTTAAATACCTGGGTACAAAGCAGTTAACCTGAACTGCAAATTGAGTTTCAGCGGATTGTTTAAACTATACAAAACGCCCCGTGTTAGATGCTGTACAAACATCGGGCTCTAGTGTAGTTAGAAATAATCCCCTCTCCAAATTCATCATGAGTAAAATAAGGAAACGTAAGATTATAGCTAACCCTCAAAGGGTACCATGTGCTTTGGCTGAGGAAGGCTTCACTGTAAAATTATTTGGTTTGTGAGTATTAATTTTATCATGCATGGCCATTCTGTAAAATCTACTTGGTTCGTTCTTTGCCAACCACAAACAATCAAAAATTATGAGTTAAGACCTCCAATAATCAGCAGCTTTTCTCAAAAATTAGTAACATATTGGAGTATGTATTTGTCTTTCACTTTCAGGGTATGTTCAATGGCTTTCAGTGAAGCCACTTCAGAAACCATCTTCTAGAAAAAATCTTCCTGCTTCATTGACATGGTCAAAGTAACAATTTCTGGTGAAACACACTTTCAAGGAACAGATCTAAAACCGTAAACTTTAAAATAAACTTCTGGGTGAAGAACTTCTCCAATATGCATTGCTTCATCTGTTAAACTCAGAACTGCTATTGCACAGACCTACTGCCAACTTGGGAGAGGAAAAATATCCCTAATGGGCTACAGCATTAGGCTAAGCCTCACTTTATTTCTGCTTGTTCTAAGATTGAAAATACAAGCCTTAAGTCCTTCTGAAATTGTCAGTCTAACTTTACATGAGAATTTACAAGTTAGTCCAGGAACAATTGTTTTAAAATTACTTAAGTGAATCCGAGCCTCAGAAAAATGTGGATCTCAATGCAAACTTTGTTGGTCGAGTCCATGTCTAATTTTACTATAAAGCAATTTATGCAATAGGATAACCTGCTGACTGTGTTAGTTGAGTCACCTTCGTCAAAGGCTTTAATAGGAGGTGATATAACATTCTAGTAGGCTTATAGAATTAGTGACTGTGCATTGACTGTGTGATAGGAACAATGTTGGACTGGAAGATAAATAGGATATTTTCTAAGCTCTGGGTGTGTGGCTTCAATGTTTTTATACTGCAAAGGTCCCAGGCACAGGGAAAACAAATATAAAAGGATGTGCAAGAAACACTACACATAATCTGAATTCCCAAAAATGATGCAGGAATCATTTTTTTTCCGAGCATATATTACACAGCTAGTATCATCTGAAACAAACAGTCTAACATGACTGACATTGCTCTTTGGTTTTGCCCTCCCCGATTCAGATTTTCTTGAACCATCTTGGGACTCCAAGGGCTCAACAAGCTTTTGGACCCACTCATCTGTTTGCAAGAATTTAATGGAATCTTTAATCGCAAAAGCTGACCCTTTTTTCCGGCTTATATGTGATTCAGGCTACCCAGAACACCCAGGGCAGAGGGAGCAGTAACCAGCAGATACACCCTTTAGAGGTGGTGAGAGCATGACTTAAAATGAATCCCCATAAACTATCTTTTAGTTGGTTTGCTGCATTTAGCTTTTGTTTGATGTTTAATTTCTTACTGAACCTTGAGCAGCCTGGTAGGACATATGACATCAACCATGAGTAATCATTTGTTTGTAGTTAGTTACTATTAGCGCTACCAGGTAGCTTAGACGATAATAATAAAAAAGGCAAAAGAGCTAAATAGATATTCTTTATCTGTATTTAAAGGGTCTCCTTTTTTGTGTCTCTGATGTCTGAGGAAATTAATAAGTAGTGTGAAAAAGGTTGACATTATTGTGGAGCAGAGCTATAAATAAATAAATTATTATACATAATTATTACATAAGTTACTATATATGGGACATTACTATATATCAGGACACATTTTGTATTGACTACTTGTCTTGCTGCTAAATTGCCCCCATTTTGTCATATTTACTCCAGAACTGCCCTGCTACAATTTTTGACTCTGATTTCTTCCTCTTTCTCTTTCCTTTTTAAAAACAAGTATCTGAATGCAGCCTTTTTTATGGTGGGTCCAGAGGTACATAATTACCTTCTGCTGATATCTTTCCAATCCCAGTTTCCAAACACCCACATCTTCTATCTATCTACTCAGAGCAGCATTTACTGTGACCAATGTTAACTCCAATTTCTTTCCCAGTTGTGCCTCCAGCCTACTCCCTTTATTTTCCAGCACTTTCAAATAAATACTGCAGTTTAACTGGAGGTTAGAGGCATGATGTAGTCCTGAATGTATTAATAAATCAAACCAGGTAATCCTAACTGTCTTTTCTGGTCGTTTGCTCTTGTGAATTTCCTTAGGGTTTGTCAGTATAATATTAAGTGGCTGCATGTCAGTATTGAATTGCTTATTTACTTTCATTGAAAGTTTTTGGGGAACTGCCATTTTGGTGTTTAGTTGTATAGCACCTGGAACATCAAAAGCCTAGTCCAGGCTTGTGGCTCCTACAACAACTGACTGTTAATAAAATACAAAGTGTAATCATTGGTAAATGACAATCTCTGTATTACACTGGCAAAGCAAAGAAGAGGTAATTGTGGTTTTGGAGGCTGTCACGGCACACACATACAAATACCATGGTTTACTACCTTATATCACTTGTGTAGTGTGTCTGCATGTCCCCTGGAAGGCCAATTCAGTACTGTTTGCACTGCATTCAATTGGGTGTACGTTACAAGGAGATAATCAAACTTTAAAGTGCTTAAAAGGAGAATTACTGTAATTTGGTTCAGGTTATCTAAAACAGTTAGACAGCCTGGTTTTAAGGTATGGAAGCTTCATTCACTCTTTATTCAGAATCATAGCAGGTCTACCTACAAAAATACCGAGGAATTTTCCCAGATACGTGGGAACATATTGTTAGCAGCAGGACATGACATTACTTCCAGGTACTAGGAAAATACTAGAGTAAAAGTCCATGGCTTGCCTGAAAAGGATCAAATAAATAGTTCCACACAGTACAGGACAGAGGTACATCAACAGCCCTTATGCAGGAACAAACTGCCCATAAAGTTTCTGATCAAAACAGTTCCAAACCAAACCAAACAACAGGTTCCAGGGACATGCAGGCATGTGAAATTGAGATGTGGTGAGAAGGAGAGACTACAAAAATCCTACTCTGTAAAGGGCTCTCTGAGTGAGTCCTGCAGACTCTCTAGCTGCCTTATTCTGAATTACTAGGCTGGAACTACACTGGGTCTGTTTAATGAATAGATTTTGCTTCAGAAATTGTTTTTTCAAACCAAACACATTTTTTTGAACTATCAGTTTCAATGCTTTTGACTAGATTTTGCAAGTCCAGTGTACATAAGAGAGAAAAACTTAAATACAGAGACTGACCTTTTCACTCTGCAAGCAGAGGTTTCAACAAAGTCTTGCCTGATTAGAGATTTCAAAAGATTTCAAAAGTTTTGAAAGCCTTGGAGGTATTTGTGAAACAGAACCTGTTTTGTATGGCTTGTTCCAATGACGGCAGGATCTGAGAGGCAGAGCAGGACCTGGCACCCCAGCTAATTAGCACGCTGTGCTGGCTCAGAAGCATAGCTAGAGACTAATAGGACTCTGGCTTACACAGACTAACAGTTGATAGAGTCTTTCAGCCAACCTCCTTACCTTAGCGTCTTCTATTTTCTTGTTAAATGCAAAGTGAGACTTTCTCGCTAATCTTATTACTGCCCCGTTACTATCTATGCCTGCAGTATGTATTTCCGATACAATTTGCAATAGCGGTGTAAATCTCACAGCTAGAGTCTTTCCCCTATGCGTGCATCAGACAACAGCACATAAGCTGTTGTCTTACATAGAATTTTGCAGCTGATGTAGTAGAGGAGATGATAGACATGAATCAGAGATGGCACCAAGGGGGTTTCACTCGCAATGAACTGCGTTCCACTTAGAGGTTTCCATAGAAGCAAAGAACATAGATTGAAGATAGCCCCTCAAAGACCTGTTTTCTGGCATACGACAGATTAAAAGGAAGCGGGCAATAGTTTAACCAAAAGGATGTTCAAATGGATTAAGACTGTATCAGAAAGAGCGCTTTATCATTTCTATACTCAATTTTACCTGAGTGTAAACTGCTGGAACAACATTGATTCAACCAGAGAGACCTGGTTGAAATACTGTTATCCAAAGTGAAGCATTTCCAAAATGTTCCTGCAGGTTCCAGAGTCTCTCTTGCTGCCAAAGTAATTTAAATTTAATGCATTAACTTTATTTAAAACTACCTCTCCGCTTTGGAGAGGAGTTTGGAGCCAGCTGCCCTCCCTCTCACCATATGTAAGTGATAATGGCAGGTGAATATGTACTATACAGTAGCTTCGTATTTCTCCCATTAGGATCCATGTCACTTTCTATTTTTGAGAGCTGAGTGAGTGTTTACTAGGCTACGCTTCATCCCACTCCTTCCCCTGTACCATAACCTTGTAACTCAAGACGCTGGTGGCAGTATCGGGTTTGCAGTGCTCTGACCTTTTGTCCCTCTACTTGAAATTAACTGCTTTTATCTCACGATGGCTGAAGCTTGGGTTACACCGATAACCTTTCATGACAGGCCTGGGGAACTTCCCAGCAGGCACAGGAAAGGACCACGGCTCACCTCAATTCAAACAGCAGCAATTCGAAGCTGGGTCCCCGTTAGGCCGGGATGGTGTTAGATCTTTCTGAAATTGCCCTGGATACACAGGGGGCCATGAGGGACTTACTGTTTAAGCCTTCGGGTGACTGATCCACAGGTGACCCAGGGGCTGAATTCACATTCTGGGCCCTTTTCTCCAGGCCTTATTCAGACAAAATACTTAGTGAATTTCTTTAGGTATTTTACCTAGTAAAGACAGAAGAATCAAGCCACTTGCGGAATCCATCACATATATTTAACAAGAAAAAGCAATTCATTGCCCACTATGCCACCATACATCACCCTCCACACACACACCTGATCCCAAAAAGATATCCAGGGAAGGAATGACATGACAAATGGGAAGACGTTTGAATTATTTTGTCATTCCCATCTGGAGGGTCTCCACCTAAACCCCCTGGAAGTTCTATCTGTGTGCCAACTGTGAGATCAAACTGGAACCAAATCGCTGAGTGCCAGGGTTTAAGTGGCATGGTTCACAGAATAAAAAAACTTGGTGGAAGCTGGACAATTGCTGCCATTTGTTAGTAAGGCTCTGGGCTTTTTTTATTTATTTGAAATATTTCAGCCTATCTAAAAGTATAACAATAGATTTGTACCCTTTCTTTTGATTTCTGGGGTGTGACTGAATTCATGTTTCTATATCCCTCTCATTTCACTTCCAAAAGGTTTTATTTTCTATTTCAATTTTCTGTGACTATCCCAAAGTGGAATATCATATTTCGTATTCCTTTGTATATGCAACAACTCACGGGAGTGAACACAGTTCTCATAAAAAGATCAAGAAAGTTCCCATCACCTAGCTAAAATAGCATTATTTTGAATCTCCTCTTTGCACAGCGTTTGAGTTAATTTTGGCCTCAACATACTGTAAAACTGTGCCTTACTGAATAGCTAGTTGCTGCTCAAAAGGACGGTTCCACCTCCTCTGACCCTTGGCTGCATCTTCCCACCCTTCCCCTTGGCCAGCACAGGCACTCCTCTGATGCTATGGAGAACCAGGTCAGCAAGCTCAGACAGCAGAAAATTAATCACTCTTTTTTTTTTGCAGCTTAGCTTTTTGCTGTTTTGGTTTGAACAAACTCACTGAGGGTTCAGAAAAATGTAGATTTAAACTAAAAAAAAAAAAAAAAAAAAGCAGCACACTGTTAGATGGCTCAAACATTTTCTGAAACTTTGCTTTTACTATTTGCCAAAAGTAGAATTTTATCTAGTATGACTATAAATCCTTCTATCTTGACAGTTTTTCAGACTGTGGTCTCTTAGCCCCAGATTTTGACAGCTCTGGGAAGCTCAGTGTACAGACTTGGATTCCTTCTAGCACATATCTCCACACCTTGCTTTCCCTCCACCTCCAAAACACATTCAATTATGCTCAAGGCAACACAAATTTTGAAAGCTTTTACACACAATTTACTAAGAAGAAAAGCAGACTTATTTTGCCTTTCAGGTATTTTAATGAGTTGCTAATACTTTTCCCAAGCAACATTCTTTACTTTCAATCATTAGCCTTCTTTTTTATTCAGCCCTTCTTTGAGGAATTAAAGTCCTTTCTAATAAAGCCATTGCCTCGCAGTGGGCACTTGAAATACAACCAACCGCTATTTTCCCTACATGTCATAGTCATATTTTATAGCACTTCATTTTTTTCATGCAGATGCACAGACAGAGAGTTTATACTTGTTCATAGAGAAGACTCATTTCCTTGGATTAAGTATTCATGAGAGTAACTGCTGACCATCCTAGTATCTCCAGAGACCAAAATATGCTCTTTCCTAAATCACTAGAAAATAGATGGCAGCAGGGGAAGCACGCTGACAAGACCTTGCTGATTTATGCTAGCTTCCCAGTTGAGCTGTCATACCTAGGGTTGCTGCAAGAGGTAACAGACCTTTACGTTGAATCATAGAATCATAGGGTTGGAAGGGACCTCTGGAGATCATCTAATCCAACCCCCCTGCCAGAGCAGGGTCACCTTAGAGCAGGTTGCACAGGAACGCGTCCAGGCGGGTTTTGAATGTCTCCAGAGATGGAGACTCCACCACCTCTCTGGGCAGCCTGTTCCAGTGCTCTGCCACCCTCAAAGTGAAGAAGTTCCTCCTCATGTTGAGATGGAACTTCCTACACTCAAGTTTGTACCCATTACCTCTTGTCCTGTTGCCGGGCACCATTGAAAAGAGCCTGGCCCCATCCTCCTGACACCCACCCTTTAATCCTTGGTTTGTCTGCCTGATCTGCCAGTTAACTGGTGGTTAACAGTTAATGCATTTCCCGACAGTGTCTGTGACAAAGGAACATGGTTTCATAACGCATATTTCATTGCAGGTGCTGTCTCCAGCAGTTAAAAGTCTGTCTTTCCCTATTTACAACAGGGTTATAAAGCTCCACTGATTTTCATGCTTTGGAAAACAGTAGCTCATATATTGTACAAATTGAAAGCCTTTTACCCACGTATGTGACTTCTTTAGAGCTCAAAGTATCATCCTTGATAACGGTGAGAAATGCTGGCCTGGCTGTTACGTGTCTGATAAGCTCACACAAAACAGCTGAGGGAATTAACAAACCAAGGGCAAAAGGCAAAGATCATGCACGGGATTAAGGTAGACATTGATCCTCCCTGAAACATGCTATTTGACCATTTCATTTTGAAAAGGCAATATGACTTTGAAGCCCTAACAGTATTTTCCATAGAGCTGAAAAGTAAGGATGACAGATGTCCCACTAGCTCGCTATCTACTGTCACAGCAAATATAGTTTTCTTGTCACCACCTACAAATCCCAGGATACGACTTCCTTTCCTCCCTCCCTCCCGTTTATCCCTCCATGTCTAACTCCACATTTCCTCACCCCACCTGCTCTGCCAGAGCTCCCATCAGCTTCCCTCACAATCACTGCAGCCAAGTCCCTCATGAGCAGCAAGAGTTTCCTGAGCTCATCTGCAAAGTCCCTATCCTTCTTTTAACGGATTATTACTGTCATGCTACTAACTGCAAGCAACTGAATGTACCTTGTCTTTTAATAAAATAAAAGAAGGAAAGAATGAGTTTCTTGGGTAAATCCCGAGATGAATTATGTTGCAGGGAAAACTCAAATGTGGTCAGGATTTCGCTGACACACACTGCTGATTTTTATTGGTATCAATGGGAATCTACATAAGAATCTAACTTCTCTTGCAAAGCTTGAAACAGGGCAAGGAGATAACAACAAAATGAAGCTCATAAAAAAAATAGAAGAAAATCATTACAACACTGACAAAGGTTATTCTGCGAACAGTCAGCGTATTTCGGTATTGGACCTAAATTTTGCTTCCTACTGCTTGGCTGGGAGGACTTTTCATACAGGGGCACTACATCTGGCCTGAAAACATTCTCCAGGCTCCAGCAATTATATTCTTTCTTTCCCCCTGTCAGGGTCCTCAAGACCTTAAGGCACAACTTTCCAAGACTCCCCCACAGTCCATACATGCTCTTGCCAGAACTTCACCTTCCCACTTCCTTACACCCAATTTGTCAAAAGGAAATTCTCAACCTCAATCACTTTACTCACAAATGAAATGAAAGATACAGGCTACGTCTACACAGTGAAGATCTAGGTATCACCAAGTGACTTATTTTCAGGCCTTGAAGCAACACAGTATGGTGAACGTTAGCACCTAAACTAATACCAACAAGTTTTTATACCTCTGTGGCACCAAGCTAATGCCGCTGTGCTGCTTCCAGCACTCCATTTAGCATCTCTTCATGTCCTTGTCCTGTGGCATGCAGATACCTGATTCATGTCAGCAACCCCCTGGTAGCTCTACGCCATGTGAGACATACCTATCGTTGCTGCTTCATGCATCTGAAACACGAGCACAGGACTCCATTTCAGTTGCCTAACCCCTCCTGAGAGTCTTTTTCATCTTCCACAGCAATACGGGTGTTGTGGTTTGGGCCGGACTCGTCACCGGAGCAAACTTCTCTTCAAGTGCACTTCTCTTCATGCATCACCTCTAGTTATTGACACTCTTTTCAGCAAAGAACTTTATTTTTAAGGAGCAGAAGGTAACTATCTTTGTCTCCTCCTGCCTTTCCCCCAGGGTTTTATCATTCTCTTGTCTTCCTTGTTAGTTACAGCAGATAAGGCTGATTGAGCCAGTCAGCAGAGTTTTTTTGCTCATGAAGCTATAGTTCTGCTTCTGTCCTATACTGGATGTCCTCTTTGGGACTCGGAAAAAACCCATGTTTTAGTGCCTGATCTGGCTGACTAAATATTTCGGTAATTAGGTTAAGTATCGTCCGCCTTCCTGACGATGTGTAATCCTTTTTAGGACTAGGTTAACCCTTTGCACCTACAATATCAACAGTCACATAGACTAATGGTATATACAGAAGCTATTCAAAATAACCCACATCCTCTGCTATCCTGGTGGTCACTCTTGGGTTTTACTAAGCATGCATTGTAATCATATGAAAGATCTTGGACCAAGATAGTACACTTCCCATGTCTCTCCTTTCATCAGCAAAAAAAGTACTGCATTAATAAGAAAAGTCAACACTATGTATCCTTGTAGTCATCAAATAAGCGTAGTGCAATTATATTTCTGAGACAGACTGGTTTTAAAAGAAGTCTGTGTTCACAGGCTACAAAACATCCAACTTTCAGAGACATAAATACCAACAGTCTACCCAGAAGCAATTCCCACCAGGGAATTTTTCCACAGGTCCCTAGAGGGCAACGTATCTAAGTAAAATGCGGAGCAATAAGGCTCCAGGAGAAAATCAGCAAAGGAGAGATCCTCCCAGACTGCAAAAATAGGCAAAAATTAAACTTGGCAGATATTTCTCAAGGCGATAAGAAAATATGTCCAATGTACGGTGCAAGCGGCTGCCTGAAATGTGTCAGAAACGACCTTCTGGCAGCAGGCAAAAAGTTTCAATTCCACCACGTGTTCAAGTCCACCTGAGACTTCAGGTTGGAGGGGTGGAGGGGGCAGTACCTGTGGAGGAAGAGCTCTCTCATCACCAGACTCCTCTTCCCTCCCTCCCTAACCTCCTGTGAGCTCAGCAATGCCACCCGCGGATTCCTGTAGCCAACACAACGAAACACAATGTGAGCTTGCTCCTCTAAGCATTACCACAGAACAAGCAACGACCATAAATATTTAATAATAGGAACTTCGAAATGTATAACCTGTAATCAACAAGGAAATACAAATCTGAAATGGGAATCATCAAAGGCCACCAACGTCACAATTATGTGGAGGGCAATCAGCATGGAGCTGCCTTAAAGCTTGCATGTGAACCCACAGTGTGCTCCTTAGGACCAAAGGATGTTTCCTTCAGTGGAGACCTAACACAAAGCTGCCTAAAATAAGTCTTTCCCAAACCCCTACTATGAGACAGAAAAACATGAACAGGGCAAGGGAGTCTCAGTTATGAAAAGCCTTTAAATATGTTTACAACCATGTGGCATTATGGCCAAGCTGGCATAAGTTACAGCAACCTCTTTTCATCCACTAATACTTAATCTACATGCAATTTCATTTCATAAATGAACGCATGAGAATATAGGAGACTTTTCAGGCAGATATAATTTTTTCTGAATTTATTAGGGCAACACAGCAATCACCACCTGAATTTCAGAGCACAAACACGGTCCCACTGTGTGCATCGGGGAAGTCTATAAACGCTCCCCATGCAACAGGAACACCGTAAGCGACAGCTCCAAGCCTTGGGCAAATGTGCTATATTTCTGGATGCCAGTCACAGCTGGGCCATGGCTGTCCGTACAGCGGCCAAAGCAAAACCCTGGAACCATGGTTGTTCACACGGTATAGAAGCTTGCATCTCAGTGAGGAACAAAGCTTGGCAGCTTTACCCTGACTGTACTCCAAATTAATCCTTATTGAACGACTGTGGGACATTTTTTCTTTAGGGACATTTTCCTCAGCCTAGGAAGTGAAAGAATCATCAACAATAACCGAACACCCTGCATCCCCTGCAGTTAAGTACTAAATCATTAAATTCCTGCAATTTTTCAGAAAGGATGAGCGCACGCGTCTGACTGCGCTGGAGCTGCTGTAACTTCATTGCCACGTGGCCATTTGCCTCGCTCTGTGCAGAACTTGCCTCTGCCTGGGGTGTCAGCACAAAGTACAATAAAAAGTAACGTGCTTTGTCACCCCGATTATCCATCCATGGCCTGTGTGTTATTACAGTAGTCTTCCCAACCAAGACCGTCCAGCTGAGGAGAAAACTCCCTCTCTTCCTAAGTGGCAGGATGTGACCGTGAGGGGACAGTGAGGGAGGTTATCTCGGGACAGGCAGCAGACCAAAAAAAATATTGCGTCAGCGTGGGAAAGGATTGGGCAGGAGCGGCGGGTGTGTCGGGGCACGCTCCCAGGCAAAGAAAAGCTCAGAACAAACAGGGAGAAAGTGGCTGGCAGGGGGTTTGAATAAAGTATGCAAATGCAAAGAACTGGGCCACGCTAATGAGGGCACCGGCGCTTCCCGGCGAGCAGAAAGCTGGGGAGGAGGGTGGAGGGAAAGGAAAGGAAAGCCGGACATGGAAAACTGTGGAAGACTCGCAAAGAGAGCTTTAGAAAGCAAGTAATCGGAAACCTCAATCTGACGGAGATAGACAGTACAGTTGGTCAGGAATTTGGTGGTAGGGTTTCTCCTCATAAAATTTAATTAATGCAAAATCTACGATGGGTGTAACCGAAGTGCCAAGGAGTCCTTTATGTGGACGAGGTTTGGCAGAAACAGAGGCTGCCCTTGCCCCAAGGAGCTTACAAATGACACTTGGGCAAGACGCAGCAGATGGCTGCAAATAGATGGGCTGCAGGAGGAGATGGAGAGGAACCGTCGGGCTGGTCTGAGCCCTGGAGCAGAACTTTGGTCTTCTAATTTCGGAGGCCGTTTCAAAGGAGACTGTGCTTGGGAAAGAATAATGTGATATTTCAGCAGAAGTTTATGGGGCACAAGCAAAAGGACTAACAGCAGCGGAAATACAACAGGGGTCCTTTGAAAATTTATCAAGGGAGAAAGTTTAGCACAATGGACCAATTTGAGAGAGCTGGGAGCAACTGTTTCAATAATATATGAGATGTAAAGGAGGATGAAGGAGACACCAGGAATGATCTTGCAGTGAAACAGCCTACATCTCAGGAAACAGAAGAGACAGAGCTTGCCAACAAACTAGTAAGCAGGAGGGGAAGTACTTTGCTTAAAGTTTCAATAAAATGCTGCTCCAGTATTTTTTTTCTGTAGAAAGTGCCCTTCGACAAAAGCATTTAAAAAGTCACCGTTACCCTGAAAATACCTAGAATTTTAAAAAATTTTTGTAAAAACTCTAGTGAATGCTTGTTGCTGAACCGACAGTGCCTAACGCTGTTGGTAGGATGCAGAACTGCAATTAGATCTAAATTTTCTTCCCAGCTCTGCTATTAAGCTGCTACATAACTTTAAGCTAGTCGCTTTACTGTCCCAACATCCCATCTGTAAAAGGGGCATAAAACCAGCCATCTGTGTGACGGACGTTAATGCTCAGATGCAGGCATCTGTAAAGGGTGTTGAAAGGGGCCTTTTCTACAGGCACTGATGCACACATTCTTCCTCCTATTTTCACTTATCTCCCTCTCACTGTTGAAGAGTCATCTGCAGGACTTATTTATAATAAGCTGTCATTTAAATTTCTATCCAAGCGAAACAAGGGACTTTCATCGTCTCAAAATACACTACGGTGAAATCCCTACTAACTTCGGTAAATCTTACAGATTGCAGTATTTTATGGGGGCTGTATCAATACTTTTTCACGTTATGCTTCAAGACAGATGCCAGCAGGGAGAGCTCCAGGTTTTGGCAGGAACTTTTCTACAGCCTTGTGATAGCAAATTCACCCTGCTTTATAACCATTCACAAAGGAATCCTGGTGAAGTCCACATTGCTTTCTCTACCTCTGCAGTCTACATTCTGACTTTTAATTTGAATTTATAGACATCAGTCATAGCTTCAATACTACGTAGTTCTTATCCCTACACTTACTGTATTTTAACCATTTAAATAGACAGTTCCTTTTAGCCATTTAATTCCTAAATGGCTTAAACCACCAGACATGCAGTGGATGTTTAGTCATAGAATCATAGCATTGTCTAGGTTGGAAGGGACCTTTCCGATCATGTAGTCCAACCGTCAACCTAAAACTGATAAAAATCATCACTAATTCATATCGCTAAGCAGCACGTCTACCCATTTTTTAAATACCTCCAGGGATAACAATTCCACTGCTTCCCTGGGCAGCCTGTTCCAATGCCTGATAACCCTTTCAGTGTAAAAATTTTTCCTAATATCTAATCTAAATCTTCCCTGGTGCAACTTGAGGCCATTTCCTCTTGTCCTATCACCTGTTACTTGGGAGAAGAGACCGACCCCCACCTCGCTACAGCCTCCTTTCAGGCAGTTGTAGAGAGCGATAAGGTCTCCCCTCAGCCTCCTTTTCTCCAGGCAGAACAACCCCAGCTCCCTCAGCCGCTCCTCACAAGACTTGTTCTCCAGACCCCTCACCAGCTTCATTGCCCTTCTCTGGACCCGCTCCAGCACCCCAATGTCTTTACTGTAGCAAGGGGCCCAAAAATGGACACAGTATTAGAGGTGGGACCTCACCAGCGCCAAGTACAGGGGGATGGTCACTTCCCTAGTCCAGGTCACCACACTGTTCCTGATACAGGCCAGGATGCTGTTGGCCTTCTTGGCCACCTGGGCACACTGCTGGCTCATATTCAGCCCGCAGTTGACCAACACCCCCAGGTCCCTTTCTGCCAGGCAGCTCTCTAGCCACTCTTCCCCAAGCCTGTAGCAAAAGACTGAGGCTTTATTTTTTCACCTCTTTGTGCCAACAATGTAATTCTAAGTAATTCATACAACTTTGTAACACTTCAGGTTTTTTTCCCTTTTATGAGCTATGGATAAAGTCAGCACATATATTATATATCTATATATACACACACACACACTGACTTCTTCATTGACCTAGTCTGTATAAAGAGCTTTGAAATTTTTGGCTGGATGGTGCCATAGAAGTGCAAGTTGTTATCCTCTTGTATGCTTTTAAGCCCTGAAGTTTCAATTGGAAAATGAATTGAAGTGAAAGAAATCTACAGAAAAGTCTTTCACATACTTATACTTTAGCAACAAGAAAAATGGATCCAAATATACTCACCGCTGTAATATTTCATGTATATATTCATGTCCAAAGCAGCATGAGATTTCAGTACACCACTTTCCTTCCTTTCCTTCCCAGAGTGACTAGTGTGGCAGGGACTGCCATCCAGCGGTGAATCAAGGGTTTAACAGATGATTGAAACTGCAGATACGTAAAATTAAAAGGCGTCAAGGCTGAAAAAGATTACGAGTAGAAGCTAATAACGATGCTGGAACTACTAATGGTAGAAAGAATTTCTTTAGTCAGCTTCAGTTATGAGTTACAATGTTTAAGTAAAAGACGTTTATTTTCCAAATGTAGCTGCAGAAAGGCAATACTTTGTACTGACCATCCAAACTAGGTAAAATAAGGCTTGTTCAGTCACAGTCTACTAAACAAGCTGCGGTTAAACATAACTCTCAGACACATCCGAAATATTACAAGCCGAATTTGCCCTTTGCACCAGTCTGCGTCCATTGATCTCAGTGAAGCATAGCATGGGTTTATCCAGGTGTTACATGAGACAAGAAAATATTTAAGGTCACTATGTGTTTCTACTGCCTTTGAAAACATTAGAGGGAAAAAACTTCCTTTTTGTATCTAAAATCATTTCTGCTTAGGCTATGAAACCAAATGATGATTTAAATCTAGTTTGTTAATCATTTTGTTAAGTAGCAGTGGTTTTAAGCATTGTGTGCCTTGTGTACCTTTAAAAAAAGGTCTGATGAAACATTCCATTTCCCTGGTTTTATGAGCTTTCATATTTATTGCCTTGTCTACTGTGTATATGAATCTTGGTATTTGTGACAGATTTTTCTTAGTTTGTTCCATTGTGTACAGACCATATGTTGTCTATGCTCATAAAACACTCAGTAATTGTACACGCAGAAAAAAAAAATAGAGTTACTCGCTAAGAAACTTTAGAACTTTCAGGCTGCCCCTGCAGAGGTGTTTTTAAATCCAGCCCCAGGAAACAATTGCCTCCTTTTCTTAGAGCTGTGATGAAACTTTGGCAGGATTCTCAGATGTATTTGGCAGTTAACTTCTATTGATTTAAACAAAAATTATGTACCTGAATTCCATGAGGATCTCGGCTTGACTGCTGTTGATGTAGATTTTGGATACAGGAGTGCCTTCGCTGGCTCCCTAGTGTAATGCTTGGGGATGCAGTAGGATTTTTATTGTTTTCAGGATGAGTCATCCAGGCAGCAGCACAACAGATGGTGTGGAGTGCAGAACAATACAGACAAAGATATGAGACAGCTAAGAGAAAACTGGAACAGTCAGAGGAACGACCAGAGGATGAGGCTGAAAGGATGAAAGAAGCCAGGAGGCTGAGCTTTGCGACGGATAGCAGGAGCTAATGAAGTGTGGAGTCAGTGCAGGGTGAAGTAGCTCAGACAGTGGTCAGCAGGGAAAATAAAAGGACCCGTAGTCAGAACAGAAGGAACAGAGAGGTAGGAAAGCCAAGAGGAGCAAGGCTGAGGGATCGCCAAGTGCCTGGTGGGGCTAAGTGATGGATTTCAGTGTGATAAAAGAGAAAGTACCAGAGGAGAATAAGGAAGTGGAAGAGCTGAGGAGACTGATAAATAATACCCTCTGAAGCCAGAAATACCACAGCAGTTAGAAAGAGAGCAATCAAAACCAGCAGTGGTGTCCCAAAACTCAGAAGTCTAGAATGACAGCAAAAAACCAAGGGATGGCAGCTGCTGAAAGACAATAGTACAAAACCCTCAAAAAGAGCTCAGGCCAGCAGCAGGCCAGCAAAAGGAGATGAAACACAGTAGTTCAGAGCTGGTTTAACAACCAGCAGACAGAGTCTGTAGCAGACAGAGGCAGACATGCTTGGGTAAAACACGAAAGAAGTTAAATTCCATGGGTAAGTGGAGCACAGCTCCTGAAAGGAGGGATCTGGAGAAGTCCGTGTAATTGAGAAGTGTATTAGTGTCTTACTGCTGCTCCAGCTCAGAGAAGGCAGAAACAGAGAGAAAGCTCCATCAGCAAAATACTTCCCAGAATTATCACAGGCTCCCTCCACCCACTCATCATCCTGTTCTAATACGGCAGCTATACAGCTGCCTAATTGTAACACATTTTAGGTGAAAGACTAACATGGAAATTAGGAAATGAAAAGGCCTTAAACATTCATCCATACATTTCTATTTTCCTTACCCCAACAGCTAATTCATTTTCTGTTCTTGCAGTAGGCAGTTAGTGGAGCTACTTTCTGCTGTCATGTCTAGATCATACAACTACTTGATTTTTTCAGACTGAACCGAGGCCAGCAGGATTCCGTCCCACAACTGCATGCAGGGACATTTTTAAAGGACAGATTTTCTTATTTACAAAGGCCTTTCCATAACTGTTTTCAAGGACAGAGAGCATCAGTGATTGGAAAGTCAAAAGTCTTGTTCTCATCCATGGAATAATAAAGATGGGCAGCCGCTGGAAGACACCTCAAGAAGCCACTCACTCACTCCAAAACAAGGCCAGACGTATCTGCAGATTTTAACAGGCATTTGCCTAGCCTGTTCTTAAAGCTCTGCGCAGCAGAAACTCCATCACTGCCACAGACCATCTAGTCCCGTAGTCAACTATTTTACCCCCAAAAATATTTTTCTAGTATTATCCCAACTTTTCCTTGCTGCTATTTAAGCTCTATCTGCTACTGATGCAGAAAGGAAATGACTCCTTTCCTTTTCACACCTACTTTTATGCCTCATATACTTTGTAGTTAAAAGTTTTGCAGAGATCTCAGTGTGACGTTGTACTGCTGCACAAAAGGCACACACTCCTCTTCAGCTTGAGGTGCAGCAGAACCCAACGACTTACTCTGAGGAATCCCACACTTTGTCAGTTATTCTGCTTGAATAGCATTAGTATTTTGCACTTGTTCCTAGAATGAATAAACCAGTCTACTTTTTTTAGGCCACTCTCTTTGATTTGTTAAGATCCTTATGCATCCTGATTCTGCCCTCCCAGCAATCTCAAAGTTATACGATTTCTGATAATTTAGTACCAACTCCCTACTCGATCCAGGTCACTGAGTGTTGAACAAAACTAGCCACAGACAGACCTCAAAAATAAATTATCTTTCCACTTTGCTAGAAGAACATCAATTAATCAGTAAACACTCTGAAAAGGGTTTTCAAAGTACTTTGGTATCCAGCTTATAGTTGTTTCGGCTAAGCCAAGTTTCCATAACATGCAAGACAGTATCAAAAGATACCGCCTACACATCTGCTTTTCTTCTATCCATGGGGCCCATAACTCTCATGCATGGCTTTTTCTTTATATGACTTATTCTTTAAAAATCCAAGTTGGCTGCTCATCTTTTTGCCATCTTCTTCCAGGTGCTTAAAATGCTTCCTCCGCCCAAAAAACTTTTTCTTCAGACTGAAGTTAAGCTTTTTCTTTTTTTAATAATTCTCCATCCCTCACACTCTCCATCTGCATTTAAAAGACAGATGAGGTACTGGAAGGATGAATATAGCGAACATATTATGTATCATCGAGAAGCTGTCAGGAATAACTAGAAGTTCTGAAATTGTTTCAGCCTGTCTACTAAGTAACATAGAAAAAGTTTAACTTTCATGGTTTACTCTAGAATAACACACCCAATCTGAGTCCTTTCAAAATTTTTCTTTCCCTCTTTCCAGCTAAGAGCATACAATTAACACCGACAACAAAGGCATACCAGTCCCCACCTCAACATTGATCTTTGTAGTGAAAACTGATACCAAAAAAAGAAGGAAATAACGAGTGTCAGTTTTTCACATGCATAAGGCAGCAGATGATACCATATTGATCTGATTTACTTGCAGCTAAATACTATTTCTTGCAGCCTGCAGGTAGAACACTCTAAGAAGACATTTATAGAACCCATATGGGATAGTTACATGATGAAGTGAAACTCTATCTCATACCCAAAGAACATTAGTAACTAAACTGATATCACTGAACAGGAGCTCGGCAAGTTGCCTTACAGATTCAAGATACTAGATATCAGAATGCAGTGCCTCGCATCTATATCTCCAATTAAAACTTAGTGCAAGTCAGACATGCTTGACTCCCATTATAGTGCCACAGCTGTTGCTCTAAAATGAGCTCATGGTCTCAGTCCAGTTCCTAGCTGACAGGTATCCATGTCAAACAAAAAGGACACCAGCATAATTAGTTCTTGCCAAAGAAACCAAATTACCTAGAAGCTCCCATATTTCTAGTCACCGCTTCCCATGAAACACTACCCTTTAAGAAGAGTTCGATGCATTAGTTGTATTTTTTGCTGTTACTGAAATCCAGGTTTCTCCAGTCATCAGTATAGCTGAAAAGCCTCAATGCGACTGCAGAGTGTTACAAAATGTTCTCCTTCTAAAATTCTTACAATTGTTCCAATTGCTTTCTTGTAATGGTTTCAATCCTCTTTAACCATGTTCTGGAAGAAAAATATTCTAAATTAACTGCGAAGTTGAGAAGTGGCAATTAGAAGTTCTAGAAATAGGCCAGAGCTATTGCTGCAACCCTTTTTGTGGAAAATCGTAATGCTGAAGGAAAAATACAATCATCAGATTCACAGACGTGCAATACCAATTACATTGTCACAGACACTGCTATGCTGTAGGAAAACAGTTTCCACTGTAAGCAGCATTTCCATGCGTGTCAAGAAAATAAATGAAAATTGCTGTCTTCATCGTACCCTCCTTGGCTCCCTGTATTGGGAGCAGCAGAAGAAATTTAGGACTGTCTCAGTTTCTAAGACTATAGCTCTTAAGAAGTTCTAATGTCTAGTGCTTCCTTATTCATATATGAAGAACATATATTTATGCATATAAAATAAACAACTGGAACTGGAAATAGGTAGATTATAGTAACCATATCAAGCAGTATTCTGTGAAGAAGCATCCAGCTTTGCAAGTAGTTAACTGAAGCACTTTCAGCCTCCTAAACAAAATTCCATTAAGCACAAGATATTTAGAATTAGAATGCTGTAAATTAGTCTAATGGCAGTCTAATGCCATGCTGATCTTTACCAGCCAGAGTATTTATCACTGTTACCTCAAAATGGCTGAAGTGTCCCCCTCCCTCCAAAAATTGCCTCAGTGACACAGATCTTTCAAACATGTCTCGAATCTTGGGGAAGCAAGGAAGGTGTTTAGCAGAACTCCTACCTTGGGCTTCCAGAGGGTAGACTTTGGCCTGTTTAGGAGATTGGTTGACAGAGTCCCTTGGGACCCAGTCCCGAAGCACAAAGGACTCCAGGAAGACATTCTTCAAGAAGGAAATCTTAAAAGCACAGAAGCAGGCTGTCCCTATGTGCCGAAAGATGAGCTGGCAGAGAAGATTGGCCTGGCTGAACAGAGAGTTTTGGCTGGAACTCAGGAAAAAAAAGGAGAGTTTATGACCCTTGGAAGAAAGGGCAGGTAACTCAGAAGGACTACAAAGATGTTGTGAGGTTATGCAGGGAGAAAATTAGAAGGGCCCAAAGCCCAACTAGGACTTAATTTGGCTACTGTCATAAAAGACAATAAAAAATGTTTCTATATGTTTCATTTCTAAAAATGTTTCATTAACAACAAAAGGAGGGCTAAGGATAATCTCCATCCTTTTTTGGTTGGGGTAGAAACATAGTGACAAAGGATGAGGAAAAGGCTGAAGTACTTAATGCCTTTTTTGCCTCAGTTTTTAATAGACCAGTTGTTCTCTGGGTACCCAGCCCCCTGAGCAGCAAGACAGGGAGCAGAATGAAGTCCCCATAATCCAAGGGGAAATGGTAAATGACCTGCTATACCACTTACAGGCACACAAGTCTACAGGGACAGATGGGATCCACCCAAGGGTACTGAGGGAGCTGGTGGAGGTGCTCATCAAGCCACTTCCCATCATTTATCAGCAGTCCTGGCTAACTGGGGAGGTCCCAGTTGACTGGAAGTTAGCAAATGTGTTGTCCATCTACAAGAAGGGGCGGAAGGAGGATCTGGGAAACTACAGGCCTGTCAGTCTGACCTCGGTGCTGGGGAAGGTTATAAAGCAGATCCTCTTGCATGCCATCACATGGCACATAGAGGACAACCAGGAGATCAGGCCCAGTCAGCATGGGTTTATGAAAGGCAGGTCCTGCTTGACTAACCTGATCTCCTTCTATGGCAAGGTGACCCGCTTAGTGGATGAGGGAAAGGCTGTGGATCTCTACCTAGAATTTACTAAAGCCTTTAACACTGTTTCCCACAGCGTTCTTCTGGAGAAACTGGCTCCTCGTGGCTTTGGACAGGTGTACACTTCACTGGGTAAAAATCCTGGCTGGATGTCCGGGCCCAAAGAGTGGTGGTGAATGGAGTTAAATCCAGCTCATATACGCATATACTCACTTCCAAAAGCTGCACAGGTCATATATCTCTTCCTGACCATATTGACTAGGCATCATCACTCAGAGATTATACTGAAGCCTACAGGGGAGTCATGGATTCAGAATTTTCTCCAGCAAGAGAGCCAGAAAATCAAGACCTCTGCACTTCAGCCTGACTCTTTTTGTTGCACCTGGAAGTAGACCAAACTTCTGTTTTTAATCATGGAAAGAGGTGTTCCTATAAGCTCTGCTTTACCTTTATCACAGTGCTTCAATTTTAATTCCCCCCCCCCCCAATCTAGTGCAGTTCACCCTAGAAGATATGAGCACCAAACACAGATAGATATTGTCGCTAGAGGAAGTTTTCTTTCAGACACTGAAAATTCCTGTAACTATCCTAAACCCCTACAGCAGAGGCCACCTGCTGTTACCTATGAAGAACAGCATATGTTTACAGAAAACACCAGCCTTTTTTAAACTGAAACAGGATTCCTATAACTCATAGCAATACCTCTTGTTTGCAGTTTGACAGTGCTCAGTAGAAATTTTTCCTTGGGTGACCACGAAGCCTCCAACCCACATCCAAAATGAACCGGTCTCCAGTTTTGCATTCTCACATTCTTCCCACCTAGCACACTCCTCATTTCTGTGTGGCCTGTCTTCTGTTCTGCATTTCTTTTCCTGATTCTCTCTGTGCCTCGTGCTTCGGCAGAGAATCATACCAGATCTAGTTCGTAGCCTGTGACCAAAGAAACATAAGGGATAATATAACCTTGTTTGTTGCAGAGTCATCACCTCAGTTTTAGTCTCCCAAAACTATCTTCTACCTTGCAATTTTAAGTCCGCTTTATTTGTTCCAAATTATGTCACCTACCATGCAATTACAATCAAATGCATTTCATAGACCACAGGCATTCAACTGTGCCGTTAAAACCACAGTTTAAGAGCACACTGATTTAGAATCAGCTGCAAACTTGGAGGCTGAAGCTGAACTGCAGTGGGACAAGTACTGAGATGGAGGAAGCTCGATTATACTCAGCAAAGTGACTTTCTGGTTTGACTTCTCTCTCAGCTGTATTCTTACCTATCCAGTTATTTACTTACATCATACCAATACTCCCCCTTGAGGGTAAGCACATGTCTCACCAAAACCGCTTTGAAAAGACTGGAAACTTTGCAGTTATGAGCCTCATAAAACAGCTTAAGCTACCTTAAATCTTAACGACAAACATGTAACATAAGCAAATGCAGAAGTCACGTTGTATATAAGAATGAGGGCGTGGAAGCGACATAGCCCAAGGGCAGATGATTAATAACTAGCTCAGAAACTTGATTAAGTAGGTGAAGAGTAATACTTACTTCACAATTACAGAAATACACAACATTGCTCACTGACAATTATTATACAGATGAAAATAGTGCTTCAAACACATATGGCTTGCAAAAGACATTTCTGGAGATTTGGAAGGATCTTTCCTTCTCCCAGAATATAATACATTATTTCAATGAAACATGATAGTAACATTCAATCTTTTAAAATGAAGACAAAGTTGGAGCCTTGCCTCACACACAAAAAAGCAGCAGCTTCAGAAGTAAGTTTTCTTGGCTACTGATAACAGTATGCCGTTTGGATACAGTACAAGTTCATGGAAAGCATGAGGTTTCTTGTCCTTGATATTTAAAAAAAAAGAATAAAAAAAAGTCATTATCCAATAGTGAAAAATAAAGCTGAAATTATGTGCTCATGGTATGGCATCTCAAGCCTGGATGTAGAATAGGCGACACACACAAGAAAAAGCTACAGAAACCGCATAGAATTAAAATAATTTTGTAGAAAATAATTTTTATTTGGCTCCTTTCGTACACTTTTTCAGAAAGAAATGCACATTCATACAGTTCGCCCTTCCCAGTGCATGTCTGGATTTGCTCACATAGAGCCATTAATATCAAGGCAAAAGGTGCCTCTGAAATAATTTCAGACATGTTGTATTTTGACTGTAAAGCATCCAAAGTTATCAATTTTCTAATTATAACCTGGAAAGAAACATTTCAGGTGTTTCTTCGCCGATTCACACATATAATTGTCCCACATGGGAAAGCGACAGACCTGCAACAAAGAACTGTCAAGCCAATGGCTAATACTCATTTCAGGTAGAGCTAAAGACAGGTTCTCTACTTCATACTGAGTTGGGATATAAAAGAAAAACCCAGCTAGGTAACTTGCTCTTTTCAAAAGCTCTAAAACAGAAATGATAAAACATTCAAAACTACAAATCAGCCATTGGTAATGAGAGTTTGTTCGCAGAGAAAGCACTCTTTCCCCCGTTGTTTCTCATGGTCAGGTCGATGGTGACTATAGGATTTGTTTCTTGCTGCTGCTTCTTAAACACTTCATGAAGAGGAGTAAATTCTGCTTGGGCTTTCATACATCACAAGAGGTCCTAACCCATCAAGTAGCCCCTATATAAAAAAAATAAGTTAGAAAAAAGTTTAGCAAACACAGGCAGCACTCCTCAGAATTCAAGAGACGTGGTCTTAAAACAAAAACTTCAGACTGCCAAAAACTCTGCTGATCACGGTTATTTAAAACAATAAATCCTGCCCAAGGTACAAACTGGCCAGCTTAAGTACATGCTCCTTCCTCAGCTGATTTTCTTCAATGAACACTGAAAATGGATTAGCCTGTTCTCAATCCAGCTTCAGTAATTGTTTAGAATTTTTGAAGACCAGGTTACACTCTACAAAAGGTTCTTTATTTGTGCCCTTTCACAAACTACCAGTGTTAAGATAATCAGTACAACCCAACATTTTCTGGTACTCAATACAACTCTGGTCTCTTTTTCTCTTCTGTTTCTCTGAAGCCCTGTTTCTTTTATGAGTTTAAGAAAGAGAATTGTTAGGACACATGTGTACCAATGAAGCAAGAAAACATAGAGTAGGTCCCTAATCCAGCTACATGCTGCCAGGGAACCCAACAATTCCGTGTTATGAAACAAAAATTTTAACTACACTGCAGAGGTTAAAAAAAAAAAAATTAAGAAAGGAGAAATGACTGTTATTGTTAAGTCAACACCTCATGGAGCTACTTCAGAAATCAACTGCCAGTACCTCCAAACATCAGGTGTCCGCTATTCTAAGAGAAATACATAGACTGAGAAATAAAAACAGGGGCGGGGGGGGGCGGGAATCCTGCATTTCGATTTTGCATAGCTGAAAAGCTCCAGATCTTTACTACTTTTTGATCTATGAATATAGATGTATTAAAACGTCACATAAATTGTATGCTTCAATGCAACATTCAGTTTTTTGAGCAACAAAAAACACCTGAGACATCATCTTTACTTTAGGACTGCTTTGGATGTTCCTGAACCTCTTTACTGCTGTCATCAGCTCTTCTAGTTATGACCTCTCATGTACACCGTCACTATAAAGAACTCATTTACCTTTCTTCAAGTTCTTTGACACTTGATTTTCCCTCAAAGCCCTAGCTTGCAATTACTTTTACCTGACCAGCACATACTCCGTCTACCTTAAAATTCATTTTAAGTCAGACTCACTAATCATATCTTCTGACATACCGGGAACCATCACCTTTTTTGAACCACAGCACAATCTTATAGTAGCTGGCCCCAAAAGTATTGCACCTCATTCAAGGTAGCTTGTTGCAACAGAGTGCTGAAAAAAGCAACTTATAGCCAAGCTGCAGATCTTTAGCATACCTCACTGTATTTTTCTGTTACTCTTAAATTTAAAATAGGCACACAGGAGCCACAAAAGAGAAGAAAAGCTGAAAGAGCATTAAATCACTTACGGTAATTTCATCCTCATGAAAACTCTGGCCATGAAGAAGCTCAAAAGGACGCTGACAAATCCAATAAAAAGCAAAAGAAACCTATTCAGCTTGGGGATATTTGGTGCATTGGATCGATCCAGAATTATGAATCCTAGGCCACCCATTGTGAAGAGGAAGCTGGATGCGAGCCCTTCCATAATATATTGGCCATTTACTCTAAAGGAAAAAAAAAAAAAAAGAAAAAGAAAGCGTGAAAAGAGTCAGAAAAAGATTAAAGAAATTATATACACATTTCAAACTCCACCTACTCAACCTTCTTTAGCTGTACAAATACACAGGATGATTCATTTTGATGGCTGGCTTTTGAACAAAAAGTAGGTATGGAAACTGACCTTATGAAATCACATCAAGGCATTAATATGTAATTTATGCCTGCCACTGGTAGTCTGCAAGGTGAACAGTCAAGCATACTAGTGGTTTTATACATAATAGTGTATACTACTGGCTACCACGCAAGCTCATCAGTTTTCAGAAATATCTAGTCCAAAGTAGCACCTGGTTTCACAGATGACCCATGGGCCAAAGAGCTTTCAAAGCCTTCCTTCCATCCTGACATTTACGCACAGCAGTGCCTGAATCCTCATCTCAGTACAAATCCCACTCAAAGCACCACGTCAGCGCATGAAGCACATCTACTGGTTCCAGCACACAGCAAAAGCAGTTCTCGCCTGCAGTATGTTTTGCTCCCGGCTCACTGACCCTGCACACATCCATTGTGAGGACCCAGCCTGAAAGTGCCCCGGCTCTCTGTCAGTCCACCCGGCTGGATTTCCTGCTTACAGAGCTCAGATGGAGAGAGGGGAAGCCAAGATGGAGAAAGAATATTGCACCTGGATCACAAGTCTCCTGCTTCCCACAGTCACTGAACCATTTTCCTATCCTTGTAATTAGCAATACCATCAACCTCATAAAATTGGCATGGATGAAATTACTGTGGATGCTAATACAGAAATGAAGATTATAATTATTGTCTCATATCCTGAAAACAATTGATTTCTTTCTTCTTCTTTCTTTCTTTCTTCTTTCATGTTGTTTTCACCGACTTGTACTAAAGTGCCATCAACTCCCTGCAGTAGCCCAATTCATCTACATTGCAACAATCCAAGTCAGTCCGAGACATATACCACATCTAGTCCAAGTCAAAATCTGTACATGAGGCAGGTCACAGACCTCACAGATTCAAAGAACTCTCTTAGTATTTAACAAAAATTTGTTTCCACACACATAAAAAACAGAGTTACAAATGTAGATTTTACCCTCTTCAGACCAATTTGTTACTAAGCAGTTTCTAACTTATATTCAGCAACAGAAGCAAAAGACTCAAAGACAACACTGTTGTTACGCATTTGTAACTGTGTTGCCCACCCTCAGACACAAGAGTCCCAATTACACTAGAGTTTAAAGCCGAAAGTTTCACAAACACTATGTATGCTGCTATGAAATATAACCAAATGTGTCCGCATCCACTATAAACCTCAACTTTAATAGCAAGGGTTTGGAAGAAAGAGAAGTATTGCCAGCTCCAAACTTTCTTCTTACCAGACTTTTTATTTTTAAAAGTTTAGAAGGACTGATTTTTTTCTATTTCTACTTATTTCAATGCTGCTTCCCCCCATCCCCTTCAAATATTTGCACACCAAAGACTGATATAGAACAGCTCCTGCCTTGCACAGACAGCTCAAAAAAGACCAGATGCACAGCTCTGCCAGGCAGGTTTATTCACTTGTGCTTAGGCACTCGCAGTGCCTCGCTGGTGGGGGCAGAACCCTGCTCCTACCTGTATGCCAAGAAGGCCACTGGCCGCTGATGTCCGTGTTCGTCTGTCATCGACCCCACGCTGGGAGGTTCCACGATCACGTCGTAGATAATCCCTGTGGTGTGAAAAGCAAGCACATCACCTTCCACTCGTGGCAGCAACCGGCGAGAACTACCCTAACACCGCAGGGACGCTCGGGGTTGCCCGAAGTTCGTGTTTTACGACCGATTTGGAGCCGGACACGGGGCAGGGGCCAGCAGCGCGCTCCAGAGGGCTTACTCCGTAAGCGGGGTCTCTCTCTCCCTCACCGCCCGCCCCGGCCTCACCTCCGGTGATGAGGAAGTAGGACACGACCACCAACGCGTACACGGTCATGGCCGAGGGCATGTGCACCCAGCTGGGCCGCTTCAGCTTGATGTTGGGGCACTCGAGCACGGCGAAGGGCAGGCGGTACAGCGTCTCCATGGCGGCGGTGCGGCCCACAGAGAGCCGCGGCGGCCCTGCTCCCTGCTCTGCCCGCCTCGCCCCGCCGCGGCCGCCCTCCCACACCGGACACGAAGGCGGAAACGGAAATTGGCTGCCGCGTCCTGACAGGGTCAAAAAACCGAAATTTTTTAAAAACCGATCTAAACGAAACACACAAAAGTTATGCCCAGGCGGGAATGACCAACGTAAAGTAACAAGTTTTTTTCTGCGCAAAACACATCTAGAAACGCGGACCGCGCGCCGCCGGAAGAGCTACCCGTCTTACTCACCTGCCAGGACCCAGCAGCCCTGACGTGTCGGTGCTGGGTAACGGCGAAGCGCTTGGTCCGGGGGCGGGGCCAGGCGGGCGGGCCACGCCCCCCGGAGCGGGCAGCCACGTGTCCGCCCCCGGCGGGGCCCGCGGCCGCGGACACGCGTGTGCCCCTGTGGGTACCGGAGCGCTCGCCACCGGCCTCCCTTCCGGAATATGCCCCGCGGGGAGGTGCAGCGCCCGCTGCGCAGCCACCGACAAGGCGCGGGAGCGCTCTTTGGGGTGAAGCGCCCCCAAGAGCTTCAGCGTGGCCGGGGGAAGGGAGGAAAACCCACGTCCCGCGTGTGCACTTGTGGGGGGCGGGCTGGGGAGGTACGGGCCCGTGGGAAAGGAAAAGATCCGGAGAAGGCCTCACCCTTCAGAAAACGCACCCGACAGCCAGGGGCTGAATGAGAGCCCTAGCTGAAGGGAAGCAACAGGTCCATAAAATAAAATAAAAAAAAAAACCAAAACACACCACCAAAAAACCCCAAAACGGGAAGACTGATGCCTTCTAGCAGGCAGAATTTAACACCGGCCAGAGGCAGTAAAAACCACTTCAATACCAACCCCTCCCTGCAGGTTACGTGAGGGAGTTTAAAAGCACACACCCCTTGCAAAGGTACCTGCCTCCCCCAGACACCCATGGGGGTGTCCCCCCCCACCCCTGCCACCTGCTCTGAGAACGCTTCTCCAAAACTGTTTAAAAAAAATAGAAAAAAATTAAGGGTATATTACAGTGACTCTTCGCTTGTGATATACCACTTCTAACTCATACCTCAGCTGCCTTTCAGTGCAATCACATCATTTTAATTAGTTGTTTTCAGTCGTAGCACCCCCGTTTGGAAAAACCTCCCTCTCAGTGGAATTTCCCAGTCAGCAGACGTTTATGACATTTCTCCTCATTATTCCAACAATATCCTCCCTCCACCTTGCCTCCTCTCCAAAAGCCCCAAGAAAACCTCTAATCTCAGAGGTTTTAATATAAAACAAGAGCATTTTTGGGGCAGGTTAGACACGCCTGCCCTATTTTCCGCTCCTGCTTTAAAACCATTTTTCCAGCGCGCCAAGGTCCTGAAGTTTGCACTAGCATAGTAAGGCAACAACTAATAAAATTTTAACCTTGTGAACTAACTATAGTAACAGCACCTAAAACTGTCAGGGTACTAACATTACTCTTAGAACCTCCTGTAATTAGTTACAGCCTTGGGAACAAGTTTTAGCATAACCGCACTGAGGAGAAACTCTTCATACTTAAAGCCAGATGAGTTAGCTGCGATGTTTATCCCTTTTGAGATTATTTTAATGGCTTGGGACACTGTGAAGAAATTCTTGGGGAGGTGCAGCTCCTTTCACCACGCACGGTGTTAAGTCAGATATCCCGGACCGCCGTCATCTCCTATCATCGAACCCAGAAGGCACCAACACCACCGCTGGGAGTTAGCAGGCAGCCGACCCAAGGTACCAGCTCGCTGACGCCAAAGAGGCAAGTTTTTCCACCAACTCAGTTTTCTGTGATGCGTCTCGGCTGACTGCACGGCCTGACAAGCTTCAGAGCTGGGCACGGCGTGCGTGAACAGAGAGGGGAGAGCCAGGCGGAGGAATCAACGCCTCTCTGAGCCGCAGCCTGAGCAGACTCCACAAGCCATCTTAGAAACCTCTTCAAACAGCATCCTCACTGCTCCCAGTGAGGCTGCGCACTCAGTAATTATTTCCCCTCCCTTCCTTGTTCCGGTGGTTGAGCTCACTACTTTTTGGGGAAAAAAAAAAAAAAATGTTATTTAAAAATCCTGAAGATCTGTTATCGGTCACAACAGATACCCACTTCTTGTCATACAAAGTTCCAAAAATTCAGAGGTGAGGGTGAAGAATACCACTGCTCCCACAGGTAATGCAAGAATTATCCCGAGTGCGTTAAAGCACTCCTGGGCAGTGTTGGAGGCACATTTACAGTTCTCTCTACACAACAGAATGAAGCGAAGCAGCAAAACAAGCCCATTTCCACCTTTTACAATTGCTTTTTACGTTACCATTATATCCTCTCTGATAAAGAACTTTGCTTCAAGTTTCAGTACCAGAGGCCTAAATTGCTTCTCTAAAACCTAATTCTGGAAGCCACGGAAGGTCTACCCCACCTGGTCCCCAGAGCTCTGCTTGTATCGTACCTCCAACTGCTGATCCAGGAAGCACCTAACAACGATCAGAATACAACAGCTGCAGCTTTCTTCCAGGAGATCCAGATGTAGCAGTACGTGACCATCTGGTGGATACAGCACTGGCTTCAAGAAGTCAGACAACTCCCCTCCACCTTCAGAGTTGAGTACCAGTAACTGTGGCACATACTATTAAAAAAAACCCCAAACTACCTTACGTCCATACTACCTCACCTCTTCGCCTGACAGTCTCTCTTCCAGTCTTTAGTCAGTGTCTCCCTTTGGTTTTCTTTGTTCAGATTCCTAACTTTCTTCTGAGCAAAGTCCTCTGATGACATCATACACAGCTGTTGCTATAAAAAAAAAATTGCATTGCTCAAAGTTACTCCAACCCCTCTACACAACTGTGATAAAGTCCTGTTTAACCAGACCTCCTTCCCCCTGCTTGATCTCCCTGTCTGCCAGCAGCACAGAAGACAGCATCCTGACCCATGGTTTTGTTGCACCAAACCCAACTCTGCATCATACAAGCGGTGAGAAGCAGCTCCTACCAGCTTTGACCAAATCGCCGAATGACAGGACACAAGAAAAGTGGAGCTTTCATTTATTGGCCTGAAACTACAAATAGATTCACTTTGACTTCTGGCTCTGTGCTTGTGCCTTCAACACTTTCACAACGATCTTCTGCTCCTCAATAAGAAAAGCTCGTTTGATCCTGGAAAGGAAAAACAAGAACTTTACAACATGCATCCACTTAAGCAAAAACACAAAAATAATACAAAGTTACAATTAGTTTTGCTGTCTCCAACATTCACTGCACATGTGGTGTTAGTTCCACAACTGCATAAAAAGGGAAGCCATCGATGCCAGCATCAAGACAGGGACAGTGGCGCTGTATGAATGTGTAAGTTTGGGGGAAGAAGGCCTAGTGTTCCTGCAAATTTAGGGCGAGTGTCATGGAGGTAAGCAAGGTAATACCTGACGGCTGAACACTGGAAGAAGTACCCCCTTCACTAACTTCAAATGCAAAAAGCAAAACTCCTCACTGGCAAACTAATTTAGCTGTTCTTAAAGTCAGAATTGGTGTGACCAGTTGTGGTCAGCTCGTTCCTTAGAACTACAGAAAACTTTATGTGAGTCCAGTTACCAAAGCAAGAACAGTTCCCCCCTCAGGATTACAGCTTCTTTACATATAAACAGAGAAAACCCTGGGAAGTCAAGTCACACCTAAGTATGATTATTTCTGGAAGACATGTAGGGCCACCATGCAGATGGACCTAAGTTATAGTACTCACATCAACAGCCTGTTTGATAATTCATGTTAAAAGCACAAATATACCACACACTCTTCCACCTTGAAACATTAAAATGCCGTTCCATATGCATTCCGTATATATGGCTGCTGTCACAGTACACAAAACCTACATCAAAGATGCCTTAACAGACACAGGAGAAAACCTGCTAATTACAGAGAGGGAGGTGACCGTGTTTTTTGGTTTGGGCAGAATAAGAATAAGGCATACTCATGTATTAAAAACAACCTATTAAGCTCATAAAGTGTTTGGGAAAGCACTCAGATAAAAATCAGCTTTTGACACACAGAAGTTACGCTACGGATCTGCACTCTCTTCGGTGGCACCTAACGTGATTAACTTAGAACTCACACAAACAAAAAAATGCTGGCAAGATTTGCACTACAGGTGAAAAATCTAGCATTAGACTGGTGACTCCAGAGCTCTCTGCTTTGATTACCATTCATAGAGATGACATTCTTTGCAATACATATTTTTTCCTTAAACTTGACAAGGAAGTATAGGATGTACAGTTGTGTCCTGGTTTCAGCTGGGATAGAGTTAATTTTCTTCGTAGTAGCTGCTGTGTTTTGGATTTAGTATGAGAATAATATTGATAACACATATTGTTTTAGCTGTTGCTAAGTAACACTTATATTAAGGACTTTTTCAGCTTCCCATAGAAGCTGAGAGGGAGCATAGACAGGACAAGCTGGCCAAAGGAATATTCCATACCACAGACGTCATGCCTGGTATATAAGCGGGGGTTGGCCAGGGGGCAGGGATCCGCAATAGCTGCTAAGGACGGGCTGGGCAATCTATCACCAGGTAGCGAGCAATTATATTGCATCACTTAGTTTGTGTATTTTTTATGATTATTGTTATTATTATCATCTTCTTTTTCATCACTATTCTTTTAAACTTCCTTTATCTCAACCCGCAAGTTTTCCTTTTCTTCTGCATCTCCTCCTCCGTCCCACTGGGAAGGGAGAGGAATGAGTGAACAGCTGCGTGGTCCTGGTTGCTGGCTGGGGTTAACCACAACAAGTTGTTACCCAAAACAACTGAATTCAGTGAGGCCCAGCAAGGGCCATCTTAAAGCTTAACATGCAACCAAGTAATATCTTTGAATCCCAAAACACCACAAAGAAGCCAAAAGCTCAACTGATCTTACACTAGCATCTTTGCATAAGACAAACGAAGAAAAATCTTTACTACGGGGACTGAATACAAAATAAAAATCCATAGTGAGCAGACTGTTTAGCACCAAAGCAACAGTGCAGTAAGATATCACGAAAAACATAAACTCTCTACAAAGGAGCTCCACATGCAGCAACTAACTCAAATCCAAGGGGCAAAAATCACACACGTGCCCCCTCAACTTTACTACACCAATGTCGGACAAGAGTCTTCAAAATTTTGGCCCACATTATGAAAACAGTGAGATGCAAAAAATCTCAGATGAAGTAACCTCACAAATAAAAGTTAGCTTTCTGTAAGCTTACCTGTCGCGGACACACTTAGCACACATGGAACCACCATAGGCTCTGCTAACATGCTTCTTCGTTTTTGACAGCCTCATAAGAACTTTAGGCCGCACAGCACGAACCTACAGTAAACAAAAATGAGAAGCGTGTTGTAAGACAGTAATTTTGGGTAACAGACACATTAAAAACAAATCACTTCAATGGTTTAAAAAAAGCAGCACCACCTGAAGTTGACTGTTCAAAATGAAAAAAAGTGAAGTCACAGCTTGTTGTATGTGCCATCTTCAGCGTTCCTAAGCTGATCTTTTTATCCTACCACAGGGGTTCACCAATAGAATCATCATTAAAAAATTGTTTATAACGTAGATTGTTTTCCCAAGTGTAGGAGCTGCTCATAGACATTACTCAACCATTTCCATCACAATGGCATTACACCAAGAGCACATTTTGGAGAAAAATACCATGTTAAAACCATGCATTCCTCTTTTCTAAAACCGAAAGTCAAACTTGGCTTCCATAATTTTTTTAAAGCCTACCACCTACAGAATCCCCTCAGTCTAACTCCAAAAATTTCAACCAGTTACAACTTACAGAACAAGAACGTTCAGTTATAACAGCAATGAGAACCACAAGCATTAAAAAAAAAGCACTTACTCTTTAGGTTTTCAAAGCTTGTTTTACCAGTTAAACTTTACAACATTACGATAGGAGTATTTTAAAGAAGACAGTTTTTCCAACAAGAATTCATCAAGAAACAGGCATATCACTTGAAAAGGCTCTTTTTACTGAAAAAAATCATTGCTGTAAAAAAATGCTATGCCAGTAAGGCTAATACTTACACCACGAAGTCTTCCTGGGCATATACCACATGCCGACTTTGGTGCCTTCCCTACTTTCTTGGTGTAAAGGTAAACAATCCTGTTCCCGGGTGTTCGGGACCTAAATGCAGCAAAAATATACTCTGTTAATGTAACAATCAAAACTTAAGCTTAGGTTTCTCAAAAATTAAGTTTTCTTAGCAACTACGTGTTACTTACAGTCTGGTCTTGTTGGAAGCTGTGTTGTAGGACAACCTACGGCGGTAAGTCAGGCGCTGAACCATTTTTTACACCTAAATTAGTCAAAAAGAAAGCAGCAGTAATTAAAGGGCTCAGTGTCCCCATGGAAGCTCACATATCACAGCAGCACCTGCACTGAAGCACCAAGCTACATCTGAATCAGCAGCTGCAGATTCTGTATTAGCATTAACAAAATCAAAGCACTTCCTCATCAATGACAGCCAACACAATTACAATTTAAAAAAAAACAATAAAACATGCGACAGTGGATGGAATGCGTTCCTGTCCAGCCTGCTCTAGGTGAACCTGCTGTGGAAGGGGAGTTGAACCAGGCGATCTCCGAAGGTCCCTTCCAACCCCTACTGCTCTGTGATTCTGTGAATGAATGCGATTTGCAATGAAGGTTCATCCAAACTAACTTGAACGCAGTTCAACATCCTGGTCTTGCTAGTATGATGTCATGCTCTCCTAGAAAACTGCTTAAAGCTTTACCAACTGTGTGTTTTCTGCCAGCTTCACTGGCAAGGCTGAACAATGAGCTGGAGCAAACACAGCACTGTCTCTTCCTATCTCATCTGAAGACAAACCGAACTAATCACTCTCTAGGCCCAAACCGGGGCCTCCTCCGGACCCAGCACCCCACTCCTGCAGCGGCGCAAGGCTCCAGCGCGGCGCCGGACGCCTTCGGAGCCCCTCGGGGCAGCCCCCCGCCGCCGGGGCTGGCTCTCCTCGGGCCTGGGCCGAGGATATGAGGGGCACAGCGCCGCAGCCGCGGGCACCGGCTCGCTGCGGCCCGGGAGCCCCGCCGGGGAGGCCTAGGGAGGCCCAGCCTCTCCGCCGCGCAGCTCTGCCCTCGCCACCGGACCGATCGCGGGCAGCAGCGCCGCCCGCCCCTCACCGCAGCCCCCCGCGCCCGCTGGCCGCCCCCACCGCCCGCCAGGCCGCGGATGGGGGCGGATAGACCCCTCCGACTCTCTGCCGCCCGCCGCCATACCTGGCGCCGCCGGACCCGGAAGAGGAAGCGGAAACGCGCGGGTCAACATTGAAATAGCGGCGCGCTCGAACCCGGAAGAAATAACTGCGCATGTGCGGTATAGCCCTTCTCCGTGCCGTGGCAGGTGGGGGG
>VYZM01006451.1:490561-502000 GCA_013398915.1 Dromas ardeola | reverse complement strand
GGCCTCCGCCGGCGGACGCGGTGGAGGTGGTTGGTGGAGGAGGTGGGTGGTGGAGGAGGTGGTTGGTGGAGGAGGTGGTTGGTGGAGGTGGTGGAGGTGATGGAAGTGCTGGAGCCAGGGAGACATGGTAAAGCACGACAAAATCCTTTCCGCTGCAGTTGCTTCACTTTTCCCAGGGACCCTACGCACGTGCTCTCTCCCCACGCACGCTTTTTTTATTTTTTGTATGTTTTACTGAAAAGCTGATTTTTCTAGAACACCAGCTTCTTTCCTCAGAAAGAACATTTTGTTCTTTACCGTGACACAGTTGTAGGCCCATAAGCCGTTTCTCGGTCTGCTGTTCTAAGCTGTAAATTACAAATCGCTCATAAATACACGCTTTTTTACACCAAAGCACTGTGGAAACTGTTGAAAAGAGTTGTGCTCTCGTGCAAAACTCACCCGGGCAGAAGGCTGGTCCCCTTTGAAGGGTCCCCCACCCCTTCTCCTGCCAGCCTCGGTGGGGAGAAGTTTGCACCTTCCCTCTTTTCGCAGCGTTCAAGTTCCTCAAGAACACTGTGCCTGGAGCACCCAAGTGCTCTCCTTGCCACCCCCTTCCTCTTGAGATGCTACCACCTGACGTCTGCCTTCCCGGCCCCTGTGCCTGTCTGACAGGCTGATCCCAAAACCGGGCTCTGTGGAGGGCAGCAGGTACCAACACTGGCCTGACGCCTCCTCGCTGCGCCAGCAGCTGCATGGGGACCCTCGGGCAGAAATTCCTCCTGCCCGCTTACCACCGCACGTGCTCTCCTCACGGGCACCAGGGAGGGAGCTCTGGCAGGAATATGAAGAGATAAAACTTCCTCTGCTGGTCAGGTCAAAGGTCCACCTGACCCAAAATCCCATTTCCAAGCCATAGGTACCTAGGAAATGTATAAGGGAAGCAGGACATGCATAGTCAATCGTTCCCTTAATACACCCTCCCCACGTTCAGCGCCTTAGAAGCTTCCTGAGCTGGGTTGTGTTTTCTGACTTTTGTATTTAATAGCTGTAGACCCCTGAGAAAAGAAAAGAAAGGAAACAGCAGGAGCTAAGGGAGCGTAAGATGGCTCGTCAACAGCCAGAAACAGCGTTCCAGTGGTGCCGGATTTGTGGTTATTAAAAAATAAACACATAAAAGCCACCCCTATCAGCCCCTTGCAATTGCATTAAGTACTGGTTTTGTAGGAAGGAAAGGAGGAACGCTCGCTAGCAGGAGCCCCACTGGATTATGTTTCTTCTCCCAGACGTTTGTTTCAGCTCCCACCCCACACAGGTCCCTGACAAGCTGAGGAGCACGCTGATGAGCAGCTGGCTGCCGACAGGAAGGCCCACGCTATCCATTTGTGGCCTCCCTAATGCAACCTGCTCCCACCCCACCACCTGGCACCGACACATCTAAGACCAAGAGGCTATGAAGCACACGTTTCCATCCCTTCTGCTCCCCAGCCTCTGCTGCTGGTGGTGGCCCTGCTCTGCCGCACAAAATCCATCCCCGGCTTCTCGTGGTGCCTGTGAACGCATGGTGGCCGCTGCCACGACTGATGCTGACTTGTATGGGCAAACTCTTCACGTGGTGTCCATGGGACACGGCCACCTGCAAGGAGGGCATGATTACGCCCAGTGGCTGCAAGCCCTGAAACGCTCCTGTGCTCCGCTGGCCTGAACCATGTTCTGCAGCGATAACCAGGGACCTGCGCATTAAATATGTAGGATGCTGCTGCTGCCATCGTTAGCGACTTCGGCTTTGCTTTTGGAGAGTGGCGGGTGCTCAGCAAGCTTTGATGTGTGCTCCTGGCCTTATTTACGGGCTTGTAACTCGCCGTTCATTGTACTGCCTCCTCCCTGTTTTCGACCTATAATTATTATTTTGGTTAATTATTGGCTCTTTTTAAGTGCAAATTACGGACACCAGATTTTTTCTAATTCATGAAAGAAGAGAAAATATGTATGAACTAGATTTTAGGGTATATTTGAAATAGGAGCGTATTTCAGACAACAAGTAAATTTCAGAGCAATTAGAGTATTTAATATGAACTTTCTAGGCCCAGAACCCTGGGGGGAATAAGAAAGCCAATTAAATTAGATTAAATAATCATGCCTAAATATAAAAGTGTAACAGAATCCAATTGTTAAAGAACAACACTATTAAATTATGATGGAATAGTTTAGTTTAGATGTTGTCAGTGCAACAGGTTACTATTTTATTATTGAAGAACAATATAGATATTTTTTTGCACTTACCCGATTTGGGCTCTAAACTCAACTGATGTAAATTTTGGGAGCTGTCAATTAAACTCCAGCAGTTTGCTTCTGCTGATGCGCTGGCCTAGTTTTTCGAACATTTTCAGTTTATTTTGTAAGAGGAATAGGGCTGTCAGGCAAACAGCTCGCCAGAGCATCTAGAACTGTTAGCTTTATGACAACTGGTTTAATGCTATCTAATGTGGGGATAAGATTTGAAGCAGGAGCTCACTAAGCCCATTTTGTACAGATTAGTGCTAGTCAAGTGACTCTCTCATGTTGTCTGCTACTCCTACCTCTTCACAGGACCGAACCATCTCTTTTGGGAGCAGCTATTTTCCATGTCCGACATGTCTCATTAACTCTTTCTGCACTTTCTTCTTTCCTTGAATACAACGGAGGGGACAGATTAGCAAACACGCAACCCATCGACTTGGAAAAGTAACAGTGGCATCCTACAGAAATGATTTTTTTCTCTGCCTAGGATGCCAGTGGAAGCATAGGGCCTGAGGATGTGGGCTTTTTTCCTTGAGAAAACTGGAGGTTGGATTCCAGGGTGTATTTGCTTATGGACAGTGTAAAACTGGAAACCCCTTTTCCACCAGAGGTAATTAGGAATATAATCATATCTGATGGAAGATTAGTAATGTGATGTATTTTGCACCGCCAGCAAGTTGTCACCGTGTTCTGTTTACTGCACCAGAAGAACGGTTTGTTCACAGTTTAAGACCAGTTCTTGATGTGTTGACCATCCTTGCTTTCTTTTCCACGTGGTCCTCTCCTTAACTCTCTTTTTTCTGAAAGTCTCTTTCTATGTGCACAACCGTTCGCTTGGTCACATGGGAGGTTCTGTCAGAAAGAGAGCAAGAATGCCCAAAGGCTTGATAAACCTGGCTGGACCCCTGAAAAGCATTCCCCTTTACTTTCCTGCCCTCCTATCTCACTTCCAGGGATCTCTCAGGCCCCAAAAGGACTCTGCTGCTCCATCAACCTCTCTTCATGGATCCTTCTAGGGTTGCCCTGCACCATAAGCTTCAATTAAAAAATGAGAGATTGTTTTCACTCATATTCACTGCTGTCACTTGACCTAGGCTGGCAAATTCTGAGGCATGGGAAGGAAAGCGAGCAGTATGTGCAAGCACATACTGGGTACTGCAGAGAGGAAAAAAAGCGACAGCTGAGGGACATGCTGCTCCCATTAAGCCGCAGCCACAATACCATTTCTATGAACAGTGGATACTTATGTATTTTAGAAATGTCTCACTGAAATCAGAATCCAGCCTCAGGTGCTGCTTGGATATAAGCAGCAGGATTAGGTCTGTAAATGGGGAAGAAAGCGAGAAACCTTGAAAAAGTACTAGCGACTGCTGGAAAGGGCAGAAAGAAGAAGAGGTCCTATGGTCCATTGTCTCTCCAGAGCTAGTTTTTTTCTTAAAAATCCTGTTCTCTTTCCTCGTTAACTATGTGGCATGTGTTACGATCTTATTATACTCATTTATATCAACATAACCTTCCTCAACACGGACCTGTGCAAATTACGTTACGAGAAACTGTAGTTCATTTCCATTTCAGTGGAGCTTGTTAAACAAGCAAAATTATTTTGTAGCAAAGGGAAAAACAATTTAGTGGAATGCACTCCTAGCATAGGAAGTACATAACATCGTATTTGGGTTGAAACTTTTTCTGTCAGAAATGTCATAACCCCGTAAGAAAGAGAATTAAAATCCCGTTATTTTAATTTACATCTAGCCACAAGATAAGTAAAGTTATCATTGAAATTCTAATTAAATAGGATGATTGACTAAGGTAGGACATCAAAGAAGAGAAGTGAATATGATAAGTCAAAGTCTTATTAATTAGTCTGCGTGGAAGAAATTCCAGGGACGTCAAGCTGAGGCTGCTGCAAGGAGAAAAAAAGCAGACAAGAAAATGTGTGTTTCTTTGAAGTTAGGAACTGAGATAGTGATGGAGGTAATTGTGTCTGACTGGATCCAGTAATGAAGAGCCGTAAATCAGACCTAGGAATCGGAGGAAAGATTCTAGTAACGAATGTGGCTGCCCCCCTGCTGCGAAGAAACAGAATGCAGAGCTGACTAATTGACCCAGTCTATCTCCCAGTAGCTCTCTGTTATTATTTATTAATTTTTAATTTCTGAATTATTTACGTTCTGGGAAATTATTTTTGACAGCCTGTTAGGCGTGCCAAAGTTAATGGAGGATGAAAGGACCGGTACTAGAATTAGCAGGGATGTAGTCACAGGCTACTGAATTTAATGATTTTGGAAGGGAAAATTGATTTCACACAGCGTGTCACTTTATACTACTTTAGGGATACACCAGCTATTTGATTAATTGAGGAATAACCAACTCAAAGTATATTTGAAGTGTAAATGAATCACAGTGCTCAGCTGTTTATTTTTCCCCTTTTCTGATGAGAACACCGAGTTTGCTTAAAGTTGCTGATTAAAACCAATACAGGTAGGCCCCATACTCACACCTGCTTACTTCCTCCTGCCTAAGAAAAAAATAAAAAAAAAAAATAATCCCACCATCTGGAGGAGACATGCAATCCTCCATCTCGCTTGGGATGGAGTTCGTCCTTCCCACATGATGCCCAATTACAGAGGCTTTGTGTGCACCCCCCCTCCCCCTGCGGAAAGTGTTTAAGAGGGAGCAGGATGCCCATCCCGCGGGCAGCGCAGGCAGTTGAGGCAGGAATTCTGCACGGTGGCGACTCACAGCTGCTTTTCATCCAGTCCCTGAGATGAAGTAGGGGTCCCTGGCCTTCGACATCTCCCGGTGCAGTGGTGGTGTGTCGGTCCACCCATCTACGGTGCGGAGCAATGGGAAACTAAAGGGGCTCTGCCCAGCTCTTCCAGGCCGTGAAAACGCTATTTCATCCTCGGTGTCAAATGCAAGCTAAATCCTGTCTGCTGCTCAGTCTAAGCCTTCTGGCCATCCAGACATCAAGAGCACGGAGGCAATCTTTTCCCAGCAATGTGTATAATGCTGTAGGCAGTTCACATCTCCAGAAAGACTCGCGCTGGAAACATCTCCAGAGCTGCTCAGGATCATCACCTCGCTGCTCCTTCCCCCGACACCAGACACCAGAGGCGAGGGGGACGGCTGTGTTTCTCCTGCCGTACAGGGAGGATGTCCTGCGCCCGGGAACAAAGGGGCAAAGCATCCTCGCTGACATGGCTTCCTATGGCAGACGTGGGTAAATCACTTCATTAACGGCAGTGTAACCAGTTGTGCAGGCACTCGTGATGGTTACCGTCATTTTGGGTGTCTGTAATGTTTTGGGTGCAATGTCTTTGGGTGGCTCAGTGTGACCTCCCCAACACCTTGACAACCTAGTTACCTAAGTGCTAGTCCCTAGTTACCTAAGTGCTAGTCCCTAACTGGTCTAAGTCCAACCTTTCCAGTTTTAAAGTCAGAGTAATTAATGTTACTATTTAATAAAATCTCAAGGATTCTGCAAAGAGAATTAGTGTGCAATTCTTTATTTGCAGAAGTTTTGGGACAATAATAAACACCAAATACTAGGAGTAGCATCTCCTTTCCACAGAGCTGCTTATCACAAGAAATGACTCAAAAACATCTGCCATAAATTGACATGGAACCCATGAACAGGTGAGAAAGGTATGGGATAGAGTCCAATAAACAATAAAATTCCTTTGAATTGACTGGGACCAAACTATTGAGTGAGAGGTTAAGTGTTGAAGTGATCTGGCGTTTTGGACATTTTGCTATTGCTTTGTTCTTTAAAATAGGAAGGGCACCTTACCATGGAAAATGTTGACCATACTTGGGTGAGGTAAAGAGTAACGAAAGATCAATTGTGTGTCAGTGTACCTTTAAAAAAATATATCTGTGTTCATGATTTAAAGATATGTGAAGAGGTACAGGAAGGTTTTGCTGCTTAGGTTCTCTAAGGGGTTTATAATTCATTTAAACATCTCCCTGGGTTATTTTTCTGAGCACTTCAGGAGCACTAGGAACATTTCTTTGTGTTGTTTTACTGACAGGAACATGCAAGGCTAGCCTGGGTTTTTCTGTTACCTTTTGGATTATACCAGGGGCAATTAGCGATGCAAGGAGGATCAGCTACAAGAGGGTGTTAAAGGAGATGTGTGACCTGTGGCCTCTGCTCTGGGGATTGCTACGTTATCACGTTTTTCAGCATGTGCAGATGGGACTGGCTCCTAGAACAAAAACCTGACGCAGAAACTATTTTTCTGGGTCTCCCAAATCTGTGAGAGATCTTTGAGTTTGTTTTGTGATTGTTATTAAAACTTTCTAAAGAAGAAATACTGTGCATGATGTCAATAAAACAACACAAAATAAGATTTTCAAGATTGCACTTTTTGTTTGCAATAAAATTGTATCACTGAAAGTCCACTCATTGCCGTGCAATTCTAAAGAGATCAATTCACCAGTGGCAGAATCAAGCGCCCAAAATTTCACAGAAAATGTTTTATGTATTTAGACGATGGCTTAAGAAACAGCAAGCCATATCTTCAGATGTTACAAAACAATTAGGTAATTTATGCTACTTGAAGATCAGCCTTACAGTTTTAAAATGGCCGATGGAAAACCAAATACCTTCTACAGTACGTGTAGAAATTAACCCTAAAATATTTACATTCAACAAATGCAATTAGGTATTTGGATGAAGATGATTTAGCGTGCTCTGCTGTTCTGTACTGGAATGAATCCATCACAGAGCTGGCTTCTCCTTATTTCAATATTAAAACAAAAGGGATATGCTTGCAGTGCAGCTCTCTGGGAATTCAGCTCAGAAGTCCAATTAACAACAACTAATTCCCCATACTACCGATTTACCCCTAAGAGTTGGCTAGATATAATAAGTCATGCATTTTCCATTTAAACTTTTAATGCCCAGAGGATAACAAAAATCTGTCCTGATCACTTTTTATTTTCATCATATCAAGACAGAAGAAAGCATCCCTTCTTCCCCCTTCAGTTAAGTGTATCCATATCTCGGCGTGAAGTCTATGAAAGGAGCTGTCTCCTGCCTTCTCCTGTGCCTCCCTATCCTACTTCTCCATAAATGCCGTCCTTCTTCAAGAAGACAGGAAGGTAACAATCCCTCTGGGTGTGTTTTCGGTATAGATAAGTACATCTTAAAACAACATTTGAATTATTCACCTTCGAACTATAATCTACTGCTCATTCACTGGGCCAAGTTTACTGCCCTTTAGACTGTCACACTGTATGGTATGCAGTGTGTATTCCCCTCACGCTCATTTTCACCACAGGAGGTATCAAGGTAACGCCCTGCTGTGAACATATGTTAAAAGCTATAACTGTAACTTGCTGTAAATGGTAATGACCATTCTATAACATGCTAAAGATTAGGCAAAGACTTTCAAGAATTAGAATGATCTTCTGCAACTCAATTTTGCTCACAATATAAGTCAGATTTGAACCAAATTCTCCAAACGTAAAAGTCTAGCACATTACTACACACTTTAAATGCAAAAGGGAGACAAGCAGAGAGAGAGAGCAAGAGAGAGCATATATGCACATGAGGCTTTGGATATTCCTCACTAGGTAGAACCTAAACCATACATTGAAAAGTAGGGACACATTAAAATATCTAGCTATCTGTCCAGATACACTTTTACTGGTGTTTAACAGAAGAAATTAAAGCCTAGAGGTACCCGTATACATCTGTACTTATGAAGTTTTGCAACAAAGAAATTAAGCCATATAACACAAGATCACCTTGGTTGAAGGGAATCTGAAAGAAAAAGGAAGTGGTTTGAGAGGAAAACAACAGAGTATGTTAAAACGTAACGCAAATCATATCACACTGCTTGATAGCAACACAAAATGTGACGCTGTGCTGGATAGAATGCCTCGATCAACGTTAGGTAGCTGTGCCTGCAGAGCAGCAGGTTAATGTATAGAAAGCTGCCTACAAAATATTTCTGCAAGACTGTACTTTGCTGTGCATGGCAAAAGAACCCAGAAGGTGTTATTTTTTCATGAAGCTGTGATGAACTTGGCTTATGCTTGGGATCAGACTGGCTGCTCCTTACAGGGGTTTCTGAGTTGCATATTTGCAGATTCAAGGCCAAATTTTCAGAGGGGCTCACAGGCAGCTTTCCAAGCCCTCCGCTGCCAAGCTGCGAGCCAGGCCTCTCACAGGTCCAGGAATCGGAACGACTGAACGGCAACCGAGCTCTTACCAACATCCCAGACTAATTGGCTGACTCCTCTCTTAGCAGATATGCCTGTGACAGAAGTTGAGACAACTGAATACAGATTTTCTGACGTACTCAGACGTGAGTTTTAGTACCTGTCTGTACAGAGCTGGCAGGTGCAAGCAGGAGCCTCCTCTGAACTTCTGAAGAAAAGTGTTGGCTGCATCTTGTTCTTGAGCAGACTTTTAGATCGCTCTGTGCCCTCTTCCCCGTGAGCAGCAAAAAGAGCAAAAGTCTGAGGGGCTGATCCTGAAACAGGGCTCTGGAGAGCAACACATTTGTATAAAACCCATGGTCAGACTTCCTGCTGACTGGAAAGCAGAGGAGGACAGAGGTGCTAATGATTCTCTTCCCTCTAAAGCCTCGAGATTTTAAGTGCTTTGAGGATATTCAAGACATGCATTAAATTTTGATTAAAGGGACACTGCCAACTTACATTCAGCTTAGAATTTAGGGTTTTGAAACAGGCAGGTGTAGGTGGATGGGAACTTGCATTTTGGATTCAATGATTTTGGCTGTAAATATTTCTCTGCAACAGGGCAAAGACAAGTATCTTATCTTTGAGCTGAGAACAGAAGACATCAAGAATTAACTTGATTAGAACCAAAAGTAACATGGCCCACGCTAGTTTTGCTGCGGAGGGAGACAGAAACACAGGTGGGATATAACATGTAGCTTCCCAAATGTATTACAGCTCACCAGTTAAGTTTGCTGTGTGAGAAGCTTGTTGTTTGTTTGTCGTTTAATGTGGTTTAACAGTGATAAAAAGCCACGCTAAATTCCTCTTTTAAAGAACTGACTAGGTACTAGAGTGAAAAGAAAGGTTACCGCTGGTAAACTGGCCATAGGGACTAAGCTGCACCAAGTAAATGCCTTTGCGTCTGCTTTCACTTTATAGTGAGTATGTATAGAAGGTGAAGCTATCTTGTGTTTATGTATCGTCCACTGCAGCTAACAAGGGAGTAGCTAATTACTTTCAATGACCAGAGAGATTTCCTGCAACTCATTTTGCCTATGATGGGAGTCAGACCCGAACCAAGTTTTCCAAGGGGAGAGCCTAAAAGACAGCACCTCACTGTAGCTTTAAGGTACACTAACCCTATAGGAAGAGTATTACCCAGAAATGCTCATTCTCAGAGAGACGATGGGAATGTGAATCCAGATCCTCATCTGATAAAAACCAGCTCCCTGAACACAGCTATGTTGATTTATAATAGCCAAAGGTCTGACTCCCACATCCCAACAAGAATTAGCTGGAGCCGCAGAAACTTTCTGCAGTAAAAAATGTAGCTCAGTTTGGTCTTGGCTCGACCAAAAGCTGGGTTTCTGCTGCAGATTTCGCTGCTGCCTTTGCAATATTCATTCAAACAAGCCTTTCAAGGGAACAGGCCAAAGAAATCAAAGGGAAAGGCAACAATGGCTGTGATTTTCTTTTTGTTCTTCATAGAGCAGGAAAGACCGAAGCAGACCTCAGATAACCAGCCCTGTGGCTTGAGGGTGCAAGGATAGCACCTCCTCCCAGGGTCCATGCAGCGGGTGAGAGGTGCTTCCCAAAGCTGTAGCATTAAGTATATATGATATGTAACAGGAAGGATGAAATAAGGCCGTGCTACTGTGCTGGAGATGGTAGAGCGCGGAAGAGCGCTGGAACATAAATTGAAAACTACTTGTTAAACAAGGTTAATTTGTTCTCCTTCCACAGTGTAAAATGGCTTCAAACACTTCTAAACTAGGTCATTTGACTGCTCAAGAAATACATGGTGCTAGGCAGCTGTCTGGAGCAACAAGTTTATTGGAGAGTTTGATTGCATCCCAAAAGCATGCTAGATATTTCTGACCATATCAAAGAAAACTCAACTATATTATCGAGGCACACTAATGAGGCGGTTTGTTTAATTGAAATACTTTAAGTTTCCATGTAGTACAGCATGAAAAAATCATTATTTTCATTAGATGAGCTACTCGTTAGCTGAAAATCTAAGTTACAAAATATCACAGTGTGAGATAATAAATACATTGTAAAATGCATTAAATCCAGGTTATTAAAAGGAATTTCTATTTAAAATGTACAGTCATGTAATTTAAGCATACTTCCTAGTATTAGGAATCAGGTTTGGCTCTTTGAAAAATATAGCCCAGCCCAAAGGACCTCATTGTGCTCTCATTGCAATCCCTGTGAAAACTCTGACCCGTTACAGCCTGGATAAATGACTTGGTTATTCTGTGTCACCATTCTGTAGTAATGGGGTTTGTGTATAGCAGCTAGAAGTTCTGAGGTGCATCTAAAGGGCACAATTTTGACCTTGAATTCATCACTGCTCTCTCTGATGGAATCATTAACAGCAAGTCAGGAAGCGCTTTATGTCTTGTATTGTTAGGGGTAAATGTTCACCTAAAATTGTAAGACTTGGGAGAAGTTGTGAGTTTCATGTAAGAGCACACATCTTCATGGGACAGTTTAAGAACTGTACTGATCTCCTCAAGAGGTTGCAATTTGAGTCCATTATGGGTTTGGGTGAAACAGGGAAAATGGCTGGAAGGGACTTCTGGAGCTCACCCAGTCCAACCCCTCTGCTCAAAGCAGGGTCAGCTGGAGCAGTTTCCCCAGGACTGTGTTGAGTTGGGTTTTGAATATCTCCAGGGATGGCGACCCCACAACATCTCCGAGCGGCCTGTTCCCATGTTTGACCATCTTCATAGTAAATAAATTTTACCTTATGTTTAAATTGAATTTCCTGCATTTCGGTATTTCCTGTATATCTGGCTCTGTGTTCTTTACTCGCCCTCACTCATATTTATACGGATTGATTAGATTTCCCTTGAGCCTTCTCTTCTTGTGGCTAAACGAGCTCAGGGTCCTAATCTGCATACGGGGAGCTCTTCCTGATCACTAACATTTAAACATTCATCTGAGATGAGGAAGAAATCGTATTTTGGTTAC
>VYZM01006451.1:327589-490511 GCA_013398915.1 Dromas ardeola | reverse complement strand
AAAAAAAAAAAAAAGTAATGTAAGACTGGTGCAACTATTGCTTTATGTAGTTTTACAATGGGGACAAGTTTCATCGTTCTTCCCTGCACAGTCCTCACACACACACCATCTTTTCTATGTCGTAGATTAATGAGGGTATTTTGACCCCAGTTCTTATATCAATGGTTCCTTCCTAACTTACTGCTATAAACACAGCAAGGGATCTTCTGCCTCATCTCACTGTGCTTTCTCTCTCTCTCCTCCCTTGCTGAGGGATTAGTCCACCAGCACTGTGAAGGTGTCCTCACAGCATTACTCTGTCACTAATCTAGCCGGCACAGGTCACCGTGGTTGTGCAGAAACAGCCCCGAGGTTTAGCAGCCACATCTTAATTCCTCAGGAGTCCTGGGCATGCATTCAAGTTGCCTCCACATGTTGGCATCCAGTGGTGTTGATACATCTTCACAGCTGTTGCTCTCCCTGTCAGCTAGCGTCAAGTCAGCGAAGCTGAATGGTGCCACCAAGAGCACATGGACATGGGAGGAGATATAGCAGGACTGTTGAAAGATCCCCTTAGCCAGTAAGCCAACCAGCGATTCAGGAGAGTGTACAGATTACAGGTGGTGCAATAATCTCACAACTGGCCAAATTTGGAGCCTAAGCAATACTTATGTGGAGATGAGCATACATTAAAGGCTGCCAAGGTGACAGCAGAGAGGGCCAACACTGAGGCTTGCCCAGGAATGGGCACGCTGCCCCCACATAGCCACCTGCTGAGATCATTCCTGCCAGGAATGCAAGTAATCCTGGTAAGGCAGGTGCCTGGGGGGATCAAGTCCTTAGTCAAAAACAAAAAAGAAATGCAAAAACCCAGGCCACCTTCATACACCTGGCAAGAGCCCCTCTGCAGTCAGCCAGCAGACTGTAAACTCTGGAGGTGGGAGCGCAAGGGATGAGAGCTGCACCCCACGCTCCTGCCTTTTCCCTCAGTTATGAAAACAGACTTTTCTTCCTTTGTGGAGACGAAGTTGCACATCTTTGAGTTATCTCTTGCTCCTCTCATTTTCTGTGGGTTTTGTTAAACACTTTTAGAAGCCTTTCCTTTTTTTTTTTCCTACTGGGGCCAACAGGGATGTAGCTTGCAGATTAGTACTACTGTTAGCTCTCTTTAATAGGGCTTTTCTTATCCCATTTAAGTAGAAGAAAGAAGCTTCATTTGTTAGCTTAAAAAAAAATCAAGACTTTAATTCTTGATCATTGCTCCCAAGAGAACCCAGTTGGAGTTCTCTCATCATCACTGATCAAGTCTGAACTTTTTTTGTTTGCTATTCAATTTCATTTGCTTTCATCATTTCAGAGCACTAACAGGCTTTCAGCCCCGCTGAAACATAGGATGGGGCTTTAACTATATTGCGATGAAGTCCCTGTAGCAATGGAAAACTGCTACATAGCATTTAGTTATGTAGTCTCCCTTTCATAAAACCTGCATTTACATTGAATTAAAATTCACTTGCTGACTATTTTAATCATAATAATTAATACTCCATATGGCTTTTTCTTCTTTTATATTATTTATTTGTCTTAGAGAGACTGTTAGTCATTTTCTCTGATTTCAGACCAGAGAGAGATTTTATCTCAGACCAGTGTAAAAATCTTTCTGATTACTAAACTGCTGTACATCACCATCTAGATCCACTGCTAAAATTATATCCATGGAATGAAGCTTGCTTGTGCTACGGATAAACTTGCTCTGATGTTTTATAAATGGTATTTTTTTCTTAAGAGAACCCAAGGATGAGTTTGCAAGGGGGATCAGCATAGAGACCAAGTCTGCAAAGCAGTTTTCCAGTTAGCATACAATCCATCCAGGCCCTTTCTCTGGTTGCTTGTGCTTACCAGCTCCTAAGTGAGGAGATGTTCAAGTGGGCTTTTTATGAGTAAAATCTTTCCTAGATTTGCTCTGTGAGTGCTCCTGGAGGGTGATTGTTACCCAGCCCTTGCATAGAGAGAAAGCTGTTGTGATAAACTGATCAAGTATAAGCTACTGTTGGACCATTCCCAATAAAAGCAAAGCAAAGCTCTCATTTTTGTTCTTCAGGGTCCTTGTAATTTTCTCTTCGGGCAAAACCCCAGTTTCCAGAGAGGATCTGAGTAAGACAGTGAGGCCCTGAAGTAGTCTATCTACTCAGCCTCTGCTACTTTTCGGCTTAGTTGTTGTGCTCAGAGTGCTCATCTGTGCTTGCAGGCTTCTCCTAGGTGTTTCATGGCTCACATGCCTGAAGGAAGTCATCAGCATCAGTTTTGGGGGCGTTAAGGATGTCTACCTGGCAGAAACAATACAAAACACATATTCCTTCAACCACAGCTGGCAGAGAGAAGGAGACTCTCTGCCGAAGACTCAAAGGCAGGCGCACACCCAGCAGGTCGTCCTTTGCCACGCGAAAACAGGCACGCTGCTCCTTCTAGTGAGGAACACTGTATGGCTCCACCTCAGTCCAGCTGACACTACCCAAATGCCCCAGATTTTCCTTGCTCAAGGTCTGCAGCCGGCTTGTGGTTTCTCCTCGGGAAGAGAAAGCTGTGGGAAGAGAGCTCTCTGCACCTTGCCAGTGCATGGGAACAGCTGCAGTTTGAAACATACAAATACTTTTTTACCCCAAGCAGTTTCCAATTAATGTGCAGATGGAAACCGCGTAGATGGTCTGTGGGAGAGAATCCTTGCTTGGCAAAGGATGGATTATTGCTTTTATGAAATGCCATAAGACCTCTACGAGCAGAGTGCCTTGGTTTTTAGGATCCAGCTCCAGTTCAGGGAGCTCAGATTTGTACCAAAGGACTAATGTTGCTGGGATGTAAACCTGTCATTTCATGGAACTGAGACGCAGAAGATAGTCAGGAAAATCCAACTTCTGTAAAAATTACACCATTTTGTATGGTGTACACACACAGTTGCATGGTGTAGAAAAATGTTAGGTCATGCATTTTACCACTGTGAATCCCCTGCTGCCCCTTACATAGCTGAAAGTGCTACACAACTCTGAATATCAAAGTTTTTATTTTGAAAGGACAAGAGGAGACTGGAGAATCCTAGTTTTAGGCACCTTGGATTTAAACATTTTAGACTTTATTTTTTTCTCAAATTTACCCATCTATAAAACAAAACCAAATTCAATCTTTGCTTGTCCATTGTGATTATTGAGATAATTACTTCGCAAATAATTACTTTGTAAACAATTACTCGTAAAGCCTTTAGAGATCTTCAGATGATAAGTGGTAAAAAAATACAGGGCATGATAATCTTTTCTATCTTTTTTCTTTTAGCTTCACTATAACTTGTTCTGTTCCTCTACATTTTTCCACAAATATTGCCAAAGAAGGAAAGATATTGCCAAGGAATCAGATTGCCAGAGAGTGTTTTTAAAGTCAAGAGGCAGATTTTCTTCTAAGTTCTTTTTGTATTGGATAAATGCATTGTCATTCCAGTTTCTAAGCATGACTAGTACAGTTAATTGCTCTTTCATCCACTGAAATTTGAGCTGATTAGGTCAGGGTGAAAGTAGAAGGCCTTTGCCATATTGTACGTGGAATATATTGCATATGGAACCTACATGGCACGTTCCACCTGACATCATCATGTCCCGGATGGGTTATTTCAGGTTATCATAACAGGTCGGTTATTAATTGTGTTATTAATATAACAGGTTCTCCCTAAGCGTACCCAGGGGATTGGATTGTTAGTCCATGATGATTTTGCCTTCATGTATGGAACCTGCAAATAATGGGTACAATAAATATGTCAAAAAGCACACTGATAAGCTTTGCAAATGAAAATGTGTTCTCAACTGCACATATGGGCTAAAAAAAGTTATGATTTTTGTGGGTATAAATCTCTAAACTGAATTGTATTGTGTTGTGAATAACTGCAGCTTAGATTTTCTTCTGCAGATGGATCCATCCTCAATAGAGGGCAGTAGAGGATGTAAATGTAACTGTTCATCTATTCACTTTGTTGTGTTCAGATCAATTCTCTAATATTCTTTCAACCAGCTTAATATGGATCCTTTTATCTTAAAAAAGGAGGAAGTAAGAGTGTTGGCCATCTGGGAGACACACTGCCATCAACCCAGATGTTAGCATCCTTCTGTACCATTTACTCGATCAACGTGACATGGAGTTGTGCTGGGTGGGTGGGAGAGTGAAAGCATGGGAAGAAAAGAAGATAGGGTTTTCCTGGAAGGGGAAGGTCACAAGTCCTGTGCCTTCACAAGGGAAAAATCCTGGCATTACTTCATGACTGCAGCCTATTAGCTCTTAGCAGTCCTGAGAAACAGCACTAAATTTTCCCAGTGAAAACAAATGAGGAGGTAGAAACTTCCCTGTGAATGTGTCAGTATAACTATTCTGCCAGACTTCAACTACTGAGAGGTTTTGGCTAAAGCGAGTGAACTCTGCTGGCTTCAGCCCCAGGTATGAAGCCAGGTACCCCAGCTGGGTGCTGGGAGGAGGCAGCGCTGCGAGCAGGAGGGAGCTGCGGCCAGTAGTAGCCTTCGCCGGCCATTCAGGCCAGGCAGGGTGGCTGCTGTGCTCAGGGCGGGGAGAGCAAGGCCTTGAGACAAAGCTGGGAGAGGAAGCCAAAGCCCAGCTGAGGGAAGAGCTGGCATATCAAGGACCTGGGGCACAGCCAGGGTGGGAAAGGCCAAGGTGGAGCAAAAGCAGGGCAAATCTTTGAGCAGCCGTCTGAATGCACTGAAGTCTAGACCAAAATACCATGCTGGAGACCCTGCCTTTTGCTTGAATCCTCAAGCACCTCTGTGGGGTGGCCTTGGCACAAGTTAGGCTCTCTAGGACTGTGTATATGCTTGGTTGCTTTATGATGCATATCACAAAAGCATAATTCGCTCTCAAGAGTTACAAATAGCATGGTCCTTTCCACAGCGTTCACTGGGCAAAGAAATGATGGGATGTAAACACAGTTGTAACATACGACACAAGCCTACCATTTTCTACCTGCCAAGCACGGATATGTTTGGCATCTCAGTGTCACCTCCTTCACGTCCCAGCTTGCTCCCCCAGCTTCATTCCCACCTTGCCAGGGCCCTCAGACCTGCTGCTTCTCTTAGTTCTGCCATATGCAGTCCCAGTGCCTATGGCCACGTTACCCTCTCTGTACTATCACCATCTCATTCCTGCTGTATCGTCCCTGACCATGCCATCTTCAGTTAGATCCCCACCACTCATAGTTAACCACCATGAAAGATCTAGGTCTTTAGGCTTTTTAATCAGCTATAGTAAATAAAGGCTGCTAGAGATCAGCTGGAGTTCTTACAGTTCAACAGCCCACAGAAGAAACCACCAATACTTTATTTTTCCATATGAAGTAAAACTCCTTTCTCTTCTTTATCTTGCTCAAACCTGATTTCTGTTCAATTTTTGTACGTCTCTGAATTTTGGTCATGGCGAAGCCTTATTTTTCAGAATTATGTACGTACTCTGTACGCTCATACTACGTTGCTTATACATTCCTATGGGCAAAATGTATGAGTATTTGAATTAAAACTACTAAAATTCTTCTGCTGGCTTAGAAGATGTCAGCTATATGAATGAGGTACGTATTGTACCTTTCTGCGTTGTCTTGTTCTCATACAGAACAGCAGACAGCGCCTGAGGTAGCCCACAGTGCTACCTCAGTATAGGCTGCGTATTCAAGTTTATCTTCCTCAGTATTGACTGAGACATGCAGCAAGTCTACTCAAGTTGACAACAAAAAGCAAGAGCCTGCTCAAAGAAAAGGATGGGAGAAAGAGTCTGTTGTGAATTTGGATGGGGGAGTTCAAAGAATCTGAGGTTTCAAGGGGAAGGTCTTTTTGGTTCAGAATATGTTATGCAGAAGTCACAAATGTTGGATCTGAACTCAGTTTGGAGGCAGATTATGAAAGGACCTTGGAAGACAAATAAGAAGGGGAGGGAAAAAGTTGCCTCAAAGGGATGAGGAACAGGATGTCCATATAGAAGATTTTCCAGTGGGATTCTACATCAACATAAGGTGGGGTAGAGTGAGTGTGAGTCCTAATCCCCCAAATCTCTCACAGCAGTCACCACAGCTGGGCACCTTTCCATAAAAAGCTAACAAGCGAATAAACAGAAAGGCAGAGCCACCACTCAGGGAAGATTTTTTGGATGGGTATCTGTCTGCATCAGCCAGAATTCTTCTAGTCCTTCTTTTCCATAATAACCTAAGTACCAAGCTTACATGGGCTGCAATTAAAAAAAAAAAATAATCACAATCTTTCCCTAAATAGCTCACCCTTCTGTAAGGGCCAATATCAAGATGGCTGGAAGGTTCACTAGGGAGCGAAGCAAGACATTGCTGTCTTCCCGCTCCCCAGTGGCTGAGCTCCTCTGCCTTATAGCTAACCTGCTGCAGCAGCTCTGTTCAAAGCTGAAAAACTCCCAGTGGTGATGCTAGCACACTTGGGTCCCAGTGATGAGAGCTGCCTTCTGCACATGTATCAGCGCAGCCAGCTCAAGAGCACATTTTCCCGGGAGGTGATAAGACTGGTTGGGACAGTAAATAATTAGCTTTTCTGCCTTCGGCTATAGAAATGGTTATGAATTTTTAAGCAATGAAAGTGATTGAAGCCATTTCTGTTTGCTTTCTTTTAGTTGTGTTGCAAAGTTTAGCTTCAAGAAGGAAAATACCCTCAGAGGAGGTTGACAGACAGGTGGGAAAATACAAAAATGCCAAGAGATCAGAGGTAAGTCAGTGAGCATTAAAAGCTGGGGGAGAAGGTCTTGATAAAAGGGGGTGGCTTTCATAACAAAGGAATTATCTTTCTTGTTCAGTCCTTCCTTTATCTGATAACAGGCTATTCCCCGAGAAAGTTGGCTCCTGGGAAGTTAGTTTCAAGCAAAAGTTGAACATGAAAGTTCTTTTTTTTGGCAGAAGTTGCTTTCTCTTTAATTTATTTATTTTTGTAAATTTATCCTAATCCCTCTTTTAATTAACAGGATGCTGAAAGATACTGTGGAGAGGAGTTGTCTCTATTAAGACACAGATAGGATTTAATCTCAGAAGTATACTACCTCCCCCATGGCCTGCTTAAGGCTGCCTGGATACGCCTCCTCTGCTGAAGGCAGTTCTGCCTCCAGGACTCTTGTCCCCTCTGGCAGACTGGCAGTAAGGGGTCCCCTGATGCCACGTCTTGCGACGTTGGCTCTTGATCAACCTACTTGGCACAGCAATGAACCTGGAGGTACTTCAGGTTTTGCACACAATGCCTCATACTTACTAACTTTATGCCTTGCCTTGTCAACTGAAATCAATATTGATAATAATAAATACATTAGCAATCAATTATAAATTAATTGTCATTCCCTGGAAAATGCTTTTAAGGTAAAAAAAACAGAAGGACATTTTCTAAAGGTTCCCTGTCTACTTCCTCTATCACCTAAATGTATTAGCCTGGCAATTTTCAGTGGTTTTAAAATCCTTACTAAAACATTCCGATTTTTCAGCTGCTCCTCCACTTTGTCCTTGAGCCACCATCTGTCTGGGCCAGAAGGCACCTTTCCCCGGCTCAAATGTAATCTCGCTGTTATATAGGCACAGCAAATACCACTCTCCTGCTGCTGTTGCCAATGGGACTGCTAATCAGACCACACAACGGCGGCTGGCACGCACTGAGGAGCCCGATACCGTCACATCAGATGAACGTGCATTGAAAACTTCCTCAAGGTGGCAGTGAGGGCCCAGAACAATTGGCCTAAGGTATGATGGCTCCTAAAATATGCAACTGTGTAATCCTGCCATGGCACCATCAACCGTTTTCCCTGCTGGAAAGATTGGAATTGGTTATGATTGCAGATTGGGGATTTCTTTCAAACCAGTGGGAGGAGCTGAACTAGGCTCCTCCAAGTCCTGCAAGAGAGAAACCAAAACATCTATCCCAAAAGAAGAGTTTTCTGCCTCAGGGAGGAAAGGTAAGAGGCTGAACAAAGAGAAAGGAACAGGAGCTTCTGCTAAACAGAGTAGCTGTATGACTTTAAAATGCTGTTCCCAAAATTAACACATCAGTGTACAGCTGCCACAAAGACAACATAATTTCTTACTGTTGAAGTGGCATCAGTTTGACTGGAGTGACCAGTTAGAAAATGCATCCACATGTTTACCCAGCCAAAAACATTTCCCTTTGAAGTCCTCCTTCATACATTTATAAAGATGTGAGACTTGGAAAGAATTTCCTGCAATCACCTTGTCCCACACTTTCCTGTGAGCCAGGATCAGGTGTAGCCACCTTCCCACTGTGAGGTGTTGGCCTAACCTCTTCTCAAATCTGCCAGTGAAAGGGCTCAATTTCCAGAGAAAACCTAATTCCCAAAGGATAGCTTAAAATTTCTTTGCTGCAAATTATTTTTGTCCTTCTCACAGTGGCCACAGAGAACAAATGATGGCTGTCTTCCTTAAAGCAATTGTTTACATATTGGAAAACTTACACATTTTCCCCCATAGTCTTTTTCCTCTAGACTAAACAAACTCAGTTTCTTCAGCATTTCCTCATCACTCATGTTTTATAAACCTTTTATCATTCCTGTTGCTTTCTTCTGGACAGTCTCCAATTCATCTACATCCTCAATTCTGCTGGGCCCTGCTTGGCCATGGCTGACAATCTGTCCCTAAGAAAAATGCCACACTTCTGATTGAGATGTTAGAGCTCTGTTTCCAGATTCAGCATTTTTCCGTGGTAGGCGTAAGCATTTTAGCTTCTGTTAGCACCAATATATATATATATATCTCTGAAACAAACAAAAAAACCCAAAGCAAACTCTCACATTCTTGAAGGTGGTACTTCAATTTTGCACTTCAGTGGCTGTTGTTTTTATAAAACATTTACATGTGTTCCTTCACACTTTCTCCACCTAGCAGTATGGCTGCTGAGGCAGCCAGGGGCCTTACAGTTAGCAACCCTTGTAGAAGAGCCTCTTACAAGACAGCGTAATTAAAGTCAGCATTCAAAGCATTTCAAATAATCAAAAGACTAACCAGCCCCCGAGTAGAGGCAGAATCAAAGAGCCTGGTGTGGAAAGGAACCCAGTGACCCTGAAGGCATGAGCAACCAACCCAAAGAGATTAAATGCCAACTGAGGAAAATGGGGGAGGAACTAATGGCGTCAACAGTGGAATAACAAACAAAGTCAGGAGACTTCAAAAAGTGAATAACTGGGCAACCAAATTACATATGTTTTGTAAGTATTTGGCATAAGGAGAAATCTGTGTGGTTAGAGTGCCCAGGCTTGGTTTAATTCCCAACCATGGAAGTCATTGGGTGTTTCCTCCTTGGTATCAGTCATGGCTGCCAGGCGAGCACTTGTGTAGTTTTGAATGGTCCCACACACACAGTCAAATCAGGAACACACTCTTGTCTTCCCACGAAGTTTGAAAAAGGGTTTAGTGCACTTAAAAGCTCATCTGTTTTATTCATCTCTGTCAGCTACAAACCTCATCACATCAATATACTTAAGCCATGATAACCGCTATCATGAAGCTTGCAACTTTTGCTTGTAGGTTGTTTACTCAAGAGGCACACTCAACTCAAGAGCTGTTTCATTTCCAAAGATTTCTTTTCCTTCTGTGGGCTGACTGAGGTTACACAAAACACTCAGCAAAATGTAGAATCAGCAGCTCACCTCTGATTAGAGCTCTTTATCGAGGAAACCTCCTTGACTTCAACTTCAGACAAATTCATGGATCCCTCCTGGCTGTTCACTAAGCTAAGCAGCAGCTTTATCACCCATACATTGGCTCCTTCTCTGTTTCTAATAACTTTAGGAGAGAAGCAGAAACTCCACATTGTCTACATCATGTTCTTTCAAACGGTAGAACTGGGACCAACTCATCCAAAGGGTGAGACCAGCAAAAAAGAATTTGGTGCCATTAATTTAGCAAGCTTTCAGCCTGATATTTGTTTAACCAATGTGGATGAGAGCAAATTCCCCCACAGCCCCTTTTTAAACACCTCAACTAAGAAAACAAGCTTGAGTGTGGTAAAGAGCATGTTGATATCCCAAGGGACCAGAGAAAGTGTAATAGCAGAGCGCCTAATACAGAAGGGGGAGTGTTAAGCATATTTAAACCAAACATTTCTTTCCCTTTCCTTTGGGATAAAACTATTTCCCATAGAAACTAAGGCTGTGCCCCTACATGTGTAGCCCGGGGAGAGATGCTTTGATGTGAAAGAGAATCCTGGTAAAGTACCGGATGCAGAAGCCAATGTGGAAATAGGAGGGACTTCCAGAAGCAGGAAAAAGCATTGTCCCAGAGGGGCTTCCATCACCCCCCCCAGGTCGTCACTCAGACTGTCTGGCTAGTTTCCTCCTGCCGGTCACTTTGCTGTAAGGAAAGTCTTGTCGTAGATGGGGCAAAAGTTTGTGACTTTTCCCTTACTTTAGGCAGCTGACAAAGTGAAAATAGGAGATTTTTATGGCATAATCTAGATTAAAAAAAATTAAAGCTAAAATTTCATTAATTATAAACTGACTCTACTTTCAAGTATATCACAGAAAACTTGGAGAAACTGTAAGTATTCAGAAAAGCAGGAGTGCCATAAATTTGATTTAGTCTAGGGAAAAGGGGAGAGTGATTTAACTCTGTAAGTTTTTAGGAGGAATACAAATAAATGAATGTATTAGCATTAAATTCTTCCGAGTGTGTGCACTCATAGGCTGTTGAAGGTAAAGGTAGGATGAAGGGAACCAGCACACAAAGTGGAGATGATTTGCTTTAGTTTATTTGTAGGATAGTCTCAAAGGCACATGCTGTGGGGGATCTATGTGTAAACACTTGCCTGCTATTGCAGGACTGACAGCCCATGGGGAGCCTGTTCTAGAAAAAAGTCTATGGTGCTTTTTCCATCTTGTTCTTTAAAAGACCCCAACAATACTCCCTCCTTTCTTCATCCCTCACTGAGATTGGTGCTGGTCGTGGCCCTAAACTCTAACAGTGAGCTTTCGCAGAGAGCACTGGAGTGCCATCACGTGACATACAAAGAGCAGAAGTCCTCCTGCATGGTCACAAGCAGATTCTGATCACATGAAGGGTCTGTTCAGCAGCAGCAAAAGAGAATATGAACCCTGATAACTTGTTACTGTACGGTAAGTCTCTCCCCACCCTCCAAGTTTTCACCATTATCAAGGTCTTGTGGGCGCTGGTTCTGAAACAGCCGATAGGCAACTGAAGTGTCATTTGATCAGAAGACCTTATCTAGGCAAATGGCCCTATGATGGTAATAGTTGATTTTTGTTTCTGTAAGTATTTTAGTATGAGGCTCATGGACAATAAACTGCATCATGATTTCTTTGTATGCTCTGGCTTGCAATGACACATCCAGTGGGGCATCCTGCAACAAAGAGTCTGTCGGCACTCCCACTAGAAAGCTGTGAGGGTTTAACGCTGCATTCCAGACGAAAATCTGGCACCCCATTTTGCACCTAGAACAATGTATTTGTTTAATTACTAAAATAAATTTGTTGAATTATTTCTTTGGTGACTAGAGAGGATTTCCTATTGGTGATCTCTGAGGTTTAGTATTCAGGTACATTTATTACTAAGTTAGCACTTAGTGCCTACCTGACATAGATGAAGTATACTCCCTATCTTCAACGTCTTCTTGCACTGACTGTCTACTAAATAGATTACTGCTCTACCTGACGTTCTTAAAGCTAAACACAATTATTGGCATATGGATCTCTAAGCACCGACATCTCTGCCTGACGATATGGGGAGCTGGAGGAGGTCAGCACTCCTGAAAATCAAGCCACAGGATCAAGGTCACAGCTAAATCTTCAACGTCACAGCTAAAGCTGATCAACATTTCTCTGGATGTCCACCTGGCAACTCAAAGTCCTTTGAAATAGGACCCAGAGCCAGAGGAAGGTCCAAGCCCTCCTGTATAAGGATTGGTTTCCTCTCTCTCTTTAATGGGAGTAAGAGCATTTTGCTCTTGCATAGGGAGCCCTGAGGTGTATTTAATTAATGCTCATTATGAACTCTGAGAGGAGCTTGAGACATAAACATTATTATAGCTTCAAAGCTTAGGGGATCACTCAGGTTTTACTCAGCTCTCTTACACTGGCAGAGTTCTTACTGACCTCCAGAAAACCCAAGTAAATGGAACAAAGTCTTCAGAATTTGGCCCATAATGTACCTGTCTCTCACTCCTGGGCTGGACTTTGCTCTAATCCATCCTACATTCTTTGAGCCTCATCGATTCATTGACTGGAGCAGCCATTCAGAGGTGTTGCTGCACCAGTAATGGTTCTCATACAGACGCTTGCTCACTCTCAAACAGTCTGGCCCTATTAATAATAACTTTAAAGGGAACAGAGAAAGAGGAGACGAATAGATTCAGTTTAATAAGAATTTTCTTTCACCCAAGTTTTATGTTCTTTTCTTTTATCTTTTTATCAAGGCAACTGTATTCTGAAAAGCCTCAGGATACAATAAACAACAGAAGGTGATGCAATGGCTGCTCGTTATTGCTTGATGGGTGAATCATCCAACTAGCTGTTATCTGCGTTATTGGAACAGATCACTTGAGGGCTGCATTGAACAAGGGCCACAAAATGTAACACTGTACTAATGTCATGATGTGACATGTCAGTCTCTTTATTTCTAGATGAGTTTCCTTTCAGTTGCACACAGATAAAATCATGAGGAAGGGTGCCCATGGGATATATTAAAAATTATACCTGGGACTTATTTTTATCAAAGCTCAGTTGGTACCAACTGGCCAAATCCTGCAGCCCGCGCTCATGCCAGTGAGCAGCTGTTCATGCAAAAAATTCCACTGATTCAGCAGGGCATCTCAAGCAAGCAAGTGCTCCCTTTTCAGAATTAGTACTGAGGCTTTTCCTAGCCCACCCTGGTGTTTTACACAAAATGCCACATCCTACGTAGTTTTATTGTATACTGGAGTACTCTTTTTTTGCTGGGTTTTATGACTATTGTATTACTGGGCCCAAAATGAGAATGCAATGTTTCCACAAGCAATACCTGATCGTTAAAAAATACCAATGTGAACATACTCTACCAAAAGCAAAACAACCTCCTTTATCTTTCTCACACATGATGCCTAGTCTACATGAGAAACTCAGTAATTAAGATCCTAAAACCTGACCTGCCTGGCAGAGGCGGCTGTTCTGTGGTCTGTATCCGAGGTCCTCTAACCAAATGACACTTTTGATGTACAAAGCCTAACTCTTGGTGTTAACTATGCAATTTAGCAGCTGTGATATGCTTTTGCTTTGGGTATTTAGTTATACTGACCTGTTGTCTTACATCTGGACTCCATGAAAACATTCAGTCCTTCAGGAAGCAGGCACAGAGGCAGCAAAGAAAATCTGTGACAAAGAAAATCTGGCCTCTGCCAAACTGTCTCTAGTCATCCTCCGCAAACCAGATCTTGTTTTCTACACAGTATTTTGTGGTATTTTCTCCCTTTGTTTCTTGCAAGTCTACGTGCACCATTTCCAAAACGGAAGGTTTCAGGGTCTGAACTAACAACTGCAGTACCGTCAGCTGTCCCCTGGGAGTGGGACGTGGCATTGCATGGCTGTAATCAGACCACATAGTGCCTAGAGCAGAAAGAAAGGCTTATACTTTGCGCTGAGCTATCTGTGCAGAAGGAGAAATCAGGACAGTGTGGGCTGTAATAAAGTTATACTATTGCTTATAAAGAAAAGCCACTGTACTGACCAGTATTTACAAAAGGACATCTTCCCCCTTTGCACCGAGGAAGAGATACGTAACAGCAAAGGGGTCTAAAAGCCTTCATTAGGCATGTCACCGATGAAGGAATTTAAGACGACAAACATATAGTTGCCTGGCCTGAACCAGCCATGCGGTGGTAGAGCAAGGCAGGGCCACAGTGCCAAGGTTGTAGCAACCTAAGGCAGTACAGCAGCCCACAGGTAAAAGGGATGGCTGTCGCAGATCTCCCCATGCAGCTGTCCAAACTAGGCTAGCAGCTGCAGAAAAGCCCAGGATGGGGTTAGGAGTGGTCACTTGAAGCTCTGTTGGCCACCCTTTCCCTCCCTGTGAATGCCGCGTTCCTAAAGGAGCAGCACAAAGTCCTAGCAGTAGCCTCAGTACCTACTTAAATATCAACATCTTTTACGAGTTTCACAGACAAATGAAGTTCGTCTAACCCCCCACCCCAGGCAGAAACACAACAGAGTAGTAAATAGAGAGGGAAACGGTGATCATCTTCATCTCTATGGTACATCATAAACTATATTTGGAGGCCAGAAACTGGCTGTGAGTGTATGCCTACTACTAAGCTTCTTTCAGCTGCAACTATGTTTTGAAGACCGATTTGCCTCTTACATTTTTATTTGATGCGCAGCAGAGACAGAAACTTTTGAGATAAGCCCTTTCTCCCTTTTGCCATTAACATTTCTCATTCTCTTTTGATTTAAAAGATTTACAATGATGGAAATGAATGCTCATATGTTAGAAACAAGCGATGCCACTGAATTTTTACAAAAGAGACCAGAAAGAGACATCCTTGTGATTTCTATTTAACTACTCTTTCTTTATGAAGGCGTGTTTCTGAGATGAAAGAAGTAACTGTTATTGTAAAGTACTCTCCATTTTGAATCCAGAAAATACAGGAAGCCGAGCAGTCTCTTTGTTCCTCCAGCTACTACTGCTGCCGGAGACAAAGCAAGTCATGCATCTACATAGTCTTATGTTGATTTTGCTTTTCTTAGACAAAAGCTTTTCTAAGGGGTGGGGTCGGTCAACAAGAACGAAGGAAAAGGGATTTGCAGTTACAGCTGTACTGCCTTCTGCGTGCCCTTGGTCAGCTTTCATCTATTTCATTGCTGTATACATTAGGCTATGGCGAAATCAGTCCAAGGAGAGAGGGAAGGAAATCTCAGAATAATGCCGGCATCCTGGGAGAAACCTTGCCCATGGAGATATGGAGCAGCAAAGACCCCCTGACCCGATACACTATCCAGCCTCTCCAACTGCAGCGCCTTGGGTGTTAGTTAAACATAAAAGAGATATGGATGGTTGTATATCCCCCCCCCCCCCCCCGCCTTTTTTTACGAAATTTCATATGGAAAATTGGAAAGCTGTTGACCAAGCTCTATGAGGGGAAAATATTTCTGAAAATGCAACCAAAGGTTTTTTCCTTGTTAATTTTTAAGAGTTCAAAGGCTAACCAAGACTTCAATCTATGATAAATTTCTATTAATTCTAAGGAAGCACAGGTTTAAAATCTTCTGGAAGAAAATTTGAGAAAGATGAGTAGATTTGGTGGAAAATTGAGAAAGGGTAGATCTCACTTACTCAGAACAGTCATATACTAGAGAGGTATTTATTTTTCCTAAATTTCAGCATTTTTTACATCTGCTTGAAAGATAAAATAGAATAGAATAAATTGCACAAATGACATTGTATTTACATTCATTATAGCTTTAGAGTCTTCTAAGAGGAAAGGATTTTGCCCTCTTGGATTTTGCTTCAATTCAGGGTAATAATATCAAGCTAGGGAGACTAATTGTCATGGGTGAAATCTTCAGCAGCTGGAAAACAGCATGGTTTAGCAGAATTCAGAACTTTAGACAAGACCTTGACACCACATACTATTTCTTTCTTTGGGGCCTACTTGAGTTAAAAGGTGCAGTGGCTATATATGTTGTGCAGTAGGGAAAAAAAAGCTAAAAGAGGAATGCGGCAAGTTAATTGCATGACCAGAAAAGACAGGAAAGTCCCATGAAAGCAGAAGCGATGCAATGCTGTCCCTGTGCTCACTGACCTGAGTCCGCAGAGATGTGTTAACAGCACACACCGCAGCCCGGGGCAGAAAAATGTGATGTGGTTGACAAAACTGTGGCATGACTAAAGACAGAGCATGTGAATTGTATTTATGTACTAGTCTCTGAAGTGGAGAGCACATTGTCAAGCAGCCTGAGGGAGCTGTATCATATGCATCTCCGTGTGCAGCACAGTATAGCTGTATCCCATTAAGATGCTAGTAACGGAATATATTAAATATCCTCTTGGAGGCTAAGGGTCCAATCCTCCTGCATTGAAATCAATACAATTTTTGCAATTTATTTTTAATGGGGAGAGAACCAAACCCTTTCAGCTGTTACTCACCCAAACTATTCACATGCATACACTGCAATCAGTAAGACTAGCAGAGAGCTATGTGGCTTGCACTCCCAAAAATGCCCTTCCGTAGTCACATCAGAATAACTAGGGGTAGACTTGCATGGTATATGGGGACAGACCTACGACTGCTCTGCCTGTACCCTGCCCAAAAGCCAAGTGATCCATTCACTGAGGCAAAGTTGCCGAACGCTGTCTTTCCAAGCAAATAGATGAGCCTAAAGCAGAGAAATTTGTTTTCTGACTGTAATATACACCTAGATGTATCTTAAAAGATAGTAGCATTTTATAGTCTGCTATTAGAAAAGCCATCACCTTCTATCTTCTTTCCTTCTCTCTACAACTCTTTTCTTTCCTTTTTTTTTTTTTTTTTTTTTTTTTTTTTCCTATTCAGCTTCATTACTCACCTCCAGCTAAATAACTTCTGTGTATGATTTTGTTTCCAGCTCTCTCAGGAAACATACAGAGCCAGAGAAATAATCAGAGCTTTAGTACATCAGCTCCCTGCTCTGCTTCTTGGGAAAAACAGGCTGGGTCCTGTTCTGCCTTCCCCTGGGCAAACAAAGAGGACTCTGCTGATGTTGGTGGAGCTAAACAAAGCTAAACAAAGGTAAAACACCAAAACCCAAGAAAGAGTCATTCGCAGAAGGGATCCTGGCCTAAAAATATGGGGCAGTTTCTTAAAAAGCCAGCTGTTGGATTGCATAGGATTTTCCTTTAAGTGCAACAAACGTTTAAGTTTTCCATTTGAAGTGAACTTGAAAATGCATCCTGAAGGCTCAGAAGCATTTGTTGATGCATTAAAAAATTTGCCATTTGGAAAAAAAAAATATTCCACAATGTGTGTATGTGTGGTGGCTCATGACCAAGTGCTGGAGGTGGGCAATAGTGGTCCTTTTCAGGAGTGGTGGTGTCCTGCACCACAGCTCTGCTTCAAAAGCGAAGCTCGGGAAGGAGGCAGCTCCGGGTCCTGCAGGACTTAGACCTCAGTGTGCCCCTCGGGAGACTGCTGCAGCACAGCACACTGCCTCTGGCAACAGCACAGCAGGCAGGGACTGTGCTGTCTAATAAATCATCTTACTGCATTGCTACGTGAACATCTCCAGCTCTATATAGTTAAACCAGGACAAATTTCATGTGCAGGCCACGGGAGCAGATTTTAGGTGACTGCTTGTTAATCTCATTCCCTTAACCATCCATCATTCTGTGCATCCCAATGGTAGCTCACAAAGGTGAGGCCACTTCGAGATTTACATTGCAAAGGCAGGCATCTTCATCTACTTGGAAAGAGGCAATCTGAGTTTTACATGAAATGCTGTGCAGCAGTAGCGGGTTCATCTTCCTACCAAGAAATAAGTTACTTCACAGTGACTCTGGTATCTCTGTCTGCAGCCAGTTGTCTGAAGCAGAGAACTAAACCAAAATACCATACCTCAGACTGGTTTTTCTCTTGTCTGGGTTGTAAAGACCTTACAGCAGTTTTCTTAACAGCTGAATATGCTACACTCTCAAGAGCTTTATGAAAAGGGCCAGGAAAATACAGACAGTTCGTACAGTCTCTTCAAATGGAGGCAGCTTATTCTTGTGCCTGCTGAGTCAAGGAACAATTTGTACAACCCCACTGATGAACTTCCCCTTTTTAATTTCCTGATAGCATAAACCAAGCACAGACCCAGTGCGCAACAGGGCATGGCTGAAAAAAGAAAAACTGGGTAGTACGCGGGACAATTACTGCATATATAGAGAGTAGTGATGCTTTCTCTGCTTTCCAGGGTTCAGAGGAGGACTTTGTCTCAGCCAGGTTTGGGGAAAGGTAGCAAAGTGCACACAAGGCTTTCTCCTTCTTGGAGCGGTGGAAGATGGAAGAGACATCTATGCAATAGAGGTGTATGGAAGGTGCATCTATCTGCAACTGCCTGCCATAACAGCCTTCACACACGATTGTACAGGAGTAGGATGTATAAACAGCTCATCTGAAGTGTAGGTGTGCTTATCGTCTCACCATTCGCACCTCTGCTGCTGGGAAGAGCAATGAGGACTGGCAGAGCTTAGGACCTGGCCCAGGAGAACTGACTTAGAGCAGCCCCTGGCTGAGAGCAGTACAAGTGGACTGCACCTCCTCACAGCCCACCACCAGACCTGCCTGGAGCTGTTGCGTTTGCTGGTTAGAGGCATCTCCTGACAATTTGTGGTCTGGCTCCTCAGTCTTTGCAAAGCCATGCATTTCTGCTGCAGAGGGGTAGTGAACACACCTCGTTCTCCCACAGCCAGCTCCGTAGCCTTGGAGCTGTGCTGCAAGGTCTCAGGACTGCAACACTGTGACCTGGCTGTCTTGGTTTTATTGACATCCACACTTTTGGGATACTTTCTGAGAGGTGGATACACATTCCCTGTTATTCAAGAAGACACAATACCTGTAGCATGATACAGAGATCACAGGAAGAAACGCAGCATAGGGGGTTTTCAAGGTTTTGAACTTTCATCTGCAAAGCAGTGAAAGGCAAAACTCAGAACTTGAAGCCAGGATTGTCACCGATTTACCAAGACCACGAAAAGACAAGAAGCCACTGAGGTAAAGAGAATGGCTGACTTGAGACCCTGCTGTGTCGTGGGAAGTCCTCTGAGAGACGAAATGACAACACCAGGAAGGGATCACATATAAACAAATGCTGACCCATGGCATTAGAAAACGTGGAGAAATGCCCTGGATTCACCAACTGAGCAGAGTGACAAGACCTGCAGAGTGAAAATGTCCGCATTCAGACTCCCTGCTTAACACTAAATGCTCTTGAGTTACTGTTGGAGTAAAAAGTGTTTCATCCACAGCTGGTGACATCATCTGGATCTTCCCAACACCAAAGCAAAATATTGTCTGGGTATTCCCAACATGAAAGTGAAATATTTTCTGAGCATTCTTATCTTTTCTGCATTATTAGCAATACTTCTAATATATTCACACTAATTTGATTCTAAAGAGACTAAATCATTCCTGAGTTATCCCTACCAGACGTGGTTTTTTCTATAAAGTATCCCTTTCCCCCTCTATTTCTTAAAATTCTAGCTCCTAGGTTATACAGATTGCTCTGAGCTTTCTCATTGTCGTCGTCGTTCCCCACCCCGTCCCCCCATCTTTTATATCCTCTTTGGGTTTTTTTGTTTGTTTGAATAATCATTGTTTTTACTTGCAGGTATTTCCTTTAAAACTAGTAGAATCCTTGTTTCTAAATGTGCAGTTCTGACTGGCCACCTCAGAAATGGTTTCTACCTGGCTGCCAATTAAAATTTTCACTTCCTTTTAAAAATTCTTTTCCCCAGTTGATTTGGTCTGTAATGGTTCAAGAGGAGCATCCTCTGTGACCGCTACTGATGGCGCTGTAAATACCCTCGGGAAGCTTTTCTTCGCCATGCTGCACCAAAGTAAGCAGCGGTGTCCCAGCCACCAGGGACAGCTGGACCTCCAGCCGCCTGGGGTTTCAACACGTGTTTGAATGGTGATGGAGAGGCCACCATCCGAAGAACATTTCTTGTGGCTTCCTACGTGTTTTACCTTTCCTCAGTGTAATAAAAGAGCAAACAACTGTATCAGGCCACAAATATTTAATAAAAAGCATTTTTGTCCACTGAAGTTGTGGCATTTAAAAAAAAAATAAGCATACATTGCTCATGTTATGTCTCAAAACACTGATTGTGATCTTGATGCTTGACTTTGTGGGAAGCTGTTTCAACTGGGATGGAGCACAGAAGGCAGGTTTCAATTTGTTAGGCTCACACATACGAAAACTGCTCCTACCACATCAGATCTCTGGCAGTACAGACTGTATCATACATCTAAGTGAGGAAACAGAGGATGAGTCGGACTTTGCTTCTACAAATGGAGCTGTGCAGATGGCACAGTGCTTACAAAGAGGCAGGAATATTGTCTTTTGATCTCAGTAGGAGGGTGGGGACAGAGGAGGGGGAAATGTGATATTACCCACAAGCTGGGGAAAGTTTCAAATCTCTGGCTCAAACAGGCAGAGTATTTGCTGCTGGGTTTCTGCTTTTATCCTTCTCATCGCTGATATTAGCTCCTGATGCCCCTTTTGTAATTCTCAGTGAGTTTGCAGTAATTTATAAAGCAAAGTTTAAGATACATTGGAAGATGTGCAAACTCAGTTCTTAAATTATAAACTCTATTAAAACAAACCTTCCAAAAGCACTGGTCAGTAAAACATATTCTACTACTGTCAAGCACTCCTTTTAATGAATAATGACGTTAAAATCCTAGAGCAGAGCAACATTTCTAATACAATAAATTAGCTTGGACTTGGCCAAAAATTTATGAATCAGCAATGCTAATTTAACTAAGTAAAAAGCAATAGATTTAAGATATGAATTTGGCAAAACATCCGTTGAAAGAAGGATATGCCATCTCCATTCAGTTTAATCATACTATCAAATAGCCATGCTGGAGTCAGTAATATTACAGAGAAAATTACAACAAGATTGGGGGGGCTCGTTCTATGCAGTTTTGTAATCTGTTGAAATGAACATCCTGAAACAAAGTCAGACTGATAAGTAATGAAAATAAACAAACAAACCAACCAACTAACCAACCTCTGGACAGGGACAGATCCTTTTTTATGAAAAATTCTGGTTTATGTATTATTTTTTTATTTTGATTGAAAACCTGAAACCAATTTCAAGAGCAAAAAAACCACTATTTTTCTAGTTTTAAAAACCTTGAGATTTTCCAAAGAAATTTTGAGTATTTTTGTTTCCATTTCTGGTCAAATACTGTAGTGAAAATACCTTCTAATCTCAAAAGAAATCCTAATTGTTTAAAAGACCCGTTTGTTTATGTGTGAGTATGTATCTCAGAGAAAGAAGGAAGAACCTTCTGAAAGCAACACCGATTACTCAGCGGATGGGTAATTCCCATGCCCCACTAACATAAGAGCAAACTGAGAAGGCTTGCGCTTGGCCCCAGAGCACGGTAGACAGGTGTTACAGTTGTCATTACATATTTCCAGTCCTACCAGCTGTATCTACATTGTCATGGAAGATAATACGATATTTTTTTCCTAACTCACACTGCAAAAGGTAGACGACAACTTAAAAGCATGCTTGCTTGATTTATAGGTTCTCAAACCTTTTGGTCACATTCATCACTTAAGAAAAAAGTCATTTAACTTCTGTGTAAAGTAACATGTTAGAAAGAGAGAGGGAAAGCAGGCTTCCATGTGGCACAAAGCCCTTTACATTTAAAACAGGAGAAAACCTCATCAATATTCAAAATTTCTTCTGTATATACTGTAAATAGGCTGATATTTATGTGCCAAATCAGCAGAAGAGGTGGAAAAAGAACGGTGTGTGAAACTGTTACCAGAAATCCCATTCATACAGATAAAATAGCATGGATGAGCCGACTTTGTGGGGGTTTTGCATTAATTGGCTGTGACACTAGATATAAGGCTCAGTTTCAGAGATGATTGTTGACTCTTCTAAAAGTTTGAATAATTAATCCAAGTTCTCAAAAGAGAAAGCTTTATACATGGCCTGAGCTTAGAATATGTGAAAAATCCTGCATGCAAGTTTCTCTCTTTCCTGAATATTTTTGTAAAGATTTTTTCAATGAGTAAGAAACTAAGTAAGTGAAAGATGCATGAAAGCATCAGCAAATTGCAAAAATCTGCAATATGCATTTATGGGGCAGGATGTCTAATTCTTTATGGAAAATAAGGAACCAGTTTTAGTCTCTTGGGCTGGAACTCCTATCTGGAGACGTTTCTCTCTTTCTCCTCTCTGACTACAGAGGGAGCCAAGTTTCCTCAATTAAAAAACTCAGGTAGGTGCCTGAACTTAAATGCCTCTAAAATTTCTAATGTGAAGAGCATAAGCAAACTGAAAAGCTGATTCCCTTCAATTTTACAATAATTTTGGTGACGCAAACTTTCTGAGTAGAAGTGAGGTCTTCAGTTAGTCTGTTTCTCCTCTAAATGTGTTTTAATGTTGTCAGCTGAGAGGTTTGTGTAATTTTCCTATGCCAAATAAAGAGCAACAGAAAAGACAATATCCTAATGTATTTAGCAGCAGCAGCAAGCAAAAGTCATTACACAGGGTGAATATAGTAAATTAAAAGCAATGTAAGTATCAGGTTGATTTTTGACCACAAAACTATCAAAGCGGTAAATCTGTGTTTATCTGGTGAGGCAGTTACTGAATTTTCTGTGGTTGCTTTTCTCCAAGCTTACGGCAAAGACATCAACAGAGAGAACATCATGGTGGCAAGCACCTGAGGCTGTGGCATTCCACATCTTCATGGAAAGCTCTGCTAGAGGAGACCTGCACCGCGTAATAGTTGCCAAGACCTGTACGAGCTGCCAGTCAGTCACATCCTGGCGAGGAAGGACAAATGGGTCAGCCCCATTCCCACGCAACCAGAGGATCCCAACCCCCAGGATCACGTAGGCTGCAAGTGTTACAAGACCAAATGCTCCAGACCTCTTGGGATATGGTGAAAGATGAATACCTCATCTGCCCCTCTCCTTATTAACACTGTGAACTCATACACTGGGGTGAGATCACGTTTGCAAAAGGTGGCACAGTGAGTGCTTTGCTCCCAAGGAAGGACGCCATTTGGTAGACTATTAACTATTTGTTGGACAATTAACTATTTAGTTGACTTTGCTGCAAATGGGAATAATCACAGACTGATCATGTTGATGTGGCTTCTTCCTAGATTTCTTGAGAGTGACAACTTTGTCACTCAGTTCCTTTAAATTTTATGATATTTTTTGATGATACAAAACTTTTTGATAGAAGTGAGGCTTTGTGAGAGCAAAGAACCTTCTTAGATGTGAAACACCTTTTCAACAAAAAGCACAATCATAAATTAGCATACATCCACAGATATTTCAGTCCTTCTGGCCCTGCATATTAATGACATAACAGTTTGTCACTAATTTCTGAGCCAGTCTGTGCTAGTACGTCTGACTCTACACAAATAGTAAGAGTCCCCTCCTGAGTACAGACCAATGTGACCCCTAAAAGAGGTCAGAACCTGGTTTTTACCGATTTTGACATCATGATTACGTCAGAAAAGAAACACATGTCACTGACAACACAAACTGTAGGAGGTAGACAAGATGCTTGTGCCTAGGGCAGTCTCTGAAGAAAGTTTGGTAGACACATTCCTATCAAACCTTACCCCATCAGTTTGCTGAAAATGAAAATTAAAAATTACATTTAGCCTTCTATTGTGTGGAAGTTAACCAGAAGAAATATTATGCCAAAATATATGCTAATGAAATACAGTTGAACATCCACCTGGTCTAATCACCTGCCACTCCCGCTGCTCATACTGTCTTGCCTGCAATTTGAAAGACTGTATTTGGGAAAAGAGGTTAATTTAACAAAGCCTTAATGAAAAACTCTGGGATTAGTGACATCAGCTGAGCATCTGCCCTTCTGTGCCTTCAGTACCACAGAGTTCACCTTGCTGTACTTACAGACCAATACTCTTAACGATTTTGCTTTCGTCTAGACTTTCTCATAAAGGTAAAGCAAGGTTGCCCACAGCCAAAAGCAAGCAATTCCAGGTCATGCTGTTCCATATAGCTGCATCAGACCTATTTCCATTTCACTAGTGCTTCTGGCATTGTAAAAAGTAACATGGGAAATCCCTGTTTTGAGGTAATGCAGAATTAGAGATAAGTGGCTCTGCAAAAACCCGAGGCTGGTGAAATGAATTTGGATTAAGACCACAACCAAAATATTTCTGAAGCTGTTTTTTCTGTACAGATGAAGACATGCTCACATGTATATCGTAATTATGCCTGACATCTGTTTACTATTTTGGTCTTCATACCTGTACGTGCATCTCTACAGACATTAGCAATTATACTACTTGCTACAGAGATGAACCAATGTGGGTGTGCATAAAGGGGTAACTGATAGCATCTTTTCTGATAGTGTGAGAGTTCGGAGGATGTGGAAAAAATAAAAAGAAAAAAGGTAACAATCGTGCACAAAACCCCTCAATGCTCAGGGAGATGTTCCTGTAAACAGAGGAAAGCCCACCGAAGACAAAAGAGAGCTGCTGCAATTGCAACCCCACAACAGCATGGGGCTCTGTCGGTGTCGGGCCTGAGCGCTTATTTCTGCTGTCGACAAGCTACTGAAGAATTTCAAATGCGTTCCAGCTCACAGCCCTCAGGAAGAAGAAAGAGGTTTCTCAGCACATACAAACACTCCTCTATTAATATTTCTTTCTTCCATTCAGGCCTGTGATTTATTGGGCATATTTTTAAGGTATCCATGGATGCAACACCCAGCGAAGGGAATCTTTCCCTAAATCGCACTTTCAATCTATTGTTTCCCTTTCCTTGGATAAGGATAAGGACTGGATAAGGAGACCCCAGTCCTGAAGAACGAGGTCATACAGAAAGTGGGCAGGCCAAAAGCACAGGAAGAGAGGGGACAGCTCCGTCATTCCACATTTACTGGGGATTCAGAAGGGAGAAACCCTGAAACTATTTCTAATTCCCTTGAAGGGTGGCAGGCAGTGCGTGGGTAATAAAACACCTAGCAAAGCCAATGGTAGAAAAGATTTCCACTGATTTCAAAGGTTTGTACCAGGTCTTTGGTGGTGAGGCTCACTGCCTTCAATTCCAGTCGGAGGAAGCAGAGAAGACACCCCCGCAAAAGCACTAGAGCAGGAGAGGACCTGAAAGGGGAAAGTGCTTTGAGAACAAAGTGGCAGCAAGCCGGCAGGAAGGGAGCTGGAGGGGCAGGGGCTGTTCAAAGATGAAGGCTTGCACACCTTTCATAATTTGGAATAAAACTTTCTGATCCAGACAGACATATTTAAATAATTCTGACTCATCTGGCAGCAAATACACCTCCATGGCAACTCCCTAAACCTAACTAATGTAGAGAAACACCCAAGGAATATGCTTGGAAATGTTGTTAACTTAGCAGCATCCAGCTCCGTTCTCAATACACTGGAGCCCACTTAAACAAGGAAAGAGCTCTTGAAAGAAGCAACTTGTTCAAAGAATTGATTTCTTTTTGCTCAATAAGATAACATAGAAAATACAGTGCAACTGTGGAAAAAATAAAATCCCTTTTGAAAAAATCAATCAATTAATAGAAAGAGAAGACTGAAGTGATTCTGCTAGTATGATCTGATCAAGCAGGGGGTTTTATAAAAATAATGAAGGCCAGTTGTTCGCTGCTTTATGTGAATCTATCACAAACAACCACTGGGGGAAAAAAAAAAGTCTTATAACAGCAAAACAGCACACTTCTCACTCCTCATCCAGAGAACCCCAGCAAAACTCCCGTGCTCTGGGAAGTCACGCAAGGAGCAGCAGCATCTACCACCCCCCAGAGCTCAACAGGCAAGGATGATCTCGAAGTAGGAGGGGAGGAGGCCACCAAAAAAGTTTTTCTACCATCAGCCTCTTTTAAACGCTTTGAAAATGAAGTAGATTCTGCCCAAGTCTACTGCTGGTCAACCCTGCGGCCACGCAACACGCCGCCACTCTTGGCATTCCTGCTGGGGTGGGATCTCCCCGTTCCACTCACATTCAGTAGGACGTGGACACAGATCCTGTGGAGCGAACTGGCAATATGCTTTCATCTTGCATCCCCTGATTTTTTTGTTATGCCTTTGCCTATCTCGGTGCCTTGCCTATCCAGCCTTCACAGGTGAAGGCTCCCTCTTTGCTCCCTGTGGGGGCAGACCCTTGCCCAAGCCTGCCGTCCCCACAGACTGCGGGCACGAGTCCAGGGTGCACGATGAAGGTGTGTTACCTCCTGCCTGCTGGGTGAGCTCCTGCTGCAGCCACTACAAATCAAACCCATGAACAAATAGGCACAACGGTGTGGAGAGATGCCTCCGTAACCCTGTGTTGCACTGACCAAAATCAGCTAAGTTTCAGAAAAAGGATTTTAAGCAAATAAATCTTCCCTTTCAGACAGATGTGGCAAAGATACGACACAACGTGGTGGGTTTTCTCATCACCCTCTGGCCTGTACTCTAACAGCCCAGAAAAAAATAGCCCTGTAAAACCAAAGCAGCTTCACTCTTGGGTTTGGTTTGGGTTTGTAGTGCTATAATTCAAAGCAGTTCAAGTTTGTCTAGGTATTTGATGTATCTTCACTCTCTAAATACTTACTCCTTCTATCTCATTGCATATCACACAGAAATAGTGTCTTTCCCAAAAAGGCATGAAAAAAGCAAAGAAGCTCCTATCTCTTATACTTTTTTTCCCGCAAAGCTAAATTGATAATGAGAATGAATTATGAATGCCTTTCAGTTCAGCTTCAAAAATACGAGGACCAAATTCCCCTTCAATGAGTGTCAATTAATATGGACATGCATGTGTTCATTAGAAAACATAGTTCATCGAGATAGAGAGATAATGTTGTGATTTATGCACTTAAGTAATGAAATATCTTTTCCTTTGAAAACAGAATGGGCCTCTACCAGGGTAGCTAACATGGGAAAGAATATGAAATATTGTGCAAAAGAAGAGAGGCACAGATATTGCACAACCCTCCTACTTGTTTTCGGACGTGGTGTTGGGTTGATGTTTTTTTTTGTGGATTACAGGGCTCATTGAATTTTTACATTGTCTGAAGCATGCTAAACATAGTAACACAATTTTTAATGCCAGCACCTTTGTCTATAAAGCTAATAAAAAAGGGCCAGGGACCTTTTATGGCCTAACCACAGGGTGTAGCACTTGCCAGAGTCTTTCGTAGGCAGCACAGATGCCCTGCAGTGTAATACATAATTACTATTTTTCATGTGTTTATTTCAGTTCAAAGTGTGTGCAATAATGTGTTGCAGCTCACCAGATTTCATAGCAAGATGCTGAGGTTATATGTTGTGTGCCCTGGAGTGGGTAGCCATGAGGGGGCCTCCTGAGGGTGCAAAGCCTGGGAGGATGGTGTGGTGGATGTAGGTAAGCAAACCACAGAAGCTGGAAGGAGCCAAACAGCACGGTGTTCCCCATACTTCCAGTTGGGAATAGTCCTCATGTACACTTTTCCTTGGCTCGTGTCAGAAGTGTGCTAATAATTAGGCAGCAAAGGCAATCTGTGGTCCAGCTTGCTCCCCGTCCCTGTTTTACTTAGCCGCCTAGAAGTACATATGATTCCATTGATACAGCGCTCACAGAGACAAGAATCAGACCCTGCCTAGGAAGATCCTGCTGATAAAGACTGGAGACGCATTCCCTCCTGGATCAAGATTAAAGAGACCCTTAGGGAGCTGGTTATAAATTCTTGACTCTCAGGTTGCTGCTATTTCCTGAACTAAGCTCGAGGAGCACTATACTACTTGGCTGTGGGTTATGGGATATTTAGCACCACATATGGATTGGTGAAACTGGTGATGAGCCTACCTATTCACCACTCTGGTGCATCCCCTGAACCCCTTATTTTGGTGCTGGGCGAAATGGAGCTGGAATAGTTGTACTGGCCTACGCCTTCCTCCAGAGCGCAAATACCGACTGAGCAGGTGCTGTTCCAGTTTCCATTTGTTGTATTATGAAGGGGTGCAGAGCTGGGGCAAGGAAATACGATGCTTCTCTAGCTATGGTGTATTTGATGCTTAATACAGTTTTTAGAATAGTCGTAATCATGCAGTGTTCTGGGATTTCAGTGCTTTTGGGTATTAACATTTCTGAGGTCTCTGTGTGAGTCTCAATTATTGAAATGGCCAAGATTCTGGCAAGAAACCACAGGGGGGAAATCAGTTCTGTGTGGAAGATGCCAGGAGGCAAATATTATTTACATAGAGTGCAGAACTACAGAAATATAACAGTATGTAAATTTCTTGACAGATGCCCTGTTTGGCAGCTGCTCAGATTAAAATTTCACCCTCAGCCAGATCTGCAAAAACACAGATCAGTAATCCAGGGTAGATGCGATTTGGTAGAAATTCTGGATGACAACTTTCAACTGCCCAAACTACTACTGAATTTACAAAGAAATAACAGATCAGGGAACTGATAATGCCTGAATCAGGCAAGGTCCTAAACATATGAGAAACCTCAGTGAAGTCAGAGAGATTGTTGCCTAAACTATAATGAGATTATTTGCCTGACTCTCTAATCTAACGCAAAACTATGCTGAGGACGGTGTTGACTGCTGGGCTGCCCTATTAAACCAGGGCACAAATCTGAGAGCTATTTGAGACTCCTAATCCAGGAGTGAAACTAAGATCACACAACATCAATTTCTCACATCTGCTCAGTGCCCTCCAAAACATGAATTCTCATAGGTGTGCATCTCACATGGCAGCTGATGCTACCAGATGTGGCTGCTGCCAATGCAGGAGAGACCCGGCGTGGAGCCTGCCTCAGATAGCAGGTGAGAGCTAAGGCATGTTCTGGGGGGAAGTTTGACTTGTTCACAACTGTATCTGTTCAGTGGCTAAACTTAAGCCCTCGTTTATAGTATTACACACTGAAAACTGAAATTTTAAGAGACTTGAAAGAAAATTCTGAATTGCTGTTCCTTTCTTAGGAGATGCAGGACAGAAAAGTGGCAGAATTGCAGTTTAAGGTGGTGGGTTTTTACAAGTTTTTAATCATATCCTGACGACCTTTGAGTATATTTAACCCAGGACCCAGTTACGACCAGTCTATTAGAAGACATCTTCATGTTATTAAACAGGCTGACATGGTTGACTGGGAAGGTGTCATTGAGCTACAACTAAAAATTCAACACACTAGTTGATTAGCAAGTGCTGCTTGCATTTAGGCGAAAGACATTTCTACTTTTGCTTGCCAGAAGGTCTCTGAGCTCTGCCTTATGCAAATCCACAGTGACTATGATTTTTCTTTGAAACCAGCAGCTTCCTGCAGTGGAACATCAGCGTGACAATTTTGTGCGCTCCTATGGGGCGATGCTGGGCACACGGCCCGTGTCAAATGTCCCCATGGAGGCTACAGGGCAGTCTTGCCTCCTGTCCAGAACAAGAAAAGCTAAAGCAACTCCAGCGTAAATCTGTCAGCTAGGTCTTAATCCACGAAGAATTTCAGGCATTATTGCCCTTCAGTTAATGTAGGGGGAAATCCTGCTTCAGTTTTGAGCTAGTTTCTGCTTTGAAGCACCTCTGCTTCTGGAGTCACAGCCCTGGGCGTATTCCTAGCTCCTATGTCCTATCCTGTCACAAGCCAGGCGAGCTGCTCCCTCGCATCTTTAAGCAACCTATCCACTCGGCTGCAGAAGCATCCTGCCCCGATCTGTTTCCCTCATCTCCCCTTCCCACTCGCCAAATGTTACTTTTTAACTCTAAATAAACACCCTCTGCTCTGGCCAGGGCGCAAGCCGCACAGCTCCCCTGGGACACAGGCACAGCCTTCGGCATGGTGTGCCGTGAGCCGGCCAGTAAAGCCGCACCAAAAGCCGAGAGCAATTTAGTCGTTAAGTAGCAAAACTTTATCAGAAGATCTGAGTTCAGGATTTCTTGGTCATTTGCCTTTATTTAGGAATTATTTATGCCTCCCATTAACCTTACTCAGCCACGGCACGTGTTACACAGATGGGAAAGTCAAAGCAAAAATAAGCTCAGCGGTTTTCCCAGCTCATGCAGAACAGTAGTAAAAGCCAAGAGGAAGCCCTCATGAGCCCCAGTATCTAGCGATATCCGTGATCAAGCAGAGCAGATACCAACGCCGACTGGAAAAATTACGACTGTCGAGGAGAAACATACCCATGCTTTTTGATAAGACCACCGGTGTGACCCCCCTACATCTCAAGCCCCCCTGGCTCCCGCGGGGGGTCCCGCCAGGTGNCTCCCCTCCCTTGGCCCTGAAAGTGTTTCCTCCGGAATCCCTGCCTGATGATAACAGAATCCCTTTCATATATATTAGGCAAACACGGGCCCAAGGTGGGTAAACATCATGAGCAGACTCATCTTTCTGCTCGATGCCAGGACGGTAAAAGTCTGGTTGCGCGAAACACGAGCTGCTGAGCTTTTTTTCTGGCCATCTCTTCAACAACAAAGCGGCTTTTGAAACACATGGACTACACGTTTTAAAAAAAAAAAAAAGAAATTAAGAACCAGGCATCTGACTTACCCTCTGTAACAAATGTACGGCTTGGTATCACCCATAAAATCAATGCCCTGCATGCGCTAACCTGAATATTTATAGATGAAAAAAAGCATGTCACTTATGTAAGGCTAAGAAATCACACACACACATGAATAGTCCCTTGTAAAAATAAATAATAAAAATGGCCGTGTCAAGATATTAAATCAATTTTCCTTTTCAGTTAAGATCCTTATATTCAGTTCTGTAAAAGTCCTCTTGGCAGCCTGAAACGTATCCTGTTTAAACAGGAGCTTGTACTCAATCACACTTCTTTTTTTCTTCTTTTTTTGGAATACTATTCCCACTTAAGCCCTGGACAAAAAATATTGAGAAAGCAGAAAACAGGAATAAAGTCATCTTTGTTTCAACTTTTCCTGTTGCTTTGTACTAGGAGGGGAAAAAAATATCTGATGAATGAGAAATCCTTGTGTGTCAGGGGAGAAGAGCTAAGCAATGTATGGACTTGGGGACTATCATCTGCTTTAGCACTCTTCTAAAGGCTGGGTGATGAAGTGATGTAGAGTTACTGAAGTAACTTTGTTGAAAAGGAAAATATTTTATATGCTTTCAGGAAAGATCATTCTTTCGTTAAACCACTAATTTACACAGAGGTTCACAACACTAAGCTCAAGTCCATTGGAAAAGTGTTTCTTTCTGAAAGTCCCAAACAAGTCAGCATTCAAGGGATGCTCTTCTTACCACTCCAGCCAGGAGAAAAGCCCAGACACTGAGAAGTAAGAGCTGTGCACTTTTTCCCACCGTGGTGGTCACAGTGTGAGGACCTCAGTGTCAGGACACTGGTGCGGGAGGCGGTAGGGAGAGGAGGGGTAAGAAGAGAGAATACACGGAGCAATTGCGAAGAAAAAGGAGGAAGCTGGAGACGGAGAAGGTAGCTGGACATGTGGTGGGGGTTGTACAGCATCCCTCTGTGTGGAAGTCTTGGGACAGAATTTATTTCCGGGGGGCAAGAAAAGTGGACACGTATGTGTAGCACATGGGAGAGTGGCGGGGTGAGAAGAGCGTAGAAGGGAGCATGCTGAGCTGTGTCTGGACTGTGAGCATTTAATCCAAACTGCTATATTGTTGAGACTCTTGAGCAATAAAGCAAATTTTCTTTCTAATTAAAGATTCAAGGGTTTTAGAACAATCACCAGAAGAAAGAGAGAAAAAAAGGCAAATCCTCAGAGGACTTGGTAATGAATAACAAAAACCGTTCTTGTGCATTGTCCAAAACGAATGGCATTCAGTATAATTGCAGAGAGAGGATTTAATGCTACAGTCCACTGTGGTGTTCTCTGTGAGTAGATGTGGGATGGCCCATGACCGACAGCAATACTTAGCCCAGGACAACGTCTTCTGGCCAATGTGTACCGCAGATCATGCTTGGTATGCCTTATTGTAGTCTCTGGGGTGGCAAACATTGGAAGGGGCAGAGCCTGAGGGCAATTACAAATTGCTTAAAGCTGTTAGAGTGGGTTCACTTGCGCAACATGAATCATATCGGCCATATGCAGGATGCTTCTTTGTGGACATTTGTAGCAGTGTATCAGCCAAGCCTGCAAAGGCACTGCAACGGTGCAAGGGAACTAAACCCCAGAGAGCAAAAGAGGATCAGGTCGGAAGCTCAAGAATGAAGCACACGTTGGAGGAGGAGGAGAAGAAGATATGTACACTTTGTAACTTCACTGTAGTCATAGATGGGGTAAATCTGCCTGAAATTCATATGTAAGCTCAGTACAGGATGGCAAAAATGGTTCAGAGCAGTGTGGCAAAACTTCCTGCGTTTACTAACTGCATATTAAACTCTTTTAGGGGCAGAGCTAGAAGACACAAAGACTGTACCTAAACTCACCCCCAGCTTTTTTCTCGCCCATGGTCGTCTCCTTTCTGTGGGTATCACGCTTACCTTTTGCTGTGATATGAGGTGAGAACATGGCTGGGACACTAACAATGTCTTAGATTCCCAGTTGAGATGATGCCATCCAACAGGGCAGCAGATGGGAAACCTTGGGCAAACTCTAAAGGACAAATATGACGGCTCTGCACTTTCCACCACTTTACTACCAGGGGACAAAAAGGGTCACCCCACAGTTATCTCACCTCACTCCGCAGCTGGGAGCCAGCTCTGGCCAGCCCGTCCAGCAGCGTGCGGCTGCCTTTGCGTGCCAGCCCTGCCGAAAGCGCTCTCACGCCACATACAGTTCAAGAGCCCAGATTAGTTATTTTTGCTCTCGTAGAAAGGGCTCTGGATTAGGACTCAGGAGGCTTAAATTCGTTTGTCAGCTTAAGTACAGACTCTGTGTGCAACCTTGAGCAAGATCTTTAATCTGCCTGAGTGTCGGTATCCTTTGGAAAGGGGCAGTAATTCTTCCCTAATCCCTGAGGTTTTGGGGAATAAAATTGGTAAATAACAGAGCAGCGCTCCATTACTGACAGGATGGTTGGCACAGCTCTCCTGTGTGTACCGAGTTCCCTTTCTAACTACCCGGCATAGGTGTTGCAGATCTGGGGCGCTCACAGTTAGTATTTTCATGAAACAGAATATAAAATCAGAAGGAAGCAGCAGCTCCAGGCGAATTTTATGTCCCCTGATTAACACACATTTAAGCACCCTTCACTGTTTTGAAGCATTCCTTGGGAACCATGCTCCCAAATTATATTTAATGTCTAAACTCTGTTGGGTAGCTTAGGCACTGCCAGCGCTTGGGTATTATCGTTTACTCCACAGGCATACGTGGAAACTCTGATAACGATGTAGAAAACACTGATTCCAGAGCAAGGCTGCTTCAATGGCACTTCCTAAAAACAAAGTAAAAACTGAAGAAGGCAGCGGGTCCCTCTTGCACCTAACCACGTTTAGGTTGCCTATTCCTTCTCTTTAACTTTTGCCTGCCCCCTTTTTAATATTTCCCTTTCACACGTTTTCTGCACGCAGGTCTGCAGTTTTCCTTCCTGCTGAGCTACAAACATGCTGCTGCTTTATTCCTCCACTCGGCGCTTCCCTGCCCCGGCTCTGAGCACGTAGGCTTCATCCCCTTGATGATCAGCTGAGGAGCAGATGGAGGATCAGAGGAGTGGGATGGCTGCTTTACGAGGCACACCCGCAGCAGCACTGATGGAGACAACCAAAGAATGACCACAAGCCGGGATTTCAAATGCTGCAATATTCAAATCTGGGATACAGGGGAAGGTCAAAGCCATAGGTCCCCAGGATCATGTAATTTTGGATTATTCTCAGCTTTCATTTAAAGCAAAGTTTCTAGTGTGCATACTCTCAGACAAAAGCTTGGAAACGGGAACCACCAAGGGCTTGAACATCAAAGGGCAAATAAAAGAATCCAGAACTGAATTTTTTTTTTTTTAAAATCTCATGATCTTGCCATCAACCTCACATTATGTTGGAGGGTAGCTCAGGATTTTTGAGCATGAAAGTCTGGCAGGACTACAGATGCCTCAAAATCATAACGAATTGAGGCCACAGTCAGCTTTTGAGAAGGCTGCTCCCTTGCAGCTAAGACAATACCAGGGTTTTGCAGAACAGTTTGGTCCTCCCCACGCAGCTTCTCACTAGTGAGCATCGCTATCACTGGCAACTGCAGGCCCAGATATTTTCTTTTTTTTTTTATCGCAGTTAAAGAGGAAAGGTATATTTTAAGTCCAAAGTGGCTGCTGCAATGCCACTCAAGGTGGTGAAGACTGTAGGCTCATGAAGATGCCCGGAGGAGATCTCCCAGGCTTGCCTTCAGGGCCAGCACAGCTTCTTAAAGGGACAGGAGTCCCACATAGTTGCAACCATATGTTGAACGTAGTGAAGGCATATGGAGCTAATTATGTAAATAAACAACCAGCCCATGATGATTCTAAATAATGCAAAACATAAAGAGGCAAAACACTAATGTTCTAACTAATGAAAATAGATTCTTAGGGTGATTAATTCACAATAAAGAGAAGCTGCATATGTCAAAAATGGTACGTCATCATATGATTTAATATAATCAGGCGCAGCTGCATTGCTCTTGATGTTTGTGAACAATGATCTTGTTCACCTCCTCGTGCATCTGTGCCACAATATTAAAAGAGAAGAAAACTGCACAGCAGAGCCAGCAAACACTTGCGAGAAAAATATTTTTAAAGCATCTTGATAAATATTTACCAACCTTTGGGATTTCTGAATGCTTGAGGTTGTGTCAGGAAAGAAGCATATGCTGATATCCTCAAAAACAACACAAGTGGTCAACAGTCTCCATACAAAAGGGAATAGCTCAATACAATAGGCCACTGTTGCTGTGACTCTCAGCATTGTTTACCTCTCACAGAGCTTCCAAGTACAAACCACTTCAAACAAACTCCAGTAAGACTTTAAACTGAATCCACCCAACAGGTTAATAAAACAAATATTGATTGGGTTTGAGAGTCATTACAGTAAACAAACCCTTTTAGATTAAAAGAGTTCCTTTGTTCAAGCAATATTGTCCAGAGCCTTCGAGCAATCTATTACAATCTCCGCTTAAATCCTCAGGCAATATTTTACAGTGTTTGCCCTCAAATCTACTTTTATTTGCAGCATATGTATAAATACAGATACATGAAGAGATACGGGCAAGTATTTCGTGCACGCAAAGGAAAGAACTCACGCCAAACTCAAAAATATGCTGGAAATTCTAACAATTAAGAGCAAAAGTAAATGTTTTCAGGTGCATATAATTTATCAATCTTATTCCAAAAACTGCAACTTGTGCACTTTTAGCTTTGCTCCTCTAGAATCACAACCTCTGCAATGCAGACAAAAATCACATGAGCAGGCCAATGCCTTTACACAAGGTCTCCCACAATGGATCCAATGGACTAGGAAAGAATCTTGATATGGTCCAGCACAGAGACACAACCCAGATGCTCGAGAGCAAGGGCAGAAACAGTGAGAATGCAATAACATGGGAAAGGTTTGCAGAGAACTATTGTCCCAGTTGCATCTGATCTGGACCGCTCAGACCTTGTTGCCTGGTTACTTAACAGGGAGTGGAGACATCTAAATGGCTTTAGATCCTCACACCACTTTCAAAAGCAGCTTGGGTGCCTAGAAACGAAACTTTGTCAGGAGACGACCTAGAACAAAAGGAGTGACCAGGAGCTCCAGTGGATTCAGAACACCAAGCCAGTTGCACAGATTTAGGGATATATTGGCAGAGCACTGGAACAGGCTGCCCAGAGAGGTGGTGGAGTCTCCATCTCTGGAGACATTCAAAACCCACCTGGACGCGTTCCTGTGCAACCTGCTCTAAGGTGACCCTGCTCTGGCAGGGGGGTTGGACTAGATGATCTCTAGAGGTCCCTTCCAACCCTATGATTCTACCTTCTTCCAAAGGTAATAGATCCACCACGTGGTTTTGAAACTTTCATCTACAATCACACCAGATTTATTCCCTCAAGTAACGCAGCAGGCTACAAATTCAAAAATAACCAGTCATGTGCATTTTCTTTTTATCCTGCAAACTTTACTTCCCTCTCTAAACACAAAACACACATTAGAAACATAAGCACACGGAGAGTGACCAGTCAACAGGTTTCAGTAACATTAGACTAGTAATGCCAAATTAGGGAACGGCTCATACTTGTCACAGAAGCGTGAAAATCCAGGGAACAGTAAAGAGTGAAAATACTGTCAGAAGTTAACAAGGATATTCAATATTCCCGTACAAATGGATAATCTCAGTAGTGCTGACAATTCCTGCAAACACGATCCAACCAGTGGACCAGGCTCACAGTATGTTTGGGTTAAGAAGGTACTACAGAGAGAAATACCAAAATGCAGGTAAATATCAGGAGAGGGCGATTCTCCAGACATTTAAGCAAACCACAGTGCAAGAGCTTTAAGTGGTGTTCACTGCTTCTCATTACCTCCATACACACACCACTTAAATAATCATTTATTTGCTCTTCCTGGCCATGTAAAGCAAGCTGTGCAAAGTGCATCAGCCCACAGCAGGCAGCTGGCCACTGCATGACTGCAAAGCGGGTACAGACCTTTTTGCACCCTGCATTTCTTCCTGGGCATCCAAACAGGCCCTGTCTGGCTTTTTCTCACTGATTCACAACATTCAGGTAGTTCTCGATAGAGAATTCTAAACAGAGCCCAGTCAGCAATGCAGACTGGTGTGGTACTACAGTGAGTCCCTCTAACTCGAGGCATGGTTTCTAAGTGACAGTGTAAGGTATTAAGAAATTACACCATGCACTGAATGAAAGTGCAACGCATACCTAGCGCTCAGCATCTGCCTTAGCTTAAGGGCACAGCATTCTGCAAATCTTGTAAAATCAGGTGGTTGATCTGATAAGGTACTCCGCATCGCTGGGGCTCTCCTTATCTGAGGACAGGATCAAACCCTGTGAGCTTTGCTCAGAGTATCTCACTCGCAGCTAGACTTCTTTGCTGGAAGAGTTATGCAATCTTAGCTTACATCTTATCACCAGCAGCGCAACAGTCAGACTTCAGGGTTTGTTGTCTCGCAGGCACCCACTTTATTCTCATTGCTGGGTAGCAGCATTAGACACACAGCCTCAGAGTGAAAGAATAACAGGGAGGGAATGAGTGATAAGGAGCAGAAAGAGCTTGCAGAGTTAGCACCTGCACAGCAGACTTATGCTGAAGCTCACTTCATTGATGTGGGGCATTTCTTGCATCTGGAGTGTAATGATTACGAGAATAAGAGAATACATGTTCTACCACACTGAATGCCAGAAGTAACTGTCACATTCACTCACTCTGCACTACAGAGAAGATAATACAGGCTATTAATTAGGTTTGGGTAGAACAAAACATATATGAAGAGATCACTCAAAGGACCAGCGAAAGGCAAAGAGCAAATTTCTGAAATGGAGAATGATATTATATATGCTTAATGAGAATATATAGCCTTAAAGAGTAAGAGGATCAATTAAGTGCTCCACCTTTTTACAACCGAGGCAGGAGCTTCTTTAACCAGTCTCTATGTTTGTCCAAACACTAACACATACACTGAGGCTTTTGCAGACATTGGCACTCAAAGTCCCTGAGGTTGTGTTTTTTCTGTTTTTAACCTTCTCTGTCCTTCTTCACAGCGTTGAATAAACTACTTCTAGCTTGTGAACCATTCACTGCATTCCTTGATGACCAGCAATAGTTGAAATGCCCTTAGCGGAGGAGAGGGACACCGCTTGCCTTGCCCTGCACCGCTCCCATGTATCATTCCCAGATACATGATCCATCGAAGGTGGATCCTCAGCAATGCAGCGTTCTCTCTTGCTCTTACTCTAAATACTGCAAGTCCTTCATGCTGTCTCTGACTGCCCATAGCTGAAACTGTGGGTGCAGCTGTACCACATCTCAAAATTTTTAGAAGACACTATGGTATTTTGAAAACAGAAATATATTTGCCTAACTAGAAAATGCTAAGGGATCAGTTCTGTCTGCTGCTGTGCATAGGCTTGTCCTTCAACCTTCCTTCAGTATTCCTACATGCCGCTCGGTTGCAGAGCTGGAGTGCTTTTGAAAATCTCATCGCAAACTTCTCTCGCGTAAAGGAAGCTTCAAAGAAATACAACTTCTCACTAATATACAAGTAGCGTGTATTTGCATACTTGGCTTTACATTACCATCTGATAAATAAAATCATGCTCCTTCTACTTTTCCTTTAATATACTTAAAGTACAGCCTAACGCATCCTTTCAGGAGCCTTATTCATATAAACCCCTGCTTTTGCCATACTTCTGCCATCTGCAATAGACTTTTAGGATGTATTAATAATAAACCATCTTGAATTTCTCCATGCGCTTGCTAACAAAGATTAGTGAGAATTCCTGTGCTTTTTAAGACAGAACAGTAGCCTCTTCTAATTGAGAAAATTATGTGCCAGAACCAGACAAGTGAAGAGGAAAGGAGAAGGGACTGTTAAAAATGGAGCTTTGTGAGTGTAAGATGAATGTGTCAAGGTTAAAGTATTCCTCTAATCCCGGAGTCAGGAAGGAAAGCTGCAGCTAATAAAGTCCATCCATGCAGTTTTATTCACTTGCGTGCACTTTACTAAAGGAAGAGGTACAGTCTGGAGACCAATTACAAATCACTCGTCTGATTCTTTTAATCCCTTTATTTCCATATCTGATCAAACTAAAGATTTATTTTTTTCCTACGTCTAGGGAAAGAAAAAAATCCTAAATTTGTGTGCAACGCATTGTTTTCTGTTATTGACATGCAACCTCATATTTTATTCTGAAGCTCTTCGGTTCCTCTGGATATTAGTTTTCTTGTATGCATGTGTCTAGATCTGTGTTGGTTCAGCATCGTTTTTTGATGGTTTGACATGGTTTGGAAAAATCTGGACCATAAAGCTCATTTCTAGTAGAGAGCCCCTGCTTTAGATTGCCCCTTGGCAGTCCCCACTGAAACCTGAAGGCAGAACTGGGCCATTACAGAGTTATCTGTGAGAAGCCCATAGCAAGGGAGAAAACTGCCATGCGCAGCTACTGGCACACCTCTCATCCACAGACAGGAGGAAAAGTGTCTGCAGAAATAAACACGTATTCAGAGGGCTGGTGAAAATGAGAAATCAGGGAAGTTTTTGTATGTGTCTGTGGAAGGGGGTGGCATTTAGTAAAACACTTGAAAGTTAATTGCAGAATAAAAGAATATACCTCAAAGGTACACACTTCCTCAGTGCACCGATTTATTATAATTACAGAGTTTACCCTTCCCTTTTTTCTTTATCCAGACACATATTTGAGTTGCTTTAAATTAAAGTGTATGTCTTGTTAATTATGGCATTTAGTTCTCAAATCGTAATTGGTGTCTGGTGCTAAGCTCCTATAACTCTTCTTGTCACTGTTTCAAGGGGGCCTGTTTAATTTGCCTGAGGTAAACTAAAATGGAAAGTACCGTCTTATTTGAGTAATGTGAGATATTTCTTGTGGCTTTAATGATCAAATATTGTACTGCTTATGGGGGGTACGACTGGGGGCAGCGGGTGACAATGGGCACTCCTACCTGCCAAGAGCTAATCAGGGTAGATGATCCCATAATAATTTTAAGGGGTTTTATTACATTCTTTAAGCAGATGAAAGTAATACTGCTTAGAATAAACAAACACCATTAGACATTGGATAAAAATCATTACAGCGAGCTACTGAGAACTTTCCTGCCACGTTTTCCTTTAAAAAAAAAATGTCCCCGGAGTGTGGGAGGCAGAAACTTTTACCCCACCTAATCACGATTTTCTCCTGCCACTTGGAAAATGCATCAGGGACAAAAGCTGAAGAAACGGCTTTGTGGGTATTTGGGAGGAGAGCACCTGACGGCTGCCAGGTGCAGACCAGAACTGGCTGTCGCATCCTGTTGTAAAACCGCACTACCCAAACCTAATGCACAGACGCTTCCCCAAGCCTTTTCTTCAGGCACTTTAGGTGTTGTCTGGTAACTCTTCTTTCAGGTCAAGATAAATGCGTATCTTCAAATTAGACTCCAAAGCTGTATTTCAGCATCAGCCAGATTTGCAAGGCACTTAAGTAAAGAAATTTCTAAATTTGTTCTCCCAGTGGCAATTTACCTCAATAAGCATTTTCTCCCACAATTTCCCATTAAATTAAACAATTAGCCTGCTTTGTAGCTTTGAGGGCCTACTCTTCCTGCATAAATAAACTGTGCGCTTTTTCTGTTCCTATTTCCTCTGTCAGCATCATCCCCCACACTTTTTCTGTGCACCAACTTATCAGTATGGAGAGATGGTTAGACAGTCTAGATAGTCGGTAAGTAAAGTCACTCCTGTGCTTTTCCCTGAGAAACACATACCCAGAAGAGGTTGTTGCACACCACCTGTGTTTTCACAGTAGCTTTTTCTACCGTTTAATGGTTCTTCTCTCACTGTTTGAAGATAACTAGATTGGTGGTCATATGTTCGCTGGATTCTTGTCCTGTGCTAGGCAGGAACCAAACCACTTCACCTCACATTTACGTGCGGAGGTTTTCCTGCTTTTTCTCCATCCCAGTTTTGTGGCTGAAAGAAGGTGACAGAAGCCCATGGTGGGTGCCTCTTTTGTTCATGGCAACACTGAACCTGGAAGTTCCCTCCTCTCCTTTGGGCTTCTCTTTGGAAGGTGAGAGGTTAAAATATCTCTCTCTATCCTTTGGCTGTTGATCGCAAAGATCACTGTGACAAATGATCTCTAAATAACTTCTAGTCAGAAAGGGGTTTCCAACAGGCATTTCAAGCAGGCTCACACTTGAATTGCTCTGGTTTCAAAGAAGCAATAATCAATTCTTTGGTGCGCAGCCTTTCCACATTCCCCCCAGATGAAGATACATGCTTTGTATGCATTATAAGAACACCTCAGTTTTATGTGGCATTAATGCCTACCTATCTGAGGTGCTCTGTTTCTTGTTTATATCATATTGTATCTTGTTCCTTCCCCTCTTTCTTTATTCAGCAACAGCTAGGGGAATGCAGGACAGCCATTCATTCACTGCTGTAACTCGTAGTACTGATAAAAGTCTGTGCAATCTTTTCCATAAATATGCCACCAAATTTCTGACCATCAGGACTGGATCCTCCTGAGGAATAGGGACAAGCAGCAAGACTTCTGGAGCCGCTGAGAGGTGAACAGAGTCTTCAACCAGCAAGCACTTACACTAAAAGATCTGCCACTGCAGGATACAAATGAACATGCCCTCGTGCAATTTGAGATGACAACTCTTGAACAGACTGAGGAATTCAAGCCGTATCATGGGATTCTTATGCATGACTTTATGTCATCTTGAAGCCAACTAGATAGACAGTCCCAATCAGAAACAGACTATTCTCTTTGTAGTTCTGTGGGACTAAGACATTTGTCATCATAACATAGCTCATAGTTCTCGCTTTGCCTCACATGGAGGAATACAGTGAAATTGTAGTCTTGCTGAAGGCACATTTCTTGCCTACTACATCATTAGTCATTGGCCACAGATTTCAATTTAACAAGCAAAATCAGCAAGCTAACGAGGCCTTTGTCACCTGTGTTGCCTATCAGACCGCATCATATATCTGAACAATTAAACTTCAGCAGCTTGTCAAGAAATTGCCTCCTCTGGAGATGGCAAGATGAGAGGGAGATGGAGGGAGATTTTTGTATTTCCTTCCTTAGTGCAATTTACTTCACCATCACCCAGGAAAAGGCCTTTTGCACTGAATGAATACAAGTACGTATAAAGGAAATTCATATTTTGGAAACGCCTACAAGCATGTTTTGTGATCATAGTTGTCATTAAGAAACTCACTGGCACTTTGGGAACTCAGCCACATCAGTACCATCAGCCAAGACCAATCACCCAAGTCTCTGCTGAGGCTGGGGAGGACATCTGTGATAATCCTTATTTAGCAAGACACTCATTCCAAGACAGTGAGAATCGTTTCTGTAAAGAAAAAGAACCATGGGAAACAGAGAAGTCTGCTGATCCAAGGGCAACAATTATTCTTATTTTCTTCAGCAAGAAAATGAGGAGACTTTTACTACATGTCCATAGCAGTCACATGTACTGGCTAATAAAAAAGCTGCAAAATGGAAGTCAGATCCAGCTGAGGGGTGACAACTGCCAATGGAGACACCTTCCTTCCTTTTTGCATCATCCTGTGTAGTAGGGTCAATACCACCCTGTCCTGCCGCTGAGACTACAGGGGTCATGACAACAATACCTTTGGACGTTGCAAGGTGAAGTTTTCCACTATGTTTCTGTTCAAAGCGGAATTCCTCCAGCAAGAACCTCCTTGCAGTCAATAGCCCCTAAGAAAGAACTTTAATTACCTCAAGTACTTTCTGAAAATGGGGACTTTATCAAGGAGGACTAGCACTGTTCCACTACAGGATCTTGCCTGTGCTGGTCCATACAGAACTTCTCTTCCCCTTCAGCCAAAGGCTGACGGAGAACCTGTGAGAATCTAGTTGGCAAAGAAGCCCCAGAGCAAGCCTCACAAACAAACATGCTACAACAGTTGTACCAATTTATAAGCCAAATGGTGTCATGCAATGTGTGGTAATCGTAAGTGCACTAATATCAATCTTAAGCATACCTCTTATCAGCACCTGCTGTAAATTGGCCATGCAGCGTTATTGTTGAGGGAAAACTTGTCATGAAATTAGACCTAACTCAAGCATACAAATAGCTCATCATTGACAATGACACCACAGGACGTCAAGTGATGCTATTTAGGGAGAGCAGGTAATGCTAACCACTTTCTGTGGTCCCTTTCCCTCATACCCCTTCAGGAACTGCAGTGGTGTTAGTGCTAGAGGCTATATCCTTGCCTGTTCCTTTTAATATCTGTTGATAGACTTCTTGTCTGTGAATCTGTCTAAGCACTTTTTGAACCTGCTGATACTGTGCCTCCAAAACATCCTGGGTAAGAAAATCCAAAAGTTCCTGCCTTATCAAGGATTACTTTATGTCTTTTAAATGATAGTCTACTAGTTTCGCAAAGTGTTTCCTAGTTCTAGTATTACAGGACTTGCTGAATAACAGTTCATTATTCAGTTTATATATCACCTCCATGTGATACAGACCTCAGTCATATCCCCCTTCAGCCTTTTTGTTTCCAAACTGAAGAGTCTCAGGATTTTTAATTTCTCCTTGTAAGATAATTGCTCTCTTGCCTCGATCATTTTAGTTATCCTCTTCTGGGCATTCTCTAACTCCACTATATGCTTCTTCAGATGCAGACATCAGAACTCTGCCCAGCACTCAAGGTACGGACACAGCAGTTTTACACAGGAGCAAAAAGCATCTTCAGTCTTGTTCACAATATCAAGAAAATCACCCATGATTTTTTTTGCTTTTTATCTGCTTCAGCACATTAAGCCAAGAACTTCAGGGAATCACCGGTAATGACTTCAAGATTTCTTTTATGAAAATGATGACTTACAGTTCAGAATCCAGCACAGTGTAGGCCTGGTTAAGATCAATTTTTCCTAGACGAATTATCTCACATTTACCTAAAGTGAACTGTATCTACCACCTTTTTGTTCATTCAGTTTTATGAGGTTCTTTGGATGTTCTTCACCATTGGTGTAGCATTTGATTTCCCAAAACTGCTTATCCAAAAATTAGAGATTTCACTCTTCACTCCCTGTTCTGTCACTGATGAAGATTCAGCATCAAACTGGTCCCAGTAGTGATCCCAAAAGGATGCTATTGCTGACTTTTCTCTGTCACAAAAAGTGGCCACTAAGTGACTTTTAGCTTCCTAATCCTTAATCAGCTTTCAGTGTGGAAACGAACCTTTCCTCTAACTCTGCAGCAATTCTATGTCTTTAAAATGTTCTGGTGTGGAATGTCATCAAGGACCTTCTGAAAATCCTAGCGTAGCATGTGCACTGGATCCCCTTTATCCACAGGCTTATTGCCACTCTCTCAGAATGCCATCAGACTTCCCTTTACAGAGGCCACACTGATCATATTTATCCATGTATTCTTATCAATGTGACCTTATTCTTTAAGACTGACTCTACCATCTTGGTGGGGAGTCAGGCATCTCCAGTTTGGAATTTCTGCTGCATCGATAAATTTGCAATGAATTTTGAAAGTTCTGCTTTCAGATATTCTTCAGCAACGTTTCTGTGTGGTGGGGTGAGGGGTGCTGGATGTGTGTGTGGTTCTGTTGCATATTTTCTGAACAACTTCAAGAAATTTGGAGATAATTAAGAAACCAAGTATGTGAGTTACAAAGGAAAAATATAAAATCGGTGGGGCTAGTGCCATCCTTCTTGGACTGCTGCATCATTGCAGCTGGCATCAATGTCACAGATACTGATAGGGACAATCCATTGAGCCCCTGTGCTAAAGCCCAGACAGGCTTTCCTTGGATAGCTCAGCTTCTACCACAGCTTTCTACCACAGAAAAAAGGAAACAAGTGCTGAACTTCACCACCTTTTCATCATGGGAGTTTCATGGCAATAGACTTGCCAGAACATAGAGGCCTCCAAAACTATTTGACAAGTTACATTCAACTCTGTGGTAGTTCACAGCAACAGACAACACTTCTGGTTCTTCGTGAAAAGCAGTGCTACTGCCTTGATGTAATTCTATCATGCATAGGAATGAAGCCCCTAATGCCTCATTCAAGGGATTTAATAGCAACAGATAAAATTATGCATGAATTACAGAGAAGAGTTTCCTACTGTTACAGGAATCAAAATTTTCCATAGTTAACATATACAGCTGTCCATCTGAGGTTTGTGTAGGTCACAAGTCACTCCTGTGATTCTCTTAAAATACTCTTGTTAAATCCATATGAATGCAGACGGGAAATATTTTGCTGAACCTTATCATTTCTGCAAGCCAGTAAGAATTCCTACCACACATGTTCTGAGCAAACTGCTGCCGCAGATGTGGTTACAGACGGTGCTGCTTCATCATCATTGCAAGCTTTACTGCTGGAATATTTCCTTGGTTTGTCTGTTCATGCTGACCAGGCAGCAAGACTGACTGCCAAGGAGTCAACACTGCCCTGTGTTTCCAACTGACGTTAGAGAACTGCCAGCCAATAAATTGTCCAAGAAGTTCAATCCATTTTTAACCCGACAAAATGAGTTGCCTGCTTGTAATGCATGGGCACACGGTCCCATTATTTTCAAGCAAACTGGCTGATATGTTTTCTATCTTAATATACCATGTCCAAAAAAACATGGGCATGACAGTGCTGGCCTGATGTTAAATCTGATGGCCCAGAACTGACATCATTTGAGAAAGTCTTAAAGGAGTAAACCACTTGCCAAGATCCTTGACATAACGAAAAGCTCCAATATTACTTCTTTTAAAAATGCCCAAGAAATCCTGATCCAAATCCCATACTGACTACACTGATCGATTTCTTGGAAATCACTTTTAAACTTTATCTAGACATAGCTTGAGGTGATTTTGCTCTCCTCACAAACAGCTTGTGCAACCGTCTCTGCTCTTTCTCAACTATGAAACCTTACAGACTCTTGGATACTGTCACATCTGACCCCCGGATCTCCTTTTAACTCTGGTGATTTTAAGAGCTTCACCAAAAGCACACTAATTTGAGCTGTCACTATCATGCTGTGCTGTCTCCAAGCACATGGTCTGGTTAAATGTAAGGTGCAACCAGCCAAAGATTTAATCCTTTCAAGCTGTTATTAAGGGAGACTGGCTGATGAGGCTTGCGGGTCTCCTCATTGTTCTGCATGTCACTCCTCATCTGACTATTGCACACAGCCCCCTGAAGCTGTCCCATTGGACAAGTTATCAAACCATGCCTCACTCGTCGCAACCCCAATCTATCTGAAGGATTGCAATACAAGCTGGAACAGGTTTTGGATTCATCTCTGACATCATCTACCTGGCATTCCTTTGCACTGTGAGAGCGTATTTGCTCAAAGCTACGGAGCTGTGCCAAAGGCAGCCCTTTCTGTTATCAGGGCCGCTGCACTTGACTCATTGTAAGTGCAGATTGCCAAAGGATAAGTTGGAACTGCCGTTGTCAACTGGTTGACAAGACACCTGTCTTTCAGTTCTTCAGGGGCCTCTCTCCAGGGCCTGGGACTATTACTGCGTTCACAACCCAACAGTCCAAGCCTAGCAAAGTCTTTACTCAAGTGTGAGATACTTCTTTCTTGCTCAGGGTTCATGAGTCACACCTCACCACTCCTAAGAGGAAAGGGTGCACACCACAAAGGAGTTAAATTTGTTTCCTTCAGATGCATAATTATATCACCTAAAACACGCACATGGTTTCATGCAGTTTGAACACCTACTAGAGGTTGTTGTGTTATACGTGGGGGATGCTGTTCCTTGTCTGTGCAAACAGAATTCATGCCATGACCTGTTTCTCTACTTCTCCACTCAAGTAGAACCCAGAAAGATGCGGGGGGGAAGATGGGGGGCTGTTTGTGGTGGTGTTTTGCTCATATTGCTGAGAAGTTACATTCACATACCCCAGGCTGCTCCTAGCCTGTGTGTTCTGCTCCACAAACACAACAGTGTATATGCAGGAATCCACTGGCTCAAACATATGCAGAAAGCTGTTTTAGGGACAGCTTCTCTTTGCTTTACCCATGAATGACTTCTTAGTGGGATTATTCCACATGAATAAGGAAGGGTTATCTGGTCTGTAAGACCTGCTTTCTTTTGAGTCTTGCAAGGGAAACAGTGGAAACACTATTGTTGAGTCACATAAAACTAGAACAGACAAGTTGCTATGGACAAGGCTGTGCCGCTTTGACCCAGCCCTCTGGTGGGAGTCATGTAGAAGGCTCTCTTCCTAGGGGCATTTTCCTTTCCAAGGCCTCACAGTTATTAATCCTGGTAAAAGATTGTCTCTGTCTCCCCGTGCAGCTGGGCAGCCTGGGAGAAGACAGCCCGCTAGCTGCTTCTCATCCCCCTTGGAGTGCTGAGCTTACTGTGAGGAGCATGAAGGGAATAGCCCTGCATGTAAGGAACAAGTAGCGTTGCAAGGGAAAGAAGTTTTTGCAATCCCTCCCAGACAACCACATATAGGAGAGGGAGAAGTGAACCCTAAGAAGAGCACAGAAAAAAGCCCTAGGCTCCTGTGGAAGGGACAGAAGCTAGATGACATGCAGGGAAATTGTTTTCCCAACTGTAATTCAAACAACATCAGCTTTAGTAGGCTGTCTAGCACTCTAACCCTCTCGGCTTTAGTTCTGCCTCCTCGCTCCTATCGCAGGCCCTTGTGGTTTCAAAGAACAGCTTATCAGGCAGTATCTATTTTCTTTCTGAGTGTGTCACGATCTTCACGATCTTCAATTAACCACCTCACTTTCAAGGATCAGTCGTGCATTCACCACATACACAGACTTGGCTTTTTTGATGACTAATCGCAGGCAGCATGGCCCCTAAATGCTGACACCAGTATAATTTGTATAATAGACATACGCACAATTGTGCGCTATACTTGTCCATACACCAGTGCAAACACTTTTCCCTGGGCTTACAGAATTCGTACTATGATGGTTTCAACACCAAGAAACAGGCCAGTTGTCCTCCGCAGCCTGGTGGACCTGACAGCCAGCCTGCTGGGAACAATTTAAAGTAGCAGCTACAGCAAGGAGTTAAAAATCATTAGGCTCATTCTAAAGCCCTAGCTGAAGGGCCGGTGCACTGTTTGGGTTTGAATTAGTCACTTGACCTCTGTTTGTTTTATTCATCCCAGCTGGAGAACTGGGCATAAAAACAGACCCTCGCTGCAAATCTACAGCAGATTAAAGGAGGGAAAACAGGGCACAATAAGAGAAAGATCAAAATCCAGCCCACAATATTTTCATCAGTATAACAGCTGTGGGCTTCAGGTAGAGTTTTAAAGGTGTCTCTCTGACCTAGGATGTGGTTTCCCAAGCAACAGGGGTTACTGCAGATACCTGACCAGCATACACAAGGCAATGACATGCAGAGGTACTAAACGTTTCACCCTAGCCTCCTGCCTTATGTTGCATTCAAACTTGAATCCCAACCATGTTAATGGAGATTCAGATGCACCATAGCCCAAGAAGTTAGGACAAAACGTGTAGCTCTGCTGGATACATCCACTTTTTTGATCCTGGAAATCTTAAGGTAAAATTTGCGAACTGTGGAGATTTCTCTGGGATTTCTAGATCTACAGCCCCCTCAGAGCAGCACAGCTCCTCCAGCACCTTTTGGGTACAGTGTTGTCACCACAGAGCCATTGTTGGAGCATACCAGCTGTTTCTGGACCTAACTGTGCCTACTGCGAACAAGCTGGGCCCGTAGCTTGCTTAGTAAATTAATCTAAATCTGATTTACTGTGTGCGCACTCCTCCACATACTTCAGCTGTGATATACATGAGCCACAGCCAGAGACTCTTCTCTCATGAGATCTCGAGGATCATTAGCTCAGGCTCAGTAGACATAACTATGGTAAAATATGACCTACAGAGCCAGATGTGGTCTCACTTTACTGTGCACTGTCCTGCTTCCAGTTAGCTCATATCAAGTCAGCTGGAGTATTTCTGCACCTAAGATGCACGTGTATCCCTAAGGACAAAAGAGTATTTGCAAAAGTTACTTCAAAGCTGTAGAAATTTCTCTCCTCTGCCTGCTGACCTTTGGATAACTAGAATAAGATCCCAAATCCTTTCTAGACAGTCAGCTTCCTCTACAGTAAGGTTTTAAGAGATTTGTTTTGAAATCTGGAAAGTTTTATCAGTTGATGAACAGTGTAAGATCACAAACAATACACAAATGTGCAGAAGGACAGCTGGAAAAACTCCATTCAGAAGCAAGAACTAATGATAGATTGGACGATTAGGGTAATTTGTGCAATATAATTTATATTGACTTTTCACCTTTTCAAGGAGGTGAGTTTACCCCCTTTTTTTTTGCTTTACTGCCATCTTCGCATTTGCCAGCACATCCACCCACCCGTCCCTCTGCATATTTTACTGCTGTAGTACCTGAGCAGAGTTTGAAAGCTCCAGAAGTCCTATAGCCTTTTCAAGGTTTGCAAGTCCAGACCTTCCAGAGCAAGGACATGCACGGCCCAACAGTCTGTTCTGGGGTTTTACTTTTGTTCAAAGAGGTGGGATGAATTCAAATAAATAAATAAATAAAATCACTAAATAAATATTCTGTGCAACTGTTATTGGGACATGCCATTACGCTTAACTCTAATTAAACTTAGTTCTGACTGACCTCAGAATCTCTTTGAAGTGGATGACACATGGGCACTGCTTACAACTGAACACTTGCTAATTCTCAAGAAGTAAATTCTCCCTCCATGCAGTGGATCAATGCATGGACCAAGTGTCATTCAGAGTCCTCCTGAAACCTACCCAGAAGTCTAACACAGAATTCAGCCAAAACTGATCTCCTGCGCAACGGACAGTGCATCAGCAACACTCCCCGTAACAAAGACAGATAAAAACAAACTGGCAGGCAGACATCAAGTAAGGCTGTGAATGGATTTTTCTACATATTTCTTTTGCACCAATGTACAATGTCCTAGTCCTGGCGAGCATCACATGGTGCCATGGCACTATAACACATATTACTAACAACATCAAAATCCTTTGTCTAAGAAAAAACAAGTATGGAATTCTTACTCGCACACACGCAATAAAATTTTAAAGTTATAGGTAATAAAGTTATAGCAAGTCCTAACTGTTGAAAACCACCTTTTATATTTAATACAAAATAATTTTCTTATTACGTATGATGCAATTCAGGTAATCTGAGAAACCCAGAAAGGGATTCTTGAATTTCTTTCCCTCAGGCTACTCATAAACAAAATGATGTACAACTTTGGAAACTTCATTTCAGAATCATTATAGACCTTCATTTTTAAGAGCTGTTCAGAGGCAAATTCCAGCTGAAAACTCAGAAGCTTTCTTTTTGGCAAACTTTGTTTCAGAAGCTCTTTTCCTTCTACCACAGCTTTACCTATCCAGATACCTACCAATCTGCCAGGAATTGCCTTTACCTGGTTTATTGACTACTTTTGACAATTTAACCTATGAGAGGACAAAAATAGAGCAAGACTATTTTGGGTAGTATAAGGACACATCTTTCAAGGAGTTTGCAGTTCTTGCAGACAGGTGGCGATGACCACCGAGCAGCACACCAGTGCATGCAGTTTGGGTGATTCTGCGTGCAAGTACACTCACTCTGTTACTGCGTTTACACATGTGGAAGGAAGACATTTTCATAGATACATCCACTGGGCCCATACCAGAAAATTTAGCCTCAAAATGGCTGGAGAGGAAAACAAAAATCAACGTTTTTCTAGACCACTATGGCTGAGTTACAACTCAAAACAATAATTCTTTCTTCTCTCTCCTGCTTTATTACAGGTCTCCCTGACAAATTAGCCTGGAGTGCCCGTCCATGTTACCACCCCCCGCTGCTGGCCCCATCCTGTCCACACAGGTAACTCAGCAGCTCAGGAATCAGTTTCCAAAATCCTACAGTTTTCATCACAGTGAAACCAACATGATCTGAATGTAGTCACTGGGAATCCCTCCTCAGTGCTGTTAATTTTAACAGTTCTTGAACCGATTCAGGAGCAGTCCAAGACTGAGAAGGACAGACAGCAGCAACACCTGCTCCCCAGTCTGAATTGTCCCCATCAGTCTATCACTTCCCTGCGATTCATAAGCCATGCGTCTTTCCCTCAAGCCTACATACGTCTAACGTGATCCTGTTCTCACATCAGCTAAACTTCAAACAAGATCCATTGAGGCCACGTAAAAACAAGACCTGATGACTAAGGGAACAAAACATATCGTGTCTGTGTTGGTGTCAATGACAGGAGCCTCTTCCACCTCTTCTTCCATGGCAGCTTTGCCAAAGTGCAACTCCTTAAAGCCAAGGCACAGAGTCTAACACATCTATTTCCGAAGCCGTGGCATTTTAAACATAATGATTTCCCTAAATTTCAATCAATCATGAAAAATTACAAGCAAATATAAACAAGATAAATATGGCCCTGGATTGCCTCCAGAGGCCTGTGGTACACTGCAGGCAGAGGATAATGTAATTAAATATGGGCAGCCTGCCGACTACTCACTGTCGGTTTTGTCCGGATGTGAGCTGAAGAAGTTTGCCCTATTGCAAACATTTGTTTTACAGTGGTACAACTTAATTGAGCTTGGAAAGCTTCCGCAGGCATTAACAATGGCTTACCTCGTTAATGAGTAGGGATAATACGACCATGTTGACTCGGTGGGCAAAACCCACTCTCGCAACCATTTTGTACCCTTACAAGTGAAGTAAGAACTTATGGATATGTGTGCTTGGGGAAAAAAGAGAGTGATAAAATAGGCTGAAAATGGTTCCTTGTGTTGAAAACGTACTGCTGTGAAAAAGAACTCAGCTCCATGTGAATTGCTACACAATACAGGGAATATACTGATGTAATTTCTCCAAAAATCAATGGGGAACTTCCTCCACAGTGCTGATACTCACCTCCTTTCTGAAGTTGCTTAGTCACCTATGTCAGAGGAGATTCATCCCAGGGAATCACAAAAGGGCTACTGAAGTATCCTTTTGCAATAGGCCAGTGAAAGAAGCCACCTCTCGTTTCCTGAGGTCTGTCTGGTTGCCATATTGAGTTAGGCAAGCCGAGCACTCTGGCACCAACGTACTCAATCAACTTCTGAAAGCAGAGCAGAAACATCTTCAGCAGGCATTATTTGCTGGGTGGTGCTGTTTCGTTCTTTGATTGGGTTATGAAGCAGCATTTTGATTTGAATAAGAAAACAAATTAGTTCATTGCCCAAGCCCCTTCTTCTCCCTGGGAATACAGATGCTCTGCCCACAAGGTTTTTCCCAGACTAAATCTGGAAGCCTCTTTTGAGGAAACCCCTTGTTAAAAGTATTGGAAGTTACTGCAAAAACGGAATGACAGTATTCTCTCTTCCTGCATTTCATATTGCAACATCTAGTTTAAAATACGCTGCCTAGAAGGGCTACAAAATACAAGGCAGATATGAGCCGTCTGTGTGGCACGGTAAGCCAAATGAGATGGAATAGTTGCTTATCTGCCCTAAAAAATGGGATCAAAAGGCCTTTCTTAAAAAGTCCCATGAAGGATGGCAATTCCGGATAGTGGATCAAGCTCCCTGAAGTATGACATTTTGCAAGACTATGGCTGGGTTTTGAAAAAAAAACACAACATGTTTGTCTCTCAGAAGGTCTTTTAACAATGCTCAGTCTTATACTCGAACACACACAATGAAGGCGGGCACAGGAAGGAGACTTGGCTCGAGCTCAAGATTCCCTGGTGGTTGGGACTTTGGGGTTATATTCATTCTGTCTGACTGGTACACTGTAATTGCACTGGCGCTGCAGATGACAAATTAACTTTTTTTTTGCCGCTGCTTACAGGTACTTGTTTGGATTCAGGGGGTGAATTTTTGCACACAGGGATGTGTCAAGCATGTGTGAACACTGCATTTCATAAGATTAGCATTAAGCAATGCACCTGGGAGATGACATAGCCTGCAGCCCATTGCCTTTAAGAAGAGGCTTCTGGAAATCCTTGTCTGTGTTTTGTATAGAGTATGGCATAAGGTTCACACATAAAATTCATCCTTAACAATACTGCCAAGACATATTTGGAATGAACAGTCATGTTTTGTCCCAAATGGGCAGCCAGTTCAAAGATAATTTGCTCACCAGCATCACTCAAGGAGAACCTCCTTCTGTTTATATTTGTACATAAGAGATATCAAGAACAGATAATGTCAGCACCTGGTTTGCTCCTGACTCTCCCAAGTGACTTCCCACACGACTCGTTTGGGTGGAGGATGGCAAGAAAACCATCAGTAAGATCCCTATAGGTAGGCGCAAAACAAACAGCACCCTTTTTACTCTTATGCGTAAAAGGCGACCCACGTACAACTTTGACCTTGAATAATTGAAACAGGAAGACGCGTGTCTTTGTTTAGCCTCTCACAGGCAAGGAAGCTTTGTCCCCAGCTAAGGCCAGGGCTGGGGCCCTCTTGAGACCTCCTTGAGTCAGTAGAATCATGGGCAAGTAGAATACCAAGGCAAACACACTGGGTCCCAGAGTTAAAAAGAAAAAACATACCTGGCAGAGGGCCTTAGAGCATTTTGAGCAGGCAGCTCCAGATCAGAAGCCAGGCGACATTCCCGGTTCTGTATCAAGTTTTAGAAAGAGTCTTTAGCAAGTATTGGTATCTGCATCTGCTACTTACCCACACATCTATACCCATAAGAACAGCCACACCACATCTGACTAGTGGCCTGACTTTGACAGTAGCCAACATGATCAGATATTTAAAAAAGACTATAGCTAGCCAGCATGGGCAGCTGACACTTTTCTGGAGTACTTACCTAACCTCCAACATCTAGGATACACCCAGGTTGCTGGCTAAACGCTAGGATTTCAGGAGCCTATCATACATTCATTTGACACATTTCTTGGTCGCTCTCCCAGCCTAGGACACATGACGCAGAAGACCAAAAAGTTGCAGCAACTGAAAAACACAAGAGTACAAGCAAACGGCATCCTTGGGTTGGTGCAGCTGGGCACAAAGCAGCTTTGAGATTAGAAAGGGAAAAGAAGATGTGGCATAAAGCTCACCCTTTTCCACTGCCTTCCCAAACACACAAATGTCCTGCATTAAAAGTAACTGACTGAAATGAGCACTGATCTTTATTAAATATTTCTTTCCTTTTACTTCAAATAGGAATTTAATTCAGTAGCTTAGGTACTGTTAGTAAACGAATGCTGCTGAGCTCCAGGGCACCTGTATCTATATATCAAACAAGAGCAGAAAAAGGAAAGACAGCCAAGGGAAAAAAGGTTGTTTTTCAAATTGTCAAGAAAATTTCTGTTCAAATTTTGACGAAGGCTCAGTTCGGCTTTGTTGTTTCAACACGCTGGTGATAACGGCCACTTCCTGCAACAGTGGGAACAACATTTCTTGTGAATTTAGACATGTATTTTTCCTTGCAAAGATGACTTCTTTCAAGATCCACAAAACCAGGGACTGTCATGCTTACTGTCTTAGCAGATGATGACAGTTTTGTATTACATACCCATGCTACAGCAGCATATTCTGGCCTCAGCCGGACTTTTGAGCTCAACACCATAGAGAAAAAGAGTAAATGATGTTTCCTGTCTGCCACAAATGTCTTAGTAAGATCCAGCCTCTCGAGTCCTGCCTAATCCACAGACAAGGAAAGGGCACATATCATGGGATCTTCTCTGCACTTGCTTCTCACAAGTTGTTGTACATGTAATTTTCACAGATAAGTTGCAGTAACTCTTCCTGCAGGGAAGAGAGACGAGGGTGGGTTGCCAGGAGAAGCTCCTGCAGTTCGTCTCTGGTGCTCCATTTCACAAGAGTTCCAGTATACAGCTATGGCTGAGTGGATTTTCACGGTCCATTTCTCATGGCCCAAAGAGTGTAATTTGACTGCCTTAGTCTAAGGCATCAGGAGTGATAAGAACAAAAAGATCTGTGCCATGGCAGAGAGATGGAAGAACAATAAGCCACTTCAGTATAAACTGGCGGTATGCTTAGTCTACATGGGTGGGTGTAAATCCAGATAACAGCAGCAGGGATCTTAACTCATCACCAAACTATTATGAAGGGCAATCTCTTTTCCTCTCACCATCTTGTCTAATATTTCATTATTTGCTCACTTCAGGGCTACTCACATGGCTTTCCAGGTTAGTAGACTAGGAGGGGAAAAAAAAGCTTCCCACATAATATTGTTGTTGTTGATAAATGAAGAAAGAGAAAAAACTAAGCACAAAGTTATGAGTCACCTGAATACACTTAAGCCAGATGTAGAATTAAGGAACAGGCACTGACATGCACTCATGAGAATATACACAGTTGCTTTAGCCTCTCTCAAAAAGGAATGCTGCAGGGCAGTAGGACTAAGGGGAGTTTAAAAAATAAAAAGAGAATGGGGGAGGGGGGAGGCTTCTTAACATATAAATCACAGTGTCAAAATCCTTTTATCTTTTGGCGCCCAAATCTCTCATCTGCCTTAGCGAATGCTAAACAAGTCACTAGCAATTCTTTGTGAATTTTTAATTGGTGTTTTCACAACCTCATTCTTGATATTTCTAAGAGAAATTAGCAGATGTTCACAAGAAGAGTTTTACAGAGAGAAATCTCTCAGATAGGCTACGGGTGAGTCAGAAAGAGCTGGATGTCCTCTACCTTAGCACTGGCTGCAACAAAAAATCCTTGCTTTTCTCAGCTTCTGAATATACTCTCCAGGACTGGAAAAGGTAAGCAGAAATTACCTACATTTGTGGGAGTATTAGGTTTTACACACAAAGTCCGCAAGACTGGGTTAGCAGCATCTGGTCTCTAGTTCACACATGGCAAGGTCACAGCAAGACAGAAGTCTAACCCTTTTCCCTGGTGACAACACAAAAGTGTTTTATATTGCTACAATATGAAGGAAGAAGTGAAAACTTTAAGATGTGTAGTAAATAGTCTGTAACATGGTTCCAAAAACTACGTTTTCTGATCTTGCCTACTGATATCTGCCAGAAAGATCCTTGAAGAGGGAAGTGCTTAGGTCTGGTGTTGGAAATGGTTTATCAGATGGCTTATCAATAGATACGCAACACTTCTGTTAGTAAATCCTTCAAAAACTGGGGTTTGTTCAAAAGCCAGGGAACAAAACTTGACAAGGTTCACATTCTAATTTCAAAGATGCCAAAAGTGTTTCTTTCAACATTTTTAAGACAAAATTTTCAATTGCCATTGGGCAATGCCATTTTCATCTAAAGGTTGCCCTAGGTAAGACTAGGAAAGAAAGCTAAATAGTCCAAAACTGAAATAAATCTTTTTGTTTGCAGCTGAATGGAATTGTCCAGGTTGACTCGAACATGAATTTTCCCATTTTGCTGTTTCACCAAAAGAAGAAAAATACATGGTTTTGTTTGAACTAATCCAATTTTAACAGTCAGCCACTGAAACAAAATATCCATTATTGAACCAACTCAGCTAATGACTGAACCTCCTGTTGCTAGAATATGTTGGGCGCAAGAGAAAGTTTTACGAAAAAGGGAGGGAGTGCAGTCAGCACATTTTTGAGGTTGATGCTTTTTCCAAATACCATGTGGCTGAGCAGAAGTGTCAAAGGAGCCATTAAGAAGCTCGCCATGCTTGAGCCAGGGCTGGATTACAGCAGCTAGAAACTCGGCTCATCATCTTACTGTTTCTTCTTCCCTGTTTCCCACTTCTACATCACAGACTCAAACAGTAAATCCCTCAAGATGGCAAGCAACATTTTATTTTGTGTCTGGGCAGTATCTGCCTGATCCAGCAAAGCCTTTTCGGTACAAATCGATACTGCCACAGGAAGACCGATTGTTCTCAAATGCAATACTTGCTTTCTTAGTTTCCAAGAATAAATACAACAAGCTGGTTGAATCAATTTTATCCCCCTTACCCCAATCAAAAGACAAATTTAAACAAAAGCAAAATCCTCATTTTCTACAAGTTGCAGCTCTTCTAGTCCTCTAAAATGGAAGAGGAAACCCAAGTCTGCACTACTGAAGGGAGACACTACTGACTTGAGCCTGAGCTTTTGCTGGACACACCTACTAGGTCTTAATGTGGACTCAGGTTTCAGGAGGGTTGGAACTATAGATCATCAGAAAAAATAAGCTGTGGGGTTGAACAGGTGTAAATCAGCTATACAATTGGACCTGTCTTATTTGAATTTCTTAGTCCTAGCTGGAATCTCTGAAACCATCAATATTTGCAGAGATGTTTTGGGCATTGTCAATGAAAATCCAAACAGATAGGCTGTGATCTTCAACAGGTACCTATCACAGCTGCACTATCAAACCTAACTGAGAAAAATCTGATTCTGAACTGTTCATAATCCCTAAATCAATCAGCTTTCCCTCTCCTCACTCCTTACTCTTATCCAAGCTGTGCCTTAAATGGGCTCAAGAGAGCCAAAAATAAATGCATTTGTAAAGTTTTTCTTCCTTTTCTTCATGCCAGATTGAGAGAAGGGAAAAAAAGCATCCTGAAATATGAAAGAACCTTTCTGTTTCTCACACATCTGTAGCTTATTAAGGAGACTATCATAACTGAAGACACTCTGACCAAGCAACTCCAGGTTTCCTCTGGTAGGGCAGGAATAGCCCCTGGTATCAGAGGCTGACAGGATGCCAGCAATCACCAGCAAACTGGCAGCAAGGGTAGTAGCCAGCATGGTGTGAGGTGTGTTCTTTGGTGCAAATGCTCCTGGAGGACTGAGAAATTTCCTAGGAAGTCTAAGTCATTTGAAGAGATTGTGGCATGTTAGAACCCACAGAAAAATGTTTCTCCAATGCATTATTTATTGCTTTTCTGTATTTATATAATATCCCGCTTCCTGAGAGTAATTTGTTTTGGATTGTGTAACACTGGGCAGAACATCAAACGTATGTTAATCAGTGGTAATAAAACACTAAGTTTTATGGTCACTGAGGTATTAAATATTGCTAATAAATTATAGGGCTAGCATTTTAAATGAGCTATAGTTTGGAGAAGAGCAGTAACACCATGTCTGAAAGCATTAATTGCCATTGCCCGACTTCCTAATTATCAAGAGTTTCAAATATATTTTTAAACCAATATATCACTCTCTGTTATGCACGCAATGAAATACAGCTGCATTTGAAAAGCTTCAATAGCGCTAAGTACTTTACCCCTTCAAAGCACTCTACGGACATGAAACACAGTACCTCTGTGAAACAGTTAATTATTACTATCCCCGTTTTTTATACATAGGGGAAGCAGAAGTGGAGAGAGGTTAAAAGTCTCCATTGAGACCACCCAGCTTGTTAGAGTTGGGGTTTGCATCGACGGGGGACATGTAACTCTCCAGTCTTACAGCACAGGGAATAGGCAGCGCTCCCTTTCCACAGACTTTCCGCAGCCCGACTGTGCAGCGACAGCAAACCAGTCATAGCAATGGCATCCTGTCCCCACATTGTGTTTCTTCATCTTGTGGACTGGCAGGGACTGGAAGAAGCAAGAGGCACTAATCTTCTCCTGGGATAACTTGTAGAGAGGGAAACTGTGCCGTATATGACAGGCTCTCCTGCTTTCCACGTGCTAGGACACATTTGAAAAGCAACGTTTTTGTGAACTGCTGTCCTATCCCTTCACCGTGGGATTGCATCGTCCCAGCCTCCAGAGCAAGCCGTGCCCGTCCCTTGCAGCGAGGTTGCTGGTGCAGCACACAACTTACGGGGCACACGCGAACACCGCAGCGGTTCCCGGCGGGCTGCCATAAGCGTAAAGCCCAGGTGGATCAGAACAAATGTTCTGCTGCGGGCTTTTCTTAACTGAGGAGTGAGCCCACGCCACTATTATTACCCTTAAACCAGGTACCAGCCTCACTAGCAGGATGGTCCATAGAGAGAATCACATGAGGGTCGGGTTTCAAAGCAAGGGGCTTTAGGAAAGCAAGATTTGGTGAAGCCTACCACATCCCTTCAGAAAACGGGGTTTACCCTCATCTGCAGAGGACTGCTAACCAAAAGGGCCACAGACAGGCCACGCACAGTAGGTTTGAGGAGCCTGGCAGCACTCAAGGATGAACACTGTTTGGCTTCTGCCTGCCATTCACCTTGTTTTAGCCCAGCTCCCATGCAGTATGAAAAACATGAGCCATCTTTCTTCCATTATTGTCCATTAAACTCTCCCCAGGCACACTCCCCACAAAGAAGCCTCGTGCTGAGGTGCCCTCGTCTGCACCCAGGCCTCAGGCCTGCAGGGCGCGCTCAGACAGCTCTGCTGCCGCTCACCAGACCATACGTTTTGGGGCAAGACCGAACAGGACCAGCTAGCCCTGACTCACCTGTAAGGCACAGGGGCTACAACCAAACACGCAACGCGACAGCAAGTCTGTAGGTGAGGAATGACTCAGGTAACCCAGGAGGGGCTGTGGCTGCTCCGGCATGGCCACGTCTGGGTGCGGGTGGGGAGGACAGCTCGTGCTTGCCCACGCGGCCCCCCCAGGAGCCACGGGATGGGTTGGCTTGGTCGAGCTGCCTGCTGCAGCCCTTCTGGCTGCTCTGCCAGCTCCGGGAACCCTGCTACCTCCCTCCAAAACATGGAGGGTCACGCAGCCCGGCAGTACATCCAGGGAGCTCCCTGCTCACTGCAGAGGAGGACAGCAAGCCCTCACCTCACCCGGGGCCGGTGGGGTGTAGGAGGCTACCAGCCCGGGCAGAAAACCTCCTGCCGATGTGGCAAGGCAACGAAAAGGCTGAACGCTGAGGCTGTGCCGCGGGGTTTCCGAGCAGGCACGCAGAGCATAAGGAGATGCTATTTGGCAGCGGACGGCTGCTCCTCTGCTTTGTGGGCTCTTTTCTGGCTGCCTGGTGCCTCCTGACGCAGGCATTCTGCGTGTGGCATGGCCCAGGCCGCCGCGGGGGAGCCGAGGGGGACCGCTGGCCCCAGCGTCCCCTCCCCGGCACTGCCATTAATAACAGCGCTCCCGCTGCTCCCGAGCGGGCCCCGGTGCCATCCCGGGGTGACCTGTCAGGGAGTCTGGCCTGGGGGATGCCGCGAGAGGACAACAGCTGAAAAAGACATCTTTACTCCAAACAAGGCAGTGGCTTTGCTGCCAAAAAAGAAAATTATTTAATTTCTCGGGACAAAAGGGAGCTGAAAATTGGGATGGGAAGAAAGACAGAAAAGAAATAATGCAAATCAAAGCCCATTCAGACATTTCACAATCGTATAGTAAGAAAGCATAAAGAGCATTCACAAACATGCAGGCACAGCCATCAGACGTGTCCCAGACTCAAAATCAGAGATGATACCAAAATTGCATTTAAGGAAGAAACATTTATCAAATGAGGAGCTATGTGGAAACTTTTGTGAGGGAAGATCCCTGACCTTCCTTCAGAAAATAGATGCGAGCTCCTAAGATACTTCCAGTTTTTCTTCCTAGCCACCTTATCTCCCGTTCCTTGCTCAGTCTTATTAAAGAAAATAGAGGCTAGTACACTGGTTTGTAGTACTTTGAGCACTCCTGACACTAATGATCCATGGGGCCATAAGTTGAAAAATTATATTTTTGCTTTTAAAACCCATTTAAAGTTACGAAGAAGCTGCAGCCCATCCTGCCCCGTGTCTCTCTGATCTTTAACTCCCGATGACCATTGCATACTCTGTTAAAACACTGGCAACCCACTTGGGAAAGCCATGCCAGTGTTTCTTGCAAAGTCCTGCTTGGATTTCTTGTGCAGTCAGGGCAGTGAACAGGATACGGCCTCAGGTCGTAGTAACCAGGCTTGGATTTATAATAACAACAAATTTGAATGCTTCCCCAGAAGTCTGCAGCCTCAGCTGCACTATGCAGCCAGACAGTGCTAGAGCACATCTGGTCATAAAAAACTTAAAGCAGAGCATGAGCAATGCTCATTTACCCTGCCAGCATGGGCAAGACCTAAAATCTTTGGGTAGCTGCTTCTGTCTGGTGGTCTGCTGCTTGCTCACTTGTGGCTGGATCTGCTGCTACTGAACTCAAAGAGACTTCAGAGGAACAGGATCAGAACGTAGTAGAGTAACAAGATAAAGCCCATGAACGCTCTGCTTGGATTCCTGCCCGCTGCCATATTAACAGTGAGCCTAGTCACAGGCACAGAAACTGCCCTAGCAACCCAAGTGCATTTGATGAGTCCTCACAGGCATGTCTCTCCTTGAATGTTAAAATCCTGAAGGTATTTTTCTCCATAGGCCACCCCAAAACATATATTTATTAAAACTGATTTTGGAAACTACAAAACACATCAGTCCTGCTACAGACCAGAACCGCTTCCACATCAAAGCAACCCAAATCTTTCGCCAGATTTATAAAGCCTCAATTCTTATCCCTCCTGAAAACCAAAACACCACAAATATCTACTTTTCTGTCCAACACACACCTCGTTTCCTGCTCAAGTATTGCAGGCAACACCACTTCAGTCATGCAGCAAACAGACATGACTTCCTTTTTGCTCCCTCCCTCTTGCTCTCCCGTTGGTCCCTCTGGCTCCAGACTCATGCACATCCAGCCATTCCACTTGCTCTCCTGCTGCCAAAAATTGAACACAAAATTTCTCTCTCCTTCAGTCTGACCTGTTTCTCCTGAGTGCAAACCAAAGTACCAAAGGGCCACTGAGGCCAGGACTTTAGTAGCACTACCATTAGTCATCATTAGTCACCTTGCTTCTGATGCTAACTGTCATGAACAAAAGAAAAGACACATAAGTAGTAAAATCATTTTGTCATGCTCCTATGCAATTCCCCTACCAAAAATTGACACTGCTGTTTTATAGCAAGCTCCACCACCAACCTACATGACTCGCCAGCAGCTGGGGAACTGACGTTGGGATCAAAATTTGAACTGTCCCATAATTCAATATGTACTTCAAAATGTTCAAGTCCAGCTCCCTACTATTCTGATCTCAAAAGAAAAGGAGATGGATTTGGACTTCTCAGAGCATTTTCTTTTGGCTTTACACAGATTATTTCATTTGTTTCTTGAATATGTACCTGGTCCCATTCTGGAAACACTTAAGACAGACTTTCTGTCCATCCATTTTGTTCTCTTCACTAGATCTCCTCACTGGACTACCGAGTGTCCTCTGCTGGTTCAAACCCTCCTGAAGAACCACACATGGAACTGCTTGAACCTTTCACTGTAAAATCCAAGGAGACATATAACCCTGTATATTTCTGTAATAAGCCTCTATTTCTTGCACTTTAAGATGAGGCTTGCAACTAGCAAGGATTTAACCAACAATGCTCAAAATTGTACATGCATACTCTCATATGGTGACTATTAGAGATTTAATTGGAAGAAATTTAGGAAGAAGAATCCCATATTTGGGTTATTTATCTCAAGTTGGGCGTTGGACCCAACGATCCTTATGGGTCCCTTCCAAATCAAGATATTCTATGAAGTCATAAGAAAAGCAGACCGTCAAATGTAAGAAGAGAAAGTTCTGTGAGTTTTCCAATGATTATTGTTGTGAGGAAACCTTCTTGGTATCCACGTGTTCAGCTTTTCTGTCCCATTCCCATGTTATCCACAATTCTCAGACAGTACTACTCCATGCCATGCCCTAAAGGAGAAAAGTGACAAAAACAGAACTGTAAAGCATGTAAATGCCTGAATAAAAATACTATAAGGATAAGAATTGGATATAAGGATGATATTGGATTAATTTTAGTCTCCTTTGAAACGTAGAGAGGTGCAAGGAGTAAAGAGAAACAGCTTTATCTAAAGTATTTATATGATCCCCATTACTGGAGCATCTTAATTCTTTACAATCTCTAACGTACTTATGCTAACAACACACTTGCGAGGGAGGGAAGTATTATCTTCTGCATTTTACAGATGACGAACAGGGATTCAGATTATTAAAAAGTATTTAAGAGTCAAACTCTCACTGATTTCAGCTGAAGCTGGGTCCCTAAGTACTTCTGAGAATCCAGCCCAAAGCAGCTACCATATACACAAGTAACCATGGAGTTAGAGACCTAACACCCTCTGAACTCATCCGCCCAGAGGCCATGCAGAGCATGAAGTACAAGTCCCTAGGCACACTGCTCCCTACCCAATTCTGCACTCCCTGTTCCTGCAGCCAATTACTCCTGGCGCTGTGCTGCTCTTCTTCTACCTTCCCCCTACTGAGAAGCATCCTACTCCCTTCAGACCATGTCGCCAGTTTGTCAAGATCATTTGAACTCATCTCTGAAGTGCTTCCTCTCCCTCTCTGGCTTGCTGTCATTGTGGTAAGGACTCTCTCTACTTAATCTCCTAACTGCCTGCCATTAGTAATGAAAGCCATCAAGCAGAACAAGACTCATCTCAAATCTCAGCTATGCTTTACATATTCTTCCATGTGACAGGGAACTGATCATCATTCCCCAAGAACAGTTTTGCCCCCATTCATTCACCATCTTAAGGCAACAAAATTTATGCCCTTGAGAATTGCAAACACTTTACTAAAGTCAAGATAAGGTGAAATGGTTGTTCCTCTTAAAAGGCATGTTATCTGAGTTTAAGAGAAAATCAGATCAATTTAACATGATTTTGAGAGAGGGTTTGAGTAACCCTGTGCCATGCAGCCATTTATGGACCAGAAGAAGATAACAGAGGAAGTCGGCAGTCGTAAGAATGGGTGTCAATGTCTGGGGACCCTGGATAGTCCTGTCCTCTCCTAGGAATAAAAAAAAAAAAGTTTCTGAAGAATGTTCAGAGTACCAGAGATGGAAAAGCAGATGAATACCCGTTGAGAACTACAAGGGCATTGCCACGGCGTGCAGAGATGCAATTAGAAAAGCAAAAGCTCAGCTCAAATTGAAACTGGCCAGAGATATCAAAAACTACAAGAAAGGGCTCTTCAGGTACATAATCAACAAGCAGAAACAGAAGGAAAATATTGGCCCGCTCTTAGTCACCAACAACAGTGAAAAGGCACTCTCAACACTCTTCACCTCTCTCTTTATGAGCACTGTTGGGCCCCAGGCCTTTGGAACAACAATCCAGACCCACCACCAGTGAAGGAAGAGTTGGTATGTGAACTATCACAGGAGCTTGACCCCTAGAAATCAATGGGCCCTGACATTATCCACCCAAGGGTGTTAAGAGAGCTGGCTGACAGCATCGCAAGGCTGCTCTCCATAACCTTTGAGAAGTTGTGAAGCTCAGGGGACATCCCAGAAGACTGGAAGAAGGCTAACATCACCCCCATCTACAAGAAGGGCTTAAAGGAGAATCTAGGAAATTACAGGCCCATCGTTACTTCAGTCCCTGGGAATGTTATGGAATGAATCCTCCTGGGAACTATCACAAGTCAAATGAAGCACATGACTGGGAAAAGCTCGCATGGATTCACCAAGTGCAAATCATGCTTTACAAACCCGATCGCCTTCTAAGACAAAGTAACCTGCTTGGTTGACGAGGGGCGAGTGGTGGACATTGTCCACCTGGATTTCTCCAAGGCTTCCAACATGGTTCTCCACAGCCTCCTAGAGAAACTGATGTGTTACGGTCTAGACAAGCAGTCTGTGGTGGGTGGGGAACTGGCTGACAGGCTGCACCCAGAGGGTGGTGGTCAATAGCTCCTTTTTAAACTGGCAACCTGTCACAAGTGGGGTCCCCCAGGGATTGTTACTGAGCCCAATGCTGTTTAGTATCTTCACCAGTGATCTGGATGATGGAATCAAGTGTACCCTGACGAAGTTTGCCAATGACACCAAACTGAGTGTGGAAGTGGACACTTTGGAAGCGAAAGCCACCCTGCTTGGAAATTGTGGAAATCCACAGTTTCACCTGGATTGTCTGGAAGAGTGGGCTAACAAGAATCTTATGAAGTGCAACAAGGACAAGTTTAAGCTCTTGCACCTGGGAAAACATAATCCAGGAGTGCAGCACAGGATCAGCCATTGGAATAATCTCCCCAGGGAAACGGTAGATTCCCCGTCATTGGATACTTTTAAGATTCAGCTGGACAGGGTGCTGGGCCATCTTGTCAAGACACCGTGCTTTTGCCAAGAAAGCAAATATTCCTTTTGGTCCCTTCCAACCTGGTATTCTATGGTTCTATGAACATTCATGTTGTTACTTTCTCCCATAATTTGTTGAGCAATGGCCAAATATTTGTAATTCGGCCACATACAAATAATTTATATTTCCCAATCCAGCTAATAGTTGCGTTTCTGGATTACTAAGTAAGGCTTTGCTATTCTCCATTCAGTGTTTTACAATAACTTCGTGAAAGAAATCCTGTGAAACTACTGTTATTTTAGTACCTGGGAGCAAAGTCACTCAAGCATAGGTGCACCAATGCCACTAAAATTACTCTTAAGAGAAGACTGGTAATCTGCCTACTAAGTTATTCTATCTTCCTTCAGCATGTGCCATTCCATTCCTTCTTTGGCATGCTCAACGTACATAGTGCAGATGTGCTCGTGGAAATGAAATCTTTCCGTTTTCAGTTCATTAGACCTAGGCAAACTGTCTTCTGCTTTGGTCTTAGATTTTTGCTTTCCTTCACTGTTTCTGCTCACTCTCGCACAGACTGCAGTGGCAAAACTGTCAGAAGTTCATAAGGGGGCCAAATCCTTTCAGATGTTGCGTACAAGTTTCAGTGCTGTTTTCAGATTTACTTCCTTTCTTGTTTCCTTGCAGATATCCCTTTGATGCCACTGAGTAGATTTGGACATCAGATATATGATCAGCATGTGGGACAATTTCCCTACAAACTGGCCACGTTCGCAGTCATGACTAGTCTGTTGGATCTCCAGAGATCAAAATAAAATGCATCCAAAGTCTGTATTGTTTTCCTACACCCTAGACTGTTACAGCAAAGTAGTCTTGGAGCCAAACTTCCTTAAAGTTGACAGGACACCAGACAAGTCATCTGGGCACCAGACTGGATAGAACTCCAGTAGCTGGAGATGAAGAAGACAAATCTTTTTAATTTATCGTAGGAGAGATTAAAAGGTGCTGATCAAAGCGTAAGCACTATTGTCATTGTCTGGACTACTGTGAATATTTCAGTTAAGCTGCCACTCACTGGCACCTGAATATAGCTCCTTTTTTTCCCTCTTTCCGAATATGCCTGCTTTATGCAATACACAAAAAGCAGAACTTGTACCAGGCCACGGGGTCTTTTGGTTTATTTAGTGTTTTGCTTTTTTTGTAAGAATACTAATTCAGAGAGTGGAGAGTTACAGTCTGTGTTTCTTACAGTCGATGCCCAGGGGCTTCCTCTTTGCTCCAGTGCACTTTTTGGTCCATGCTCTTACTTGGCAGGCAGGAGAAATTGGGAGATGCTCTGCTTTCAGGGCAGTGAGGAGGCTTGGCTCACTCAAAGAGAAACAGCTATGGTCTGGGCCAGGACACATCCTACAGGAGGGCCTTACTGTCCTCCTGTCTGGAGGCAGCGGTGGCAGAGAGAAGGTCTATAGGGAGGAACAGGAGGAGAAACCCTTTAATAACCCAAGCAAGAAGCAGCAAGGGCTACCAGCAATGGGATATCACATCCTTACTGGCTGTAGTTATTTTTCTTTAGTGATGTGAACATATGTACGGCAAACACCATAAAGTACAGAGCAGAAACTGGAACAGCAAAATGCTGTCTGAGGTACAGACAGATGCAGTTCATGTAGAATACCGGAGGCTTGAGCCTGCAGTTCCTGGTAGGACTCCAGCAGGACCACAGTCAGGTGCAGGGAAGGCCAGGCTGTTCAGGAAGCTTTCTTTATACCAGGCATAAAATGGAGAAGCAGATATAGCTGGGATTTGGGTAGGAAGGCTTGACTTTTCCATGATCCTCTGTACCCTCATAGTTATTTCCGGCTCTTCAAGTTATCACGTATCAAGAAGTAGGTGCAACGATACAACAGCCAGAGCTACAACTAGAACAAAGCCTTGGGAAGAGTTGGACCAGCATCTTAATGAAGAGTCACTTTGAAAGGAGAAATATTTAAGCCTCCTCATTTTGAAACTAGTTTCTCTTGGTTTGTTTGAAACATTTTACTGGTTTGAGAGATTCATCAATTCCCGGGTTGAGAGGTTAGCAAGATTTGCCACAGCTTTCCTTTTTTTTTTTTTTAATACAGGAGTGTGATATGAGAAACTGAGCACAAATGTTCTATAATTAAGACAGGGAGCCTGGAACTAGTCAGGTTTCAAAAGCAAATATATGTTTAAGCACAATCACAGTATTTCAGGAAAATTTTAAAAGCTTTAATCAGAAGGAAAGGGTAAAGGCACTTTTATTTCAGGCGTAGTTCAAGCATCATCCATCTTCCCTCCCTTCCATAAAGGCAAACATTCTCAAGTTACAAGTTTTGAAAGATTTTTCCAAGTCTCCATTTTCCTTGGAGCTTAACGCTGTCTTTAATCAAGACTTCCTCCTGGAGCTCTAGAGCTTATTCTACAGTCCTTGTAATCAGCATTATTTCTAGCTGTTCGCTTTTCCAGCCTCGGTAATAGAAAGCAAGAATTATTTTCAAATTTATGATGGCATCAAAAATATAATTTAATTTGTTATTTATTCTTTCAAGCCAACTCAGATAAATGTTCCTAGCAAACACAGTAAGTTCAGCTACTAAGACTCTTTCTAAGAGGAATGCTCTTCCAGTCCCTTTTCTGTAAGGATTTGTGGACAGGTTTTTTTCAGAAAGGAAAAAAGAATTAACTCCTGAACCAGCTCCAGGTTGAAACTTAACGACAGCTGTCTGGGAAATAGCAGTCAAAAAACTCAAGGTTCTGAATAAATCTAAAACAGTATATAAATCCTACACACATTTGTTTAAGGGTAAATAAAATGGAATTGCTATAAACCCCAGAAACAGAGCAAGAAATAGATTTTGAATGCCTGGTAGAAGTATTTGTGATACTATGAAACTCATCCTAAGTCAATAAATCAGAAGAGTTTCCACAGTAAAGAGTCAGGGATGTTTAATCATGATAAATACAGCAGAATAAAAATAACCTAAAAGTGATACTGAATGCAAAAAATGAATAGCAGGAGCGTTTGAAGCTAGCTATGGTGAGGACACCGCAGCCCCTGCCTGGAGCAGGTTGTCCTGTTGCAGAGCTGCATCTCAGAGGGACTGCAGCGAAACACCCTCCTGCTGGGTACCTGCTGCCCCATCCAGTCACGGTTTTCAAAGGTAGACAAGCCCTTGTTAACCCTTTCCAGGCTTCTGAGGCACTTCTGAATAAATCTATTACCAGCAGAGAAAATTGTATCTGTTTCCTGGAGTCACTGTTAAATACTGTTAGCAAATTTGGTAATGTCTCAAGGATATTAAAACAATAACCAATTGGAGACATGACAGACAGCGATTCCCTACTGTGCTTTCCCTCTTCAGGAATCATCAGCTGCTGGCAGTATTAATTCACTTGCTAATGTGGAAAAGACAACGTAGAGCCTTTTAAACAGATTTTTGAGCAAAACTGTGCAGAGCACAGAAGGCATTTATGGAAATTAAAATTTGGGGTGAATTTAGAGGAAAATCAGTGTGCGGTCCCCACCGCCAGCAGTTGTACGTGGTCTGGCTGATAAACAAATCAGCAAACTGGGGAGACTGTGCTTCCTAGAAGAAGAGTAAAGTACAGTGTGTGTCTTCTCTTCTGACAGCAAGAAAAGCTGAAAAGAGTTCAGCGCTCTGGTCTAGATATATCTGTGCACTGTTACTTTTTTCTGTTACAACAAGAATATGTTACTCAAATATGAAGGAACACACCAAAATAATTGCCAGATAACAAAGGGCAAGGAAGAATAAAACACACAAAGACATTTAGAAGAACAGCGTACGTTTTCTATCCTAAACGTTGCTTGTATCAAATCACAAGGAGATTTCAGGAAAGGATCTGAAGGAGAGATGGGTGACAGGACAGTTCAAGGAAAGTGTTTCCTGAATTTAAGGGATGGACAGGGTACGTAAAGGGAGGAAGAAGCAAAACAAATAGGGAAGATGACAAGCACAATGTGGTGATAGCTGCTGTCGTGAAGCTGGGCTGAGTGGGTTCATGGGGCAGATTTTCTGAGTAGACAGTGAAGAAAAAGCTGAGGATCAAGGAAAGACTGAAGTGGAGGGAAGCAATAGCTAAGGTCACTTAAGAGAGCAGACAGCAGGGAGAGGATGCTGAGAGTGACAAAAAAGTGATAGACATTAATGGATTGGAGGTCTCAAGAGGGCAGGGTGAGGCAAGGGGCAGAGGGTAAATATGCTTTGTTGAAAGAAATGGAGAGGTGAGAGAGAAAGCGGCGCTCGAACAGATCAGAGAAGGACCAGTGTTTGGGGAAAACAGGAGCAAGGCTCTTTCAGTGAGTGGGAGTGCTGCTCTGGGCTTGTAAGTCAAGTGAGGGGGCGAGGGAAAGGAGACAAGGGGCTAAGAGGTCAGGCAGGAGGCTGGTGAAGAAGGCAAAGTCAGCTGGGATGAGATTATGAAGAAAAAGCAGGTATCGTTATAATTAGAAGGGCAGTGAGAGAGCAGCCGCAAGTCAGGAAGGATGCCTTGCTACTACCTCCCTGCCATGGAAGAGGCTGGCCAGGGCAGTAAGACGCACACTGCAGGAATAGTGCAATGCCTTCATAAAATCTGGCAGGTCTTTTAGATCCCAGCCTCTCCCCACCCACACCCCACCGAAATGAATAGCTCCATTCATTTGGGCCAGGGTATTGATTTCAGAGTCTTCGCTAACATGGAAATTCATTGAGGCCTTTTTGCCTTCGCTAAGCCATTTCCTGAGGGTTGCTCCCAGATCAGAGCGTGCCTCCTCCTGACCCCAGGAAGAGGGAGAGCCCAGCCCAGAGTGCTGGCAAGGCTGGTAAAAAAGTCACTAATCAGCAAATTAGCCCCAGACCACACAGGCCAGCACCGCGGAGTCCTCCTCTTTCTTGTCAGCACAGCCAACACATGAAGGAACCACTATCGTTCCCTCTGCTCCGATGAGTTTGCAATTGGATTAGACAGACCAAGGATCTTCAAGCATAGCCTGTATTTTTAGGGTACAAACATTCACATATAAAAGCCCTAGAGAAAACTGCAGCACTTTGACATCAGTTTTTGATCTAACACTGCATGTCTCTGTGGAAGGAGCTGATACAACTGCCTTGAGATTATTATCACAGCACTGTAAGCAAAGCGGTAACGGTTTGACAGCTACCGTACTAAGACCTCTGCCTGACAGTTTTATTGCTTGTTTGCTCTCCCAACTATTCCTTTTCCTCAGCCTATTGTTTTTTGCTCTTTACTTATACTATAAGCGCTTTTTGAGCACAGACTATGTTTTTGCTCTCATTTGGGGCACATCTAGTACAATACAGTCTGTCTGGCGTGGAGAAGGACAAGAATAACATAACATAAATGACAGCCATTCTGCTGAGATGCTAACTACTCTTTATAGCCTGCATGCAAAAAGTACACTTTGAATGTGTAATGTTTTTAACTTAAGATGCCAGGGGATTAAACGCACTAAAATAGACACTTCGTACAACAGACAGCTGTTGCCAGCTGTGCCCTTTGAACAGAATTTCTAACAAAACTGGCGTCACAAAAATAAAATATTAGCATCATGCCAGAGAGCAAATAGAGAATCATTTTCCATTCTGTCATCCTTTTACCTCCTCTTAGTTGTTGGAGTAATCGTGTACAGGTTCCAGTGGTTCTAATAAGCCCCTAAATTTTACACAATCTACAGGTTGATGGTTCACTGGATGTTATTTCCATGGGGTGTTTTGAGAGTGTTTGGCAGTTCAATTCAGTAACAGCATCAGCTCTAGAACTGAAAGCAAAGGGTCAAGTGACTCTGGCAAAGCAATCAACTTAATGAATTAATGTTTGCACAAAGCTTCTGAAGAAATAATGTCTTATAGAAGTGCCAAGAATACTATTTGTAGATTTTCTTCCTGCTAGGCCTTTCGCTTGCAGGGAAGTACAGATGATACATGACTCATTTTGAACTTTTGAATGAAATAGGTGTGACTCCTTTCTGAAGGGAGCAGGTAGCATCTTTGTCCTCCAAAACCCAACAGACAAGTTCACATATAGAACTGACTCTCAGCATGCCTTGTACTCTGAGTCTATCTCTACGATCCATACATTTACTTTTTACTGTACATAAAAATTCTATACTTTCTTGTCGTACATAGAACTACTTTTCATCAATTTTAAGCAAAGTAAAATGCCAAATGACAGACAGACACAAGAATAAAGAACAGTCCAGGCACCTAAGCATAAATGCAGAATGATTTAATAAAAATTCCTGCTGTTTTCTGGGAGGCATGTTGATCAGACTTTCAACTAATCTCAAAGAAGTTTTAAGTCTTGTCTTAATGAAGCTCACGAGCTCTCTTGGTAGTTTTCAGTGTATGCAGTAACAGCTTTACACAGTTACAAGCAATGGGGAAAAAAAAGAAGAAAAAGGCACTGCAGGAAGGTAGATAGTAAGAGTTTAAGGATCTTCCATTCAAGCAGTCAGTATGAAGGTTTCTGTAGACAGCAGTCATATTTGTGCTGGGTGCTAATCCCATCCAGGCTTTAACATGTCCAAAGAGGCTAACAGCTAGGAGAATTAGACTCCAACTCATCTTAAACTGAGCTACAGTGAGAACACAAACACATGAGTCACAGTATCTTTGCGCGATTGCACAGAGCTGACCTGATTAGTGCTGGGGATAAAAGAGCAACCCGCAATAACATGCTCCATGTTACAGATGCTGCAGAAAACCACCGGCAGAGTACACAGGTATTCTCTGACCAAGGCTGGCACATTTCCTCTTTTAAAAGACAAACTTACCCTGGTATCAAACATACTGAAGGAGGGCTACCTCACCAGGCTGCAACAAAGATCTCAGTGCATATCATCCAACCTTGTTACGTTTCATTACTCATTGCCCAGCACAGGGGTGAGGTATACATGACCTTGCAAGGGCCTTGGTGCCCTTCTCTTCACATCACGGTGACGAGATTTGCAACCTGCTCCGCTTACGTCTTGTTCAGATCAGCAGTGAGTAGATTCACACCGTATGTGGATAACTCATAGAATCATAGAATGGTTAGTGTTCAAAGGGACATTAAAGATGATCTAGTTCCAACGCCCTGCCATGGCCAGGGACACCTTCCACTAGACCAGGTTGCTCAAAGCCCCATCCAGCCTGGCCTTGGTTGGCCATCCAACTCCAGAAACTCTGATCTCTGTCATCCAACATAAACACAGTGTGCACTCCTTAGATTTCTAGCTAGCTCACATTTCTGATATTTATTACCAGGTAGAAACATACTTTATAATTGAAGGCAGGATTAACTTTTACAGATATTTTAACATCAGAATTTAACAGAGAACGATGGTCCCTATTTCAGACCACAGTTTCATTCTACAAACATGGAGTTATATTTAAAGAACCCACTTCGAGGGAGTCCTTTCCCAACAGTGGAGGACCTTTCAGTAAGTCTTTACTCAAATAACAATAAGATTGGACAACAGGAACCCTAGGTGTTACTGCATCATCCAGACTAGCACTATATGACGACGCAGACCAAATGTTCAGAAGACCTTACCGGCCAGATCATTAGCTTGTATCTTTCACAGCCCTTCTTTCTGAAGTATATTATGAAAATAAAATTACTGAAATAAGTAGGCAGGAGATGAGAGGAGATATAAGCAGGGCTGGCAATAACCAATCATTAAAGTGAAATAAACCTTATTTTTAGAAACTTCCGCATCAATAGGATCCCTAAATGAACAAAATTTCCTACCTTCCAATTTTATTCTCTAAGAGACCAAGAGCTAAACATCAGTTTCAAGAGACCAGAGAGCTGTGTGGCTGACAAGAATCATAACAGCAAGAGTTAAATATGAAATATCATTATTACAATAAACAGACTGTTGGAGGGAGTACAAACCTTCCAAGTTTCAGTGCATAAGCCAACTTCTAAATTGTGGGGTTAGAAAAAAAAAATCTCTGCTGTCTATTTATCCTATAAATGTCTCTGTAAAGGTATTTGCCAAAGCTTTCTGGAGGCAGTTCAATACAGTTGAGTGGAACTGGCTGTTAACATCACAGGTGGTTCCCAAAGTAGTTGTTAAAACCCCTATTAGTCAGGGGGGCACCCCTCTTGCTGCATCCATTCTCCTCCTCCTTTCCTCTTTCTCCCATCAGGCTGAGACCCAGGAGACTTTGGCTCTACCTTCATCCTACACGCCTCATCCCACTTCTGGGACAGGCTGATGGTGTGGCAGAAACACGCTCAGAATTTGAAATATCTTTTGAATTTCACATCCTGGTCGATGTCAGAGAGAGGATACAGGAAGAGGGGCTGGCTGAGCACCACGGCTTTTGTGCTGCAGGGGCACGGTCATGCTAGGAAGGCTGAAGACAAGCACATAATTTACAGCTGGTGTGAAGGCTACCAGAGTGGGGCATACTAAACCCATCTCATTAACTCCTCCCACCCTCCAATCCAAAGCATCACACTTCGGGTAAGTGCACACATTAAATAATTAAAAAAAAAAAATAGGCAACTGAAAACCCCATAAATCTCTTCACCACATAAAAGTTGGGAATAGAGAGAAAGCTAGGCAGAATGCCAGTTTCCTGCCACTTTGCAGACAAAGCATGTTACACCTTTAGTTTGGACATTCATAAATAGATTCAAACTGTTGATACTTCGGAGGCCAGTGAGCAGGAACAAGGAAATTTCTTTTTAAACTCTAATGACTGTATCCAACAGCAAGACTGCCATGTCGGCAGCAGGCGAATAGTAGACTTCGGGGGACCACTTCGGGCCTCCCACCCAATCTTAGTGTCTGCTGTAAGCAGCAGCATAAACTCAGAGAGCCATCTCTTTTTATATCTGCATGGATATTGAGGCAAGCTACTAACTTCATTCTTTCTTAAATTAGCTAACAAATTAGCTAACCCCTTCTTTCACAATTGGCATGGAAACATACCCCACTACCTAAGCATGAGGGACATTGTCATCCAAGTTTGGGGATATGGAGGGCTAGTGGAAAATATTTTACACAGTCTTCTCCAGTGACAGTGTCTTGAATAAAAACAAGCGCAGCCTTTACTGAGGACCTAAGATTAGAAAAAAAAACACTTCTCAAAAGATGCTTCCCAACCCTTAGTGGCTTCATATTAATGTTTCTTCCTCTTCGGTTCTTATTCTCTGTGACCAAGGAGAATCAGAGATGGGAAGAAAAGTGAGCATTGACATTTTTCAAGCAATCCCCAAAAGATGATATAAGAGAATGGAAAATTTCATTAAACCATCATCACAGTTCCTAGTTAGTTCAAGTATTCCTCCTGCCTGCCACCTCCAGTGTTGGTAAGCATATCATTTTGCACAGACAGATCCAGCTGGCTTGGCTCACAAGTGGTCTGCATCACCGCGCATTGGCAGGCTGGTCCTACACAGCCCAAGCTCTGCATAAGCCAGAACAGCTGCTGCCTAAAGGAGAGATCAGGGTCTAGTACTTGAAATACAGGTTCAACTCCCTGTCCCTAACAAGTTACTTCATTATTCTGTCCTGACGTTCTCCATCTGAGAAATAATCCTCTTCCACTATACGGAAGTGTTGTAAGTATAAATAGAGACCAGTAGGCACTCAGTATTAGAAGAGCAGGAGGCATGTAAATCTCTAAGATGTAGTTGGAGGAGCAGAAGCAAATCTATAATGAGCATGTGAAGCGCTCTTGGGTCCTAAAGCTTAGGCTTAGCTGCAGCAGTTGCCCTTTGTGTATCTTCCAGAACACGGTTTTCTAAATTTGCTGAAGACTTCAGGGAAGAATTTGGGTTTAATTTAAAGAACACACTGGCTTAAACCTCGCTTCTAGGTGGAGTAATCAGAGGGGGGCTTAGTTATTTTATTTCTCCCCTAACATAAATTATGTGAGGCTAATATGTCAGTCTTAGAAGTTCCTCCATCTGGAGATGGGACTTCTGCCAATTATGTCATAATTTTTCTTGCCTGAAGTGCCTCGTATTCATTGTATAGAAATCAAAATCCTAAGCAGTTCAGGTGGTGAATAGATTTCCCTGTTACAATGAAGTATATTTTATTTTAGACTTTTAGGCTAGCTTCCTGCCACTTCATAACAAAAATATGATTAATGATACGTAAAATCCATATTTTAGAATAGAAATAAATTGGGCCATTGCAGCATTTCTATCTGAGGAAATTTTATTCTGTCATTGCTTGACAACATAATTTTACAGAATAAAACAATGCTTTGTACTTAGGGAATTTCACTTCTGTGTTAAAATACATTTTTACTGCAAAATGGTATAGGAAAGGCTTGAATTTAGGAAAAGATTAATAGATTAGATAAGCTCTTTCTAAAAGGATATGCCAAGACACTTTTTACAGATCAAATTGTAGTAGGCATAATCTTATTTTAAATAAAAATAAATAAATGGATGAATAGAGTTTATTTTTACACGGGACTGTGAAGAGCAGATTTTTTTGGTGAAGAGGAAAATACAGGGTTTTAGCAATTAGAATGAATTCACAGAAATCTGCAGTAAAGGAAATTATTAAAACATTATATCAGCCAAATATGCTTGGTGAGTGTGCACATACGTAATAAAAATTACTTAGGACTTGATATAGAGATTTTTTACCCAGACATCTCAAAGAGCTTTCTAAAGATGGGAAATATCATTTTGCAGGGAGAAAGGGAGACAAAAACCAGTGAAGTGACCTTTCAAGGGATCTACTTGGTCAAAGACCAGAGGATGGAAAAGAGTTGTCCTCACTTACACTCTTGTCATATCCATTAAACTTATCATGTGTGGTACATTTTTGGCCATAAAACACTGATAGATTGCAATGTAGTGACTCTTACCCTGGTTTCCAACTAATGCTGCCTTTTCTGGGATTTGAAGCTGCTTCATTTTGCTGGAGGAAGAATTCACATTCACAGGGAAAAAGGAGTGACTAATTAATGGTGATGAAAGGACAACAAATGAGCTTGCTTTGGGGAGCTTACTTTCACCAACGTTTGGACAGCCCTTCCAACTCTATTCCACATGATTTGATGGGATCACAGCGAGATTGACAGTGCCTGTTAGAATCAAACTCTGAAAGTGATAGCTCTGCGGACGGACTGCAATGCAGATGAACGATGCATGAAAACGATGAATTGACACAAGGCTTTGTAATTTGTCATACGACATATCCACTGCATTTCTCTTTTGTTTCTCATGTTTCTCTTTTCTTGTTTCTCCCCTTCCCCTTTTGACATCCCACTCTGTTATCTCCTTCCCTTTCTCACCAGAAGACGCCCAGAGCCTAACCCCAAAGGCAGCAGCTACACTGTGCTTGGCCAGTCGGCAGTAATGGAAACCCACGGCCATCATCAGACTCAGCTGCAACTCAGTAGCTCCTTCCTTCAAAGCCGTAGCCCAGCAATTCAGGCACTCAGGGTGGATGGATGCAGCATCCTCATGCAAGATGAGGAAGTTTGGGTACGATTAACTGGTAGCACCACTCCTGGAGCTGACTAGGCTATGAACAGAGAACTTCACACACATCTAAGCTGCAAGGCAGTGGTCTAACTACTGCAATAGTTCTTCCTGATGTAATCAGAAGCCAAACTACACATTCATGTTAGACCAGGTGATTTTTGCACTTAATTTTGAACCCGATTGTGAACATACTGCCTCTCTTGTCATTCCCTACTAAGTAGGTTGTCCTCATACATAGGTAGTTTTGAGGTACCCTCCTGAACTATGACAAAGATTTTCAGTGCAGCAGAGACACAGAAGTAAAGCTGAAAATGCCACTGGAAGATTCTAGAAAGGAACTTGACTGTCACATTTATGTTCTTTCAAACCCTGGGTATAATACAACTTTTGGGGCTCAACTTTTTTAGATGCCAATATTGCAAAGCATTTCTACCCATACTTGCATTAGAAGAACACAAATAACTCTATAAAAACAAAACAAAATCCTTGGCAATTTCAGGTTGAAAGTGTCCTCAAATCTTTTTACTGGATCGAGAACTTAACAGGATATTGTGAGAGACACCTACAGTCCTGCTATCCTTTGACCCTGCTCATATGCTGCTAGACAGGGTCCTGGCAACCCTGCAGCACTTCCACAGCGAGGAGTGAACTTTGTAAACCTTATTGCTGCATTTTCATCCTCATTCTACACTGTAGTAAAACAATTACATGAGATCAAGAGTTTTCTAATACAAGCAATGCACGTTGATCCCTTATGAAGGTACAATAAGTCTTGTGGTGAACTGGGCTGGGCAAAATATCAGAAGTAAAACACGGCCTCAGGTGTCATTACACATTTCAGAGTCAGCACTAACAAAAGGGACTACTGGTCCTATTTCATATCCAAATTCAACTTTCTGGTGGGAAACATGATGAAATTCTGTTGCCCGAGTCATGTTTTAATCAGTTTGGGGTGAATTTGGCAATGCCATGCAAATTGAAACCAAGCTGAACACTAGGATGCTTTGCTGCCAACACAGGCTTCTCACATAGCTCCAAATGGTCTGGTATCACAAGTGTAAATCACAGTTTTAATTGTAAATGGGAGAAAAACAGAATGTAATAGGGCAGTCTTTTTGAGTAAGTGTGCATGGTTACCAGCCTTGTAAAATTGAAAGGCAGCATACTAGGACTTCCATTTAAAAATATGCCACTAGTTTTCACTGACTCCAGTTGGTCAATCAGGTTGTGGAGTGGAACGGACGTTTGCCGAGCTTTTGGTCCCTGGCATTTCTGGGTTGCCAAACAAAACCAAGAAAGGGCAGCTGGAAGAGAGCAAAAGTTACTCAGTAATATTTCTGCAAGGTTTTCCACCTGGCAGCGGACAGGGGAACCTGAGCTTATGCGGAGGGTTCAAATTCGGAAACAGCTCCAAAACCACAAAGTGATTATTTACCGAGTTTGGCTGAAAAAAAGCCAGATGAAGTCTGAAAGCTTAGCTACACTTACAAAATTCTTTTCCAGGTACCAAAACAGTTATGTGAGCCATTGATGTTGGAAGACTTGTACCCTTTGCATTAGCAGACCATCTTCTATCATCTTCTGACTGTATCCAAGAACCCAGCTCTAGCCAATGGGCACAAGAACAATTAAACATTTTGCTTGCATTGTACCTAAACTCAAGTCCTAACTTGGCCTTGAATCTGATGTATATCCCAACCTTATAATTATCACCTGCCATGTTCTATACTACTCTTTTTCTTTTTTTCTGAGTAGGGGAGGGAGACAAGAAGTCAGAAGAAGCGTTGTTTATGAAGAAACAGGAAAAAAATATTTTTTTATAACCTAGGATGTGTACGGAACCCAGCAACTTTAATAAATGATACTCAGTACATGCCAGGCTTAATGAACAAATGAGAAGGCAGAACGGCATTTTGTCTTTATCTATCTATTTCCTCTTACTTTTGGATTGTATGATAAAGCCCTACGTCAGGCCAAAGCTATTGCACCCATCACAACATCTCAGCAACTGTGACTCAGTCAGAACACATTACATGCAGGAAGTGAAAGATGCAAAGATAAGATATTAGGACTGAAATCAATACAGGATTCTCTTTTACATATCCCAACAGTCTCATTAACTTCAAAGTAGCTGATATGAATGTAATTAAAGAGCAGAACAAACAGCAAAAGGGAAAAAGAAAAAAACCACAGGGCCCTGTTTCAAGATCCTCACTAAAATGGCATAGCACAGCGCTGTACCATAAATCACAGGATACACTCTGTCAAACCTAGCAGAAATTTTTAAAAACAAATAATAGTGACATTTTAAACAATGTAAATTGTATAAACGCGGGCATCTGCAGTTTAAACACAAATAAGCGCTGCCACCAGGGAATAACTTTAAACAACAACAAATAAGTTCTTCGTGCTCTAATGTGATAAACCCAAATCACAGCTGGCTGGTAGAAGTAAACCTGCATGCTACTCACACAAGATAATCCTGTAGAAAAGGAGAACCAAGTGCACCATGGTGGAACTGGATTCTGGAGAATTTGCAAGTCATCTTTACATGGTAACAACCAGAAAACATACCGCAGTGCTGAAATGCACACCATTGCTAATGAATAATGCTAACTATTGACCTGTTGGGCTGTTGTCAGGTTTGCAAGCTCATGTATAAAATGAAATGAGAATCCTTTAGTGTCTCAGGGGTCGGCCCAGTCACGCTTAGAGGAGACAGATGTCCATGGGACAAAACTCAACCTCAAGGGCCGCAAGTGGCAGCAAGTGCAAAGAGGACACCGGTCTGGTTGTAGGTGCTTTCCTCTTGCAGCGGAGAAGGTGCTTCTGCACGGCTGCTGGCCGTGATGTCCCAGCCTACGCAGAATGAGGACAGCTCAGTCCCCAGGCACCACAAAGGTGGCAGTGGCACCTTGACAACAGGCAAAGTGCAGCTACAGAAAAAGGTGGAGGAGACTTTGAGGAGGGGGGAAAGTCTTCTGGAATTTTTCATGAGCTCTAAATTCCTAAATCCTCCCCCTCCTACTCAGCCCGCAAATAAGAATCAAAGGATCAATGGATCAATGGGACAGTCGTATGGAATGTCTTTAATGGAGCATCAGCCCCTATTTCTGACATACATTGCTGAATGCTCCTACCAAGTGCTAAATTAAAATTTACGGTAGTGCTAATTGAAGTCACATTTGTGTGTGCGCTGCGTGCTGTTAGGCAGGAGGAGATTTCTTTTACTGCAGATTAAAACTTCAGTAATGTCTTTTTGTGCTTATACCAGTTTAATGCAAAAGCAAAACATAATTATAGGAGGCTGTTAATGGATTAGATGGCCAGTGTTGCTGTCTAGCTGTGTTCCAGTTTTTCCTCTGTTGGCTTTGTGCTGTCTGTTGTCATCTCCTAATTATCTGTTCCTTTTTCAGTTGGCAGCTTTAATAGTTTGGGGGTATTATTCAAACCCAAATTAATTTGTGTTTTTCAGGAATTGCTTAAAGAGTAGGAGTTTTATTTGGAGCTTGATACGGCAATAAAATTTTTATCAGATGCAAAAGAGAAATATTTTTTTTGGCTGACTTTCACTGCCATGAAACCATTCACATTGATCAGCAAGAGAAAAGAAAGCTCTAGTATTGCAAAACAGAACAAGAATTTCTGAAAGTGCTTGGCAGCTGATTTGTTTCTGCATGACCTATCATCACTAGCTACCATCTCCTGTAGTTTCTGAGGGCAGAAAGCTACGGCACTTCCCTAAAGAGTTGGAGAGGGTATCTGCTGAGGTCTTAAGTGACATTTGTAGTGGTGATAATGATAAGTAAGTTCAAGAATATAAGGAAGCAAATCTGGCATTAAAACCTCAGGATCTTCATTCATGCAGGCAATCAGTTAATAAATAGGAATACTGCATAGCATTTGTATGGGGACAAGTCCTGATAGGTGCTGCAAACCTGCAAGTCCCTTAAGAGCACTGGAGCACTAAATGCCTTGCAGCCATTCTCCCTAATTTGTGCTCTTTGTTGTCACCATCCACAAAAACATACAGTGAAAAATAATTAGTCATAGAAATCTATTGCAAGCATTCTAAGGAGAAAATAATCAATGAATGCATTTCCTAATAGATACTGAGAAAACATGGTGTTTTCCAGAATCTAATGTTCCAGGTGCATCCAGTTTCCAATGTGCTGTGTTTAGAGGGAAGCAGGCTGCACTGAAGAATTTATTGCAACAGCCCAGTACCACCTTTTAAAGATTCCCTGTATTCTCTCTTGAAAACCATCTTTTGGGGAAAAGGGGGTGAGAAAGGGGAAAAGAGAGGAAGATAAAGGCAAAACAAACACAGAAAGAGTTAATTTGAAACTAATCAAACCCTATTTTCTTCCCCTGCATCAGAAAACTCTTTTATTTCAGTGCTGAATTTCTTTTCAAAGACATGCCGATCCTTTTGAGGGGAATTCCGCATTTTACAGCTGTGCAATCTGCCCTGCAGTGTATGCCTTGCTCGCCCACCTGCTTTCTGCAAAACACCCCGAACTTCCCAGCGCTGAGGCTGTGCCAGTAGAGCTTCGCTTGATGCTTGGTGCCAGTCTCCGGCAAAGACAGTGCCTAGCCCGTTATATTTTAAAATAAAAGTGGTTAAGTTCAAACCCGTGTAAGAACGAGCCAGCGGAACTACTGTTACCTTGCAGAGTGTTATATTGTATTATGTATGGTCGTCTGTTAATAATGCATGGTTTTATACAGCAGTTAAAAAGCAGTTTCATTAAACAGTTTCATTTTAAGAATAATTTGTTAAGAACGCAGCTTCTGAAAAAGGCTAAATTCTTGTTCCATATTCAAAGTCTAACCCACATACTGAGAATAAAGGAACAGTCATATTTTAAACACATATTACAATTCATGCTTTGAAACATCATATAAGTCTAGCCCTAAGTACTTCCCATTTGATAGTTATTTTATTTTTGCCTGCTTTTGTTTTCTTCTTCGTTCATGCCGATTCAACAGTATATATTAAAATTTTAATTTCACCTCTTGCTGTGCATTCAGGTGCCAACAATGAGTTGAACTCTACTCATTTAAAAGCTCATTTACTGGGGCAAAATTATGTCCCTTTGTTCTCATCAGGGCAAATATAGTTTTATTATCATGGAAGATTAAAAGACCTGACCTTTGGCACCGAGGAATATTGTGGTAACTCCTACAACTCCTGACTTGAATACTCTTAAAGTATGGTCCCTTGGTAGCTGGCAGAGCACTAAAAAGTATACTGTGTCTGGCAAAGGTGTTTATTTTCAGCTTTCATCTTGCGCGTGCATTAGCTACTGAATTGACTATACTGTTGGTAGAACAATGGGTCAAGTCCAGACCTGGTGGATCCTATCTGATGGGCAGGTATATCAATGGGAAAGTACGCATTCATTTTAACAAAAACACCGAGCTGAAGTCAGAGCCACGCTATTCCCTCTCCCTTGTTGGCAGAATTCAGCCATTCCCTTCTTCATGACAACAGCTAGTGCACAACCAGCTCCAGGAGCACTTGCGTTGGCACTGGGGAGCAAAACACGCTCAGCAACCTGCCAAAACATGGGGGGCAAGAATGCCCATATACAACGCAATCACACATGCACACAGACAAAAGATGGCAAGTGGAAAAATATACCATTTTTACCTCAGCCTGAGAAAGGCTGAGCAGCCTTTTTTTCCTTCTTTTTTTTTTTTTTAAAACAGAAATCACAGTCCTTCCCAGCTTCAGCCAACTGCTGCAGTGAGCGCAAACAGCACTGTCTACCTGCACCATTTCGTTATGAATGCTGTGATATTTGATGTCTTATTTCAACCCCTCCTCCTTAGAGTCCCTTAGTTATGAGACACTCTCTTCTTCACTCTAGAACAACTGCAAGGACTTTCTAATTTTCGTGGTCGCAGAAGTGACTTCAAGAACAGCTCCCAGGGTGACAATAAGGTTCTCAGTGTGGATGCTCACCCCACAGCCCCCCAGACCAGAGGGTCTCCCAATGCACATCCCCTTTACAGTGCTGGAAAATAATACAGTCCGAGAAAATGGAAGATGAAAGCAGATTGTCAATAGCAACAGTTCACCAGGCAAAAAATACTGATAACTGCCAGCTGCACCAGCAGGGGATGCCAGCATCTAATATCAGCCATTATCACCAGTGAGTTTTGGGTAATCCATGCCAGGGATCACAGAATCCAAAGTCAGTCCAACTTTTCTACTGCAAATGTACAGACAAATATAGCTGTTTTTTCTGTATGACAATTTCTTAGAACTTTTAATTACATTAGAAGAAATAAAAAAAAAAAAAAAAAAAAAAAAAAAAAAATCAAACCTTTTTGGCTCTTCCGCCCCCATTTAGATAAAAGAGCAACAGGAGAATAAGGCAGGGCCAAAGGAGAAAAGACTGATTTTCTGATCCAAACTGAATTTTCAAGGCCAGCATACTAGGAAAAGCATTTGTTTGCTTATAAACTCTGACAATGCAATTGTCAGACTAAAGCACAGAAAACATGGCTCTTCCTTGTGTTCACAGCCTCTTTCCAATGCCTTTTTATAGTCGTCTAAAAGACAATGTACAATTTCTGTTCCTATATGCAGACCTCCGAAGAAGTAGTCATGACCGAGCATTAGGAAAAGCTATGATTTAAAATGCACTTTTCAATTCAAGTTACAGGTGATAACTTTTAAAGAGAGAGATTTTTGAGAAGTTTCTTCATAGAATGAAATTTTAACCTTCTATCAGATTATTCTGATTTCTCTATTTCTTTATTTTGGCATCTCTACCATGAAAACCATGTTAACTGCACTCAAAAAGAATCCTATTTCCTCTAAATTTTGCTTCCCATGTGTCTAGATTACCCCTTCTTGACCTCCCAAAACAAAATTATAAATGTCCCCTTACTAAACATCTCCCATAAATACTTGGGGCTACTTTGGAAAACAAAGAAGTACTTCCAGTATAACGCAGGGTAGGATTTTTCAGTTCACTTTTTTTCCTCTTTTCCAAATGTCAGAATCTCAAAATGGCCTTCCAACAAAAGACACCAGCATTAAATCTCTCCTCCTGGCTGAAGATCCAGTGGACAATATTGGCCACAAAGAGACACATGCAAGACACGCTTAAACCGAATTTCATGGTAGGGTTCTCATTGAAACCCTGTCATAGTTCAATACTTCATGGTGGTAAGGCACAAAATACGCACAGATACCAAACAACATGAATTCAGGAATTTTTTAAGACATTTGAAAACTTAGAGAAATTGCTACAACAAAATCCCCATTTTACATAATTTTGATCCAACTAAAGTAGCTCAGCTGAATAAGCATTCTTGTAAAATTGGAATGGGTTCCCATTTTCATGCAACAATACTCCCCTTAGTTTTGCTTCCAAGGGAATGCTGCCAGCTTTTTTTTAAAAAAAAAAAAAAAAAAATTGCATAGTCTGTAAATGTTTCTCAATTAAGAATACATGTTCCAATGCTTAATTACCCTCTCTGTTAGAAATACACACCTTTTCCCTAGTTAAAATATGATTTGCTTCAATTTCTGGCAATTAGATCCTTTCCCAAACAGAAAAGTCTATTTCCAAACTTCATATTACATTAGGTCCTGTCAGACTCTGACCAAGATTATTCTTATTACTTACCTTCAGGTAAACTAGAGGGAGTGAGTTTCAGGTTTCCTACACACTCCACAGAACTTTTTCTCCTCAAGCAATCACATCTCTTCCCTGAGTTTCCTCCAACTTATCATTGGTTTCTTTGAATTGCCAGTGGCAGAATGTGACACTCAGTCCTTACCAAAGAGAATTCCCACTTATATTTGCTATGACATTCCCTGTTTGTATTTTAAGTTTCCTTGCTCGTATCTCCAACGACGGTTAACATCTTAAAAGGATGTCATTAAGCCAAACGGATGGTGTTACACTGGGAATTTGTTTTCTGCTGTCTATCTAAAAAATTTCCACCACATTCTGTACTCACTGCTTCTCAGTCTCCCGTTCTGTCATCACAGCCTTAATATTTGTCCCCTCATGTTCTGTCCTATCCTGATTCTATAAACATTCAAACAATTAAATTTCCCTTACCTTATCAATTCATGCAGAAAGGTCTGTATCTCTGGCCTCTTCATAATCCTTAGTTCTTCCAGTCCTGTGTCACCTGCAAAGGTAATCAGTGAGGATCTCCTGTGCTCCTTTGGGTCATCACTAAATATTTTAACTAGTGTAGAGCAGAAAGAAAATGGACAGAGTAACTACTCCCAGTCACCATAGGCCTCAAAATGCAAAGTTGCAGAACTTCACTGGGCAGAATTGTAGCCACAAAAAAACTTCAAATCATCCTTTTTAAATAGCATACATATATATATATATATAATGCCATACCCTTAGCATCTGATATAAAAACTTCTCCTAGGAAAAGCAGCCTTGGAAAAAGTCCAGAGACTCGTCACTGGTGTTTGGGTGTGATGGATTTTCTCAGTATGTTCAACCTGATATACATGAGTGGGCACAAGACTTCACAAGACAAAGTTTAAATGTCTCCAAAAGTACAAGGAATGCTATGGTGTCAAGGAAGCAGCTGAATTTGAAACATACACCAAAAAAAATGAAAAACATCACAGAACATATCATATAAATACAAGTATGCACACTTGCTGAATATTTACTATTGCATGAATAATAGCATTGATATAAAAAAATGTGAAAATGAAAGTCTGCAAGATGCACAAAGAACCAAAGTTCTAATTTAGCTGCCTTTGTTAATAACTTGTACTTTTCTTTCCTGGTCCTCTTTGCACAGGAAGACATTTTACATGCACACTACATTAATTAGACATGTAAAAGACATTTCAAGCCTGCCAACTCAACTGCTTTGGGCAGTATTCCACCAGATTTCCAGACAATTAGCAGCTGGAACATCTGGAAATCTCAGACAAACGGCCACCAACCATGCAAAAATTGCCTCCATATCACACAAGCGTCTGATGCATCCCATGAGTTCAGAGGGACAGACAGACATCACAGGAGGCACTTGAGTCTCCTGGAGTGCATGCACAGTGACTCTGGACGCACTGGAAGAGCTGCACAGACACAGATTATGTACACATGCTCAGAGAGAGATGTCAGATTTGCTGTTCTGGGGCTTGAGAAGGATGGAACTTACAATATAGCCACCGTTTGTTTCAGTGCTGAGCTTTACAACATCATTCAGGCTGTATCTCCCAGCAACACCCACCACAGTGGGAGGAGGAGAGCTGAACTTCTGTGCGTGTTATTATGTACCTTGTGATGTCAAAGACCAAGTCTAAGGTACTCAAAACCAAAACCTTGATCTGTTTGTTTCCTTTCTTCCACTGGCATAGAGGTCCTGTATCCTCTAAGAGACCAGGAAGCAAGTAAAGATAACTTGCATCCAACTGCCTTAATCATTGATAAAGTAATGAGCGACGATACAAAATCCCGGTATTTTCCCCAGCTTATTTCAGTATCCTGGCTGAGTTTTTCAAATCCTGATTGCCCAGAGTTAGACCCCTAAAATTCCTATGCACACTGGCTCGTTTAAGTGCTGAACACCCAAACGTTGTTACGTGCTGATCCCCTTCCCAGTCAAACAGCCTGCTGCGTAAAGAATAAGAGTCTCCACAGCACAGAACTTCCAGAGCTGGCTACTGGCTCTTGTGCTATGGCATTGCCTGAGCCCCATTCCTTTGTCTCCAGCTTGCTCCTGATACTGTATTATGGCACAAGAACTAGGCACAAGCCCTCAGCAACTTGCCGTCTCAAAGGGAATAGCATTCCTACAACCGATTAATCTGCCAAAAAAAGCCGAAGAAGTCACATCTCTGACTAGAAGGGCTTTCCACTTCAAGGCTTGTTCCACAATTCAGTTCAGCTGACAAATGCAGAGACGAGGATTTCTCAACTGCGCAGTTTCCAGTAAGGGATGACTCGCCCCTATTGTTAGGAGAACTGGGAAAAGAGAAGCAATCCCCTGAAAAGGACGCGACTCGGAGGACACCATTAGGACACGGCGCTGTGCAAAGAAGCCCGCATCCCACAGGATCAGTTGTCCCTATGCTCAGACTCAGTTTGCAGGGGCTGAGCATGACATGAAATGCTGGTGACACGGAGAAAAGGTACAGCCCCTCTGTCCTGACAGCAACATGTGCACATCTCCTCGTACCACACCTGAAATGGCAGCTAATGAAATGGGGAGAAAGGAGAGGCTGTGGTGCCAAAGCTGCGGTGCGTTTACACCGCAGGATGCAATGCAGCTGAGTGGTGTCAGAGAGGACACGGAGGATGCATGAGGTGCTATAAACATGCAGAGAAAAACTTACAGGCACGTACTGAGTTCTGTCCATATCCAAAACCAAAAACTTACCACTCTGTTTATCCAATTACCATCCCATTTAGCTGAGCAGTGCTTAACTGAAATTCTTCAAGGTTAGGGCCCCAGGAAGAGTCACTTTCCCGGTCAATTCTTTGATTGCCTTTACCTCCATCTCTCCAAATACCCTGGATGCCCCCAAACCATTTGGGATAAGCAAACTTGTGCTGAATTTTCTGTCTGTCTAGTTCATTCACTACTTAAGCAGGGGGAGGAAAAAAATCCCAACCTTTGCTTGTTCAGCTAGCTTAATATTAAGGGTAGGCAGTGATGTCCTCCTTCCATGAATATGCTAAAATTAATCCAATTTGCATGGGAACATTTAAGCAGCAAATATTTATTCATGATTGTGAGGGAACTGATCCAAGTATGTAAACTAAAAGTAGACATTAAAAAAAACCAGCATAAACATTGATCATCATAGCTTTCCTACAATTAGCTGCCAGGTATAATTAATTTGTGCTTCCAGTCACATTAAATCACTAACAAGCATAACATGTTTGAAATAAAGAAATAATTCAAATAAAATGCAATTAGGGAGATACAGTTATTTCAGTCCGGGCAAAGTGACCCTCACTCTAATAGCCCAATAGTTAATGAAGCTGACTTTAAAAGAATTCCTTTTTCTCCCCATGAACATTATCTTTATTTTTTCCTAAACTTCATACTGAAGTTTCAAAATTTAATTAAATGTGCTACACAGTCTGGAGGAGTAGAAAGCAAGAGATACGTCAGCAATAGAAATGGCAGACTTCTTGTCAGCAGTCTGCCAACTAAGGGAGTCATATGCCAGGTTATTGTTAAACTGAAGCAGAAGGAGATAAAAAACACATAGGCATGTATTTTTACACACATTCAGTTCAGTATTGCAAATGGTTGTGCTCCTTAGCTGAAACCATTCCTACTCTGATGAAGGATAAGACTTCAAGGGAGAGGTAAAATTGCCAGAACGTATTTTTTTACTAGAAGACAGATCTCTAGTTTAGCACAGAGGATCTTTACTTCTAAGAGAGATCTCTGTTTTTTGAGAATGACTCCTGGCTGTGGGCTTAAGATTGTGTTTGATCAAAAACAGCTCAGAAGGATCAGTCAAAGTCAGCATCTCACTGTCTTCATGCTTTTCTGCTCAAGGCTCCTAAGAGGGGGATTACCATGAACAGGGAGCACAGGAACATTGCTGTGACAACCTGTGTTACTTCCACAGCAACTCTGAGCTTTTGTGTGTAGATGAACCATTAAAACTTCAGTAGTGACCACGGATATGGACAAATGCATGCATCATTAATTATCCCTTCTTTAGTTTGTTAGTGTTCCTCTGCTGGAGATTTACTGCCTCTCCATCAGAGCCGTAAAAGTGGACTGTACCAATGTCCTTCGCCTATGTCTCAAGCAAAGCCAGTTCTTCGATAGACAGTAAAGTTGGTTTGAGCTAAGCTCAGAAACTTGTCACCAAAGTAGATGAGAAGCATTCATCTGATCTGATAGGGCTTCATTTCCATTGATCACCCCATCAGGTTTAGGCAGCCTACAGGCACAAAAATCTTGGTGCCTATACACACAAAGATAAAAAATAAGAGCTTAAGAAAAAAAGAGACAAAAAATAATCTCACTAGCTATTATGCTCATCTGATACCCTGTTACCAAATATTTAAGTACCTAGTAATTTATACATCTACCATCTTGTGCAGAAAATACACACTGTTATTCATTCTGTCTGCAGAGAGGTAAAAAGAGGACATGGCTGCACTCCTGAATCACCAACTGACTGATGGTTTAGTGATGGTTTTTGTCAGAGTTAGGTTGATGGTTGGACTAGATGATCTGAAAGGTCCCTTTCAACCTAGGCAATTCTATGATTCTATGACTAAGATATTGGTAATGTGGTCCTGAGAAAGAAGAAGAAAAAAGGAATACTCCTGGAACAGGTGCAGTTAAAGGACACAGCAGCTCCTTTCTTATTGGGAACTGGCACAGTTCCTAGCAAAGAACACCGCTATGTCATTACGTATATCATCTGTAAATCCATGGTTTGCTCACACTTTGTGTGCCCTGTGGTGTGCTGCGCCCTCATTGCAAAACAGTAGGTTCAACAGCTCAGACAAGGGTAATGAGGATGAGCCCAAGTGAGGAATCGGGGTGGCTTCTACCTTGGGGTGAGTGGGAAGGAAACCGCATCTTCAGACCCTCTGTAATTTTTTTTTTTTTTTTTCCTGAGTTTGCCTTTGACACAGAGCACGAACATGCAGGTACTAGCACCAAGTCCAGCACCACAAGTTTTAATCCATCTTGCACAGAAGCCTTCAGTGGGCATTTCCCCAGCTATCCCTGAAGTCACAGAGGTGGGCATGATGCACTCAGGCTGAGCGCACAAGCAGCACGCAGGAGACAGCTGGAAGGTCCTGACACCCAACCTGACCTGTGATTTCACTTGCGAGGTGAGCGGTGAGAAGTTGTTGGGCAGCAGTGAGGTTTAGGCCTCCTTTTCCTCAGCAAGACTGAGCAAAGTAGATCATCTATGTTGAAAGACAAGTTCAACAAATGCATTTACAGAGCTCTTGAGCATTTGTTTGGTTGTGCAGTCGCCCTCAGCTGGCATTTTGCTGGAGCTCCAGCTCCCACAGAAATGGACATGTAGCCATTCAGGTAAAAAAAAGAGAGCCCACAGGAAGAAGTTACAAGGTCCTTTACAAGGTAATGGTTACTATTCTCCTGTTTTCCAATGAATAACAATTAATAATCCCATCTTGTTATTATTAGCTTCAGAATAAATATCCAATACTATTCTTGTTTTGTACACTACTACTCTCGTAAACCTTCTTTGTATTTTATATATAAAAATGTATATTTTATATATAAACACATATATCTGCATATGCACACACAAAGACACAAGTTTGCTGCAAAATCTTCTGTCGAGATCCACACTAGCAAAAAAGCATTAGAGCCACCACCGTATGCAACTGAAGGGACAGCTGAGCAGGCCGAGACTTGTCAGCCTGGAAAAGAGACAACCTGAACAGGTGATACATGACAGAGGTCAGGAAATTAAAGAGTGTCTTTGAAAAGACAGATAAAAATTGACTGTACGCTGGGTCTTCCAGCAAGAGAGCTAAGGGACACCAAATGAAACCTGCAAGAGCAAGGATCAGGAAAAATAAGACAGTTCTGCTTGCTACAGAACTCCCTGCAAGGCGTCATTAGGAACAGAAAAAGTCTGCATGGGCTGACAGGGAGCCTGTACCTGAACCTTGAAGAGACAGACATTTAGGGCTATTAAGTAGAAAAACCCCACACATCAGGTTTATGAAATGTTGGGAGTTGGGAAAGTACTTGGAGGAAGTATATTTCTTTCCCTATTTTCAGTCTTTCCTCTGCATCTTCTTATAATCACCTCAACAGAGGGTGGTTATAACCTTAGAGGGTGGTGATGAACCTTAGACCAAGCCAGGACAGATGTTTTAACCCTTGAATTTTGTGTCTACAACAAGAGGACTTATTTTGGGTTTATGTTTATGTAGTGCCCTAACAACTAGTCACACAGCAGTCAGTAGATGAGCATAAATTTCAACTCAGACCTCTCGAGCCTCGAACTAATGTTTTAACCACACCAGAGCTTTCCTCTCTGATACAGAGCATACTGCTGTAGCAAGTCTTTTTCTGGAGGACAAAGTATCCTGAGATGTGGCTCACAGATCCAACGGTTCACAGATTTACAGTACATTAACTATGGTCATGGGAAAACGTTGGTTTTTTCTTCTATAAAGAGGGTCTTGTGTAATATGTAAATGCCACGAGGGATTAGCACAAGAAATTATTTTTGCAGCGTGTGAAAGTGTGCTGTGCCAATTCTCAGAAGGTCCAGCTCCAGCCAAGCCTCATGACAGACCCAGAGGCAAGCGCACAGCTCTCAATGCCATTGCCCGTTAGAGATGGGCCGGACCAGCTGGGAAGTCAGAAAGAAACATATGCAAAAGTAGTAATTCACAATAGATAGTTTCATTGCCCGGTCTATCTGAACTAGCTCTGACAGAAAACAGCTCAAGCAGAAAATCCCCCTTTTTGGTAACAAAATATTTTACAGACATTCTATCCTTATAGAAAAGTCCTACAAAATTCAAATGAGATGAACGCTCATACACTTCTGTAAAAATCACTTTTGTCACCTATAAAGCAGGGAGACTTTTTGCATCTTTTTGTATTATTCTGGTGCAGAGGTGTATGGAAAGAAAATAACATTCGAATTCAAGTGGTTTAAAAAAACAGAACCCTAAATATTTTCCTGACCATATTACATGAGATTCTGTATGAAGATAGTAGCATTTTTCAGACTGTGAAATAATTAAAGTAAGAGGAAGTAAGCTGCTTAAGAACAGCTTTTAAAAGTATACGCAACACTATCACAGGGTACCTGAAATTGTGGAGACTGGGTGTAATGGGATAATTCTACTATGTTTGTTAAAATACATGAGCTAATACTTTTTTCTAAAAGTATGAGCTTACCTGATGCAGCCATTATGCTGCAAATAACTTTCTGTTGATATCTTTTGATGAGTTAATTCTTATTGTTAGTTGTGGGAGGAACCATCTAAATACACGGTCACGTAAAGACCATGAAGCCTTTACAAATAAATTTTTCAGCCTGGTATGTGTTCTGCACTTTATATAGCAAAATACTATAAAGGCACTAGAAGATGCAGCCAGGTTAAGAATGAGCTTTTTATTATCTATGCACAAATATGCCAGGGTAAGGTAAGTATACTTGCAAAGTTTGGAAAGGACTGGCTGAGAGTAGGCTGAGAAGTTATTTGAAGCAGGATCACCCTTTTTTATGTGCAACAACAAAGGCTTTTAAGGACTAGCTTAAATGAGTCCCAGGCTGCCTATTAATTCTCAAAACAATGATGTAGCAGTTCTCCAAATTTAATTACCTGTTATCTGTTCATATTTATAAATTGGGGTTTAGGGCTATAAAATGGTGTACTATGGATCAGGCAGCTCCCAAATGAAAAAATCCTAACCAGAAGAGTGAAGCCTTTTGCACATGTGAAGTTATCAATGCATCCTACAGGCTCCAAATAATTACGAGAGTCAGGAAAGCCCAGCAGACCACAAATGGCACAAAAACTTGCAGGATTAGACATACTTTAAATAATATTGTTGAAAACATACAGTAGAGTTTAAATAAAAAGCAAAACACAGCATGCATAAGAACTTGAACAGGAAGTGAACTGAAAAACAACTACAAGCAAAGAGGGAAATGAACAAGTCTATTTGATCTTTCCATATGACTTAAATGCGAACACTAAAAAAAATAAAAATAGTGACAACTAATTTGTGATGTAAAATTATTCCTGTTTTAATTAAATTATAAGAGATGAATGTAATTATTTATCTAGGTTGGGAGACGTGTCTACCCAGACAGAATTCCTTGCTCAGACCCAGTGAGGGGAAGCAGGTGGATCAGGCTGACCTAAATTTGGTTCAGTGTTGGAAACTAAGGGTAAGATTTTCTAAAGCTATCCAAGAGGTTTGAACTACATCGCACATTCCTGGCATCTTGGCTAGAATCTCTGGAGCACTGCAGGGACTTTTCTTCTACCTGTACTATTTTTTCCTGCTGCAATTCAGCAGGTAAAATCCACATGGTGTGGTTTTATTTGGGTTGTCTACTGTTCTTATAAACATCAACGACTTTTTACAGAGTAGGGTATGGGTCAGAAGTCACTCTTATGCTACTGCCCACCATATCCTTCCTGATCTGTCCTCAGTGTCCTTTTGAAAGTTCAGTGAAATGGGAGCAGGACAGCTCTCATTTCTTCTGGGTATATTCCCTACCCTGTATTAAAAATTCTAATACAGAGCTGCTGCTCTGGTTATGGAATAGCATTTCTGAAATATTAAACAAAGACAGCAGACTTTCCAAGATTTTTTTTTTTTTTTACGTAATCTCCTGGCCTGCCAAGTGGCCCAGCACATGGTGTATACAGATGCACTAGAAGACAGACAACTTTCATACCATACATTCCTTTGCTGCTCTTCTGCTGTGAATGACAACAACATTTTCCACTCATTTCAGTGGCAATGATTCCAGCCTTATCAAAGATTGCCAGTCCAGTTACTCAGCCTTAACAGCAGTTTGCATTTCAGAATAACTTTTTTCTGACCCTCTTTTCCTTTTGCTTCTTCACTCCCTTCCCCCCCTTTTTTTTTTAAGAAGTAATTTGCTTTCTGCCATTTGCTTTCTCAGCAGGGCTGTTATCAGCGCTAGTCACTAAGGGAGGACAGCTGGTAAGGGGGAGAAAAAGTCAGATCCTTAAGAACATAACCATGGATTTAAACATGTGAGCCTGCACCATAAATTGTTTTGTTATGCAATTTGTATCAAACTCACTCCATAAGTCAGGGGCATACCCTGCAGCACGTAAAGGTCATAGAAACAGTCAAATGAGACCAAGAAGCACACGTTTGTACAGATAAAGCAAAGGAAGAGACCATTCGTTGCAGAGCAGCATTTGTAATTCTGGGAACTGTCCCTGCATTCTGAAGTGGATAAAGTGGTTTGCAGAGAAGAGATGAGACTCACAGCTGGAGGAAACACAGGTGTCAAAGTCTGTTGTTACTGCTTTTGTTGTGGCTCAAAATAGGCAGGCATACTCGATATGCAAGAAAGACAAAAAAAAAAGAGATACTTGAGCAAAGTCAGCCCAAGACTGAATGGGTGCAGCAACCAGGTGGGTCATGTTTTCCTCTTGCTTGTGTTTTGCATGATGAAGACCTTCCTGGTGAAGACAACCCAGAAAGCACAATGCAAGACAAAGATCTGGACCGCTGGTTTCAACCTGTCTCCAGCAGCAGTTTCAGAACTTGCTTTAGTAGGAACTGCACTTGCACTGGAGCTGAATTTGGCTCACTGCAAGCAAACGTTTTAAAACCCTTCTGCCGGTTTAGCTGCCTGGATATAGTCTTGTTGGCTTCCTCTAATATATTCAGCAGCAAAGTTTCAAACTGAAGACAGCAGTCTACAGGGGAGCTGGAGCTCACTGAAATCGCTACCCAAAAATCAGCTTGTCCCACTTACAAACTGTTTGACACCATTACTGATTTTCCCCTTTGGTTCAAACCCGTACTAACTTGCAGACCTTGGCAGCTGCCTCTGTTCTTTCCTATTAAAAAGCTCAGACGTGACACTGGTTTTAGAGGAGAAAGTGGCAGGGAATCAGACTCTACACTGGCATTCCAACGGTTTAATTGAAGATGAACACTTTGTTCAACTCTTGCCCCTTTCCCCCGGGGTGGCCAGCATTGCTTCAAATGCCTGCTGACTTAAATGGTGACAGCTGCAGGACACAGACTCATGTATCACAAGCTGCGTGCAACAGGAGGTAGCTGAAGGGCAGAACTTCAAAGCCGCTGGTTGTAACCACCCGGACGGCACAGGGCTGCCGCCACTGCCAGCTGGTAGCTCCAAGCTCCAATGTGGGGACACAGCCTTACAAGCAACTGGACATTTGCCATATCTTGGACGTGCTGCGTTTCCATCCCAGAGAGAGGCCGGAAAACAGAGGTGAGGAGCATGCTGACTGCTTTAACATTTCTACTGGGCTTGTTCAGCTCCTCCAAAAACCGATAGCAGTACCTCAACCTGTGGACTGTTCTCCTCTTTCAAGGAAAGGACTGCAATTAAGGTGAGGAAGAACCGAGATGATTTTAGCTTGCTTCCTCCAGCACACCAGCTTCAAACAAGGTTTTTAAAACTTTAGTGGAATAAGAGCCACCACAGTTTAAATAGTACTTGAAGAGTATCTTGCAATTCTTCCACCTTCACAGGAAGTTATCCACATCCTGATCAGCATCAAAGGCCTCAGGCAGTATTGGCTGGGAAAGACACAGTGGCCTCTAACACTAATTTGGATGCATAGTTTATTTTCAGACTTATGCAGGAGAATCTAGTGTAGAAGACAATTCCGTGAATTCAAGTGAGAATGGTCTTTTAACCGAGGGATGTGTGAGCATAAAGGCCTTACGCCTTATTTCTGCTGCCAGTATCTGATGCAGCATCAGCCGAGCCACTCGGTCTGACTGCAGTCTGGGCTCAATGGGTCAGTTTTAGACATGCTAAACGGGTCAATTTTAGACATGCCCAAACTTTGACTCGTGCAGTAACCATTTCAGAAAGCAATAGAGACAGTGGCACCAATTCACTATTTCAACCAAGTTCTGTCAAACGCAGGAATGGAGGAAAAGAGGAAAAGATTAAGCAAGCTTTGTGCCCGTTTCTCATCCCTTTCACATTAGAACGGCCTCCCTAACTTAAATTAGATCCAAAGGACAACTCTGGCAACCAGAAAGAAATAGTGCAAGGCACCACAGATTACTGGTTATATGGCGGCTGTGCTTAAAGGGCACATTGAACTGGCTGACAATGCTCAGAAAATGCCTTCATAGGTCTTGCCAGGTCACTTCCCATGTTTCAGTTGTTGCATATGAGTTTTAGATGTCCTAACCCACAGGCATTTTATTTTTCTACAAGTTGGCACCAAGCCTTTTCTCTTGCTCTGTGACTTGCTCATGCTACCTTCACCTGGCAAAAAGGACCTCAGGGAAGGAGTCAGTGATGCTCTGCAGCTAGCAATAGTTGGTCCCTACCTCAAAGGAGCTGGGTTGGAAGGCACACATTCCCCGACTGCAGCCTCATGCTCAAGTCCTTCCACCTCAAAACCAAACTTATGGAGATAAATGTTAAGCAGCCTTCATCCTCACTGCTGGAACACAAAGGGACTACAGCAGAAGAACTGACATCACAAATGCGTTTTAACTGGGGAGCCACAATCCTACGTTCTTATTTCCTTCCCAACTTCTGTTTCTAGGTTCACAACATTAACAATCATCCAGTGCTCCATATTAAGAGCAAATGAAAGGTATAATCCCCAGAACTGAAGGCTTAGTGTTGTTGGATGTTCTGCTTAATTTACCAATCCCTTTTTTTCTTCGCCTGCTGAAAACAATAGGCTAATTCACTCAACCACGTTGGACCTGTAGTATTGTGGTCCAGATGGAAGAGGTTCTCAGAAATCTTCCACACATCCTTCACTTTGCAAACTATTTAGACCCAATTGCTTCAGGAAACCACAGTTTTATATCACAGATACCAAATAACAATGGACCTGCATTGATGCCACATTTTTTTGTGATCTAAATAGGGATGCTCTTGATATGCATTCCTATATTCTAATTTTTGTCACACTACACTTCAACCACTTCTCAGCCACACAACATACTGGGCAACTCTGTTTACTTATTATGTTTAAACTCAGTAAAATACTCTTCAGCAGATGTAGCTGTCATAACTCATTAATGGATGGTTTATAACAGATCTGTCAATAGAAAATTAAATCCTTTTGCCATTTCTGTCCAGTTAGAAAGATTTCTGTATTCAGGTAAGAATTCTGTATTCAGTAAAGAACTATGATTGGAGTACAAGCAGCAAGAGTCCTCATTAGAAAATCAGCATAAGTGATTTGGGCAAATGACACATTACTAGTGGAGCTTGAAGAACACGGATCTGTTGCACAGTACAAGGCACATTGGACTAAGTTTGTTTATCTCTTGCAGGGTGAAATCTTGCTTCCAATTACATCCATACAATGCTATTAATTTAGACAGCAGCTGGCCCACTAGCCTTCTGTTAACCATTCAGGAGCCTGTAGTGTGAAAAACCTCATAAAGCATTGAGAGCACCACACACCTCAAGCCACAGAAGGGCCCTACACAGCAATAGGAGAGACAGAGAAAGCCATGCAAAGATTTCTCATGACAAGGCAAGATACCAGGGAAGAAAACATCTCTGGTGCTGCTTCTTTCGTCTTTCCAAAGAAATTTCCAACTGTCAGCTATCTGTCAAATTCCACAAGGCTGGAAGCAAGCTGGTAACTATATACCAGTACCACAACGCTTGAGGGAATATCTTACTTAAAAGCTTCCTATGGTGAAGAAAATCCATCTACCAGTATTGATCTAGCAGGTACACTAGCTAGTACACTAGCAGGTTCTGATTCTCAGTATGAGTAGCAGAAGTTTGAAGGCATACTCGAAATTTTAAAGAGTGCTTACTCACTTCCAGAACACTGACAATGCAATGAGGAATAATAAAAGAATGACTGCTGTACTTGCAGATGTTTTTCTGTCTCTTCAATATCCCTTTCATTCAACTGATAAGGTAGGTACTGAATCCTTTTGGCCCCATGAATGCAGTACTATGACACTGGAAAGGTATTTTTTTTAAGTGAGCTTGAGACCCCCAAATTTCAGAGAGAAAATTATGAGAAAAATGTATCTGTCAACTATGACTTTAAGGCAACTTATGATTGGGAGCACTTGGAGCTGGTCATACTGCAAGCTGCTATAGGTATGTACCAGTCTGCGTTCTGTCCTCAGGCAGCCATAGCAGCAGGGAGGCATGGTAAAGCTTTTTATTTATTCTAACCTGCTTTGTTGTTTTCTGTAGCACAGAGATCATTAAGAAAGAAGTTTTTTAGCTACAGAAAAACATAACCCAAATTTTTAATGACCTCTCTATCTCAGTTCCCCACTGCGTACGCAGCTAATTATTTTTCACTTGCGTATTTCCTGGGCCTTTCTTCATTCTGGTCAGTCAAGAAAACCTAAGAGCTACTAATAAAGGGTGACCACTCCTTTAAATATTCCGGCACCGGGGGAGAAGATGTTCTATGTATCCAACCTTCTTCTGCTCTTAATCTTTGAAAGTTTTGAACACAATGGAATGGAGGTGGCAACTCCTCTAAAATCAGACTTTCCTGTTTGGGTTTGGATTCCAAACCAAGGCAGGAAGAACAGAAGCAACTACTCCTGGGATTTCCGAGCTGCACCTGGCTATGCCTCCTTCGGCGTTCATTCCATACGCACAAACGAAGAAGACAGAACATGAGACACAGGAGGCTCTTTCAGAGCAGAGGGGAATTTCGCAAGCGTTTGGGGGAATAAAAAAAAGTCAGAAGCATTATAACTCTGTCAATAATGCATTATACTTGAAAGGGCCTGGGTATATCTATCACTTAGCGTGTTACCGTCTCCCTTTTAGGGGAGTTTCTGAATATAAAACCCTTACCTGATTTGATGGACCAGCGCTTTCAAGCTAGTCAGCACCTGCTCTCAAACTTGATATACTCTCAAACTGTTTTAAGTGAAGCCAAAGGATCAAGACTTAATTAGCAGTGAAATGCTTCTTATACTGATCGGTTTGCTCCAGATCTCCTGAGGGACATAAGATTTGTCTCTATCTGGAATCCCCACCCTACCCTCAGCTGCTCGTTAGGAGGTTTGTGTTTTGTCATTTGGCAGACACTCACCTGCCGCGCGCGCTGCGATGGAAGAGCGCTTTTGGCAGGGGAGGCTGCGCGGCTCCGGGAGCAGGGGAGGCAAGTTGTAGCAGCTTCGCCTCTTACGAGCACTCCAGCTCTGCCAAACCAAACAAGACAAGGTGAAATGCTTTTCTTGCTGCTCCTCAGTAGACAGCCTCATTAGTTATTTGTTGGTCCAATGAGAGGGATTTTTTTTTTTCTTTTTTTTTTTCCTGCAGGGATAACAGTCATTCAGGTGTAACACTTCAATTAAAAGGCTTTCCTTCTCTGGCAGCTACAGCAATAAGTCACACCTCTGCTTAGGAAAAGGGCTTTGCTTCCAGCAGAAGCGTAGAGGTGGAAAGTGTAGCCATTACAAGTAGGATTTTCACAGGTGGTATCAGACGCCCAGCTCAGTCTCTCACAAGGCCTGGCAAATACTTTAGCATCTCAGGCAATACAAAGGTGCAAAGTATTGTTATAAAGGAATGACACTGGCAAGAATCAGGCCATAAGGGTCTTAACACCTCTGCTGAATGGAGTCTGTTACTAACAGAAAGAACAAAAACTCCATCGCAGCCTAGAACAGCTGGGCCCTGATGTTTTGCTCACTTGCTGTGGCAATAACTTTTTTTTTTGGTCACTTAGCACAAAGCTAACCTTGTCATTCCCTTAATTTTTGCAAATCTCTAAAACACATCTGTCTAAATATCCATGACCTAGAGGGGAAAAATAATATATTTAAAATACAAAATGGGTGCCAAATCTAACTCATCAGTCTCTGCTGGGATTCCTGAGAGTCTTGGGAGGTGGGACCTCAAGCAGTTTATTTTGGCATCGTTCTCTGCTAGGGAATCTTTTGAGAAGAAAGCAGGGTAAGCATTAACATGAGAGCAGAAGAAAGTCTTATAGTGCAAAACCAGGGAAAAAGTGGTAAAATTAATCTGACTTTCAGTGTTTTTCATTCAAAGAGAGTAAGAAGGCAAGAAAAGGAATAAAATACAGTCCAAAGTTGTGACAAAGTCCTTCTCATGCAGGTAATCCTTTTGACTACATAGAATTGTCCTTACCACAATTTTAGTGGTTTTTCCCTCCTTCCCTTCAGTCCCCAGATGGAAAGAAACTGCCCCAATCCATTGGTACTATCTTTGAGATATTTTTCTTTGATTAAAAATGTTTCCATTGCTGATATCATGCTACTTGCACTGACTCTTGTAGCTCTGCCCCAGGATTCAGCCCCAGAAACAAGGGAAATAAAGAAAAAAGTGCTCCTGTAATTGGAAATTTCATTTACCTTTTGTCGTCTTTATACATTTTATAGTCCCAACGTTTTTTAGTATACGTCCGATCTGACAGCAAGAAGGCCTAAGGTCTTCCTAAAGTCCAGTTTTCCTTTCTCAAGCATACAAGCAACCGAGTAATCAAGGTAACTATCAGTTATTATCTATTTCAAGTTGTAGTTGTGACTAGGATGTCAAGAAAACAATCAGGCAAAAGGTTTTTTGGCTAACCATAGTTTCTTATCTTCCCGCAGCTATTTTTAACATTGGGCCAATATTTTTAGCTTTGTCTGTGGGGAAAAAAAAAATAAAAAAAAATAAAAGAAAGAGACAAAAGAAAATTGTTGCTAGATTTATAAGTCTTCCAGAGGAGCTGGAGAGCTGTCACTCAGGCAGTAGGCTGGCTGTGGCAGAGCTGGGTCCCGTCTCTGCCTTTGCCTGGACAGCCTATGAGCCAGTGTCTGCCAGGTTATTAACCTGCCTGCCAGGCTGCCTGCCTGGGGTCAGGCTGTCTCTGTCTCTCCTGCTCAATCTGCTCTATTTTACATAGAATAAATCATTCATTAGGGCTCAGTGCGCAAAATAACTTCATCACTAAACAGTTAGATGACTCACGGGGGAAGAAGAAACGGATTGCAGTCCCTGCTCCAGGAGACATTTACACTCTTAAATTAAGTAGCCAGTGTAACGCAGCGTGGAGCACAGATCTCATTTCTCCTAGGTGAGTGCACTAAACCACAAAATTATTCTCTCCATGGCCTCCAAAATATTTGAAGTATTTTCCCAATAAAAGGAGAACAACAACAGGAGTTTAGAACTTCACCCTCCTCCACCTAAATAAAGCCCTAATATCTGAGTGATATCGATTCAAATATCCTCAAGGTGGTGAAGGAATGTAATCCTGGCCTCCCACATACAGAATAAGTACCCTAATCACCGAGTTCTGGGATGAAAGGGATTGCATCTACTTTGTCATTTCCTCTCCTTGAAAGTGCCATAAAACAAAACATTACACTTGACACTGAGTATTTTGTCCTGAATGATAAAAATCCATTCACATCCTAGTGGGGAAAAAAAAAAAGTTTTTACTCAGCTGAAGTTTAACTTTTGTTAAAACTTTCAGTTAAACTGAGCTGAATTTCTTCTCTAGTTTTTCCCATTTAGTTGCCAGTCCAAGCTGTAACATCAGTGATTCACACAGGCATAGCCCAAATCTTTGTTAATCAACAAGATGATTTAACTAAAACCTTCCATAAATGATCTGTTCAAAAAGCCAAAATTTTTCTGTGTGGAAAATCCAACCCTCCTTTCTTAGAGACTTATGTTTGAACATGGGAATTGAAAAAAAGCAGTTCTTGATCGAATCTTGTCTTGTGCAGTCTCAGCTTGTAAGGAATTTTGTTTAATTAAATTGGCTATAAATATATATAAATATGTATATACATGTACGTGTATGCAGTTTGCTTTAAAAGAGAGAGATCAGCTAGGAGACCACCTGTTTTCCCTGCTTCCCACTGCTGGAACCAGGTTCTCACTATCCTCATACAGATTCCTTGCACGTGGTTCAACCAGGGAGCTGGGTTAAACCCCTGTACCACCAGCCAGTTGGACTTGTACCGTTATGTATACTGTGCCCAGGATTTCAACCGTCATGTTGGAAAAAATTAAAGCTTTTCTTTTTTGAGAGAGATAAGGCTTTTCCCCTCACATTTTGTCTCTTATTTTTAGCATCTTTATCATAGCCTCTCATCTGCTCCTGCTGTTCAAAGACCCTACCTAGGGTCAATTATTCTCCACTACTGACCAATCCAGCAAGACACTGAAATCCTCAGCCCCCACTTCTAGATTCACCCACTGGAATGGCATCTTCAAAAAGATCAGTATTTATTCATAAACAGGCCGAAGGCTCTTGCCCTAGGTATTGACAATGTTAATCTCATTAGAAGTTTTGGACTTGGATACTGAAAATTACTGAAAACATTCTCAGTTATTAATCCAGGCAGGGATAGGGGCTGGGACAATCAGTACCAGGACAAACACATGGGAAAAATTGCCTTTTTATGGCCTGTTTTATAGTCCTCCAGCTCTTCTTCTAGGAGTAGAGAGAATCTGGGAAGTCTTGAAAAATCTGTGTCCTTTCCCAAAAACAAAGGAGGATTTCTGAAAGAAGACTGGTATTTTGCTTGCTGTCCTTGGGTAGCCACCACTAAAAGGAGTTACTCAGCACTTAAACAAAACAATTGGCCATAGTTTATGACAACTAAAAAGAAAGAGCTTGCTGAAAATGGAACTTTCATTCAAAACTCTTCTCTATTTTAAATGATGAAACGAGGAGAAAAATGAAAAAGTTTCCTATCCTTTCAGGAAGGTCAGAGCTCCAGGCAGGAACCTCCCACCCCCAGGGGCAGGCTGGTGGGAATCTGCGATGCCAGACCGGCAGGAAAACCAGCAAACCTTCCTCCCCATCCGCCAATGAACTCAATGGGTTCCTGAAAAACTGTTTTATTTCACCCAGCCAGCCCCTCCCTGCAAAAAAGTGTTAAGTTTGAACATTTGGTCTGAATTTTTGAACCGCCCTTGCTTCCCAAGTGCCCAGTTCCACATTCCTTCCACACCCCAGCTTCTCATGGGCCATACAGGACCTTATACGGGGCTGGTAGATGCAATTCTATGTGTTACTGGTACCTTTGAATACCACAGAACAGTACAGATGTGTTCCAAAGGGATGTGAGGCAGTTTGTCCACAGCATATTTTGGTGGGAGAAGAAATTAGAAATGTTAATGCATACCTAGTCAATGAAATACATCTTTCCTGGAAGGAAATACCCTGTATTTATCTAGAGACCTCAGTCACTATCTGGTTCAGGCTGTGTTTAGCACAATGGGTACATGTGTGCAAGATGCAGATACTTGTTTGTGTGTAAACAGAGCTGCAGCCTCTGCCCTGAAGAGCCTACACTCTTTTAAAGCTTTTAACATCGTTCATCACACCTATCACATAACTCTCCCTCTTGGCATCCTGCTGACCTCTGCAAACTCACAAGAGCTAACCTGCTTCTTTACACCTGCTTGCTGTGATGATTTGTCCTTTCAGGACTGCTGTACCAGTCACAGATGAAGTTGGCACGCTACAGACCTCAGCAGATGCAAAGGCACTGGTGAGCTTGTGGTGCTACCAGAGAGACCTTTGAAACCTGCAGACAGGTCTGCCCAGCCACTTTTTTCCAACCATAGCTCCCTGCGGCCTATGGTTATTCCCCATTTAGGCCCATTCAGCAGCAGAACTAAGACAGAGAGGCAGTAAATCCCACTGCGATCCTCTCCATATACAACACACTTTATTATAACAGAATAAGGGGTTCAGCTCTGCTGGACCAAATCAAGTTGGCCAGTGTTAAGTATCACATTTTAGATTCAAATCCCTGCTAAACCCTCTGCTTACGCTCGTGGTTAACATTATTTTTATATCTGTCTTCAGAAATGAAAGACAGCATCAGCACACACATAGCAGCAGCAGCAGCTTTTAAAGGCTAACTCCATAGATTAAAGGGTGATACACTGAGCACCGAAATCCCACCACCCCAGTGTCTACTGATTAGGTTGGGAGAAAAGCTGAGTGACAAACATGTTTCCAATCTGCCTAGCCCATGCAGCGAAATGGAGCAATCTGGCCTGAAAAGGGATTTAGACTTTTGTTGTGCACAAGGGGAGAAAAAGCTGATTTAAATCCATCAACAATGCACACCCTCTTGGTGATCTCGGAGATAAGGAACAGAGTCTGGACACAGTTCATATCCTACCTCTCACCAGGCCCCACACTTCCACTCAAAGACAAAAGCTGGCAGATGAGGGCAAACGATGCTGCCTTGCTATTGAGCTGCCTGCTCACATAAAAACATGTTGTACAATGCGTGGAGCCTGCCTGGGGCATTTGATCTAGCAATTTTTAAAAGGAGAGTGAATTCCCTGCCCACAGGAAGAGAAATATATGGCCCTTTAGTTCATCAAGACCATTGCTATTAATTAATATGTGTATAGCACTGCATGCATAAAAAAAGATCTTTACAGACAGAAAGGTCTTGCTTCAACCTGTTTACAGCCTAAACCAGACGGGCATTTACACCAGAGAATAACAACAACCTACAACTGGTACAAGTGGGACATGGAAAAAAAAAATCAAAACAAACAAAACCCCCACAACTCAAAACAAAAAACAAAGGAAAAGGAAATAAGGTTTCTAAGAGAAAGCTATTAGATCCCCTTACAAGGAAAGCAGATCACATGGTTTCCTTTATCCTGGTTATTTAATATATGCCATCCCCGTGCATTTCACTGTGACTGCCATAAGGAGTGAGCCATTACATTCTCTCTTTATCTCTTGTCATAAGGACTGAGAATGAGGTGATAACCCATTTTTCTGAAACCTCTCTCAGACCCTTGGAAAAAAAAAAAAAAAGCCTTATTTTATCCAAAAGAGATGAAAAGGTTAAAAAAAATACAATTCTGGTTGCCTATAAGCAAATCAGCTCTTTGCTCATCTTTAATTGTACCCTTTTTTAAATAAAAGTAAAATGAAACAGCCATGCAGAGATGCATGTGGGGAAAGCCAATTCGTGCAAAAAGCAGAGGTTTGTTTTCTCATGGCAGAAATGCAGATGGTGCCCTACGACAGTTGTGAAGAACACCAACAAAACGGGTGCTGGAAAACAGCAGCAGCAGCCACAGCAGCAGCCGTCGCCTCCATTACTCTAGAGATGCCCTTCGCGATAGGCATTAGTGCAGGGCTTTCTCGTTCACAATGATTAAAACAGACTTCAGCAAGCCCTCGTTGCTACCATCTTTGGAGAGCAGTATTCAGATGCAGATTGCCTTAAATCCCATCAACCCATTCAGGCGTTTGTACGCAAGTGTGTCTGCCTCTGCGTGTGTGTATGCGTGCGTGTGTTTAGATGTATTTATACACATACACAATTCTCACTACACACACACCTTCTCTCCACCCTCTCGTTCAGAGAGAAAGAGCTAAAATTGTCAAAGACGAGAATGTGTATTTTCCAGGCTACTTTGTCAGATGTTCGTGTGTGCATCTTATAAATATTTCATACCAAATATTTAACATTATTCCTTCCCCAATCGGATCAGCTTTGAAATGCTCCTCAAAGTGAATTCTCCCCTAACAATGGCTTGACGCAAAAGCCTTTTTTCTCTCTTAAGAAGAGGAGGCTGCACATGGTCTGCTACCATAGCAGCATGAATAGTTCTTATTTAATGGAAAATAAAAGATACTTTACATTAATTCAGTGGGGGATGGAAAGCTGGGCACATGCGTACCTTGTGCTTCAAACATGGAGGAGCATCATACCTTGACCTCCCCTCTCCCGGTCCCATGATTATTACCCAGCTTGCATTAGAACCGTAATGGGAAGTGACAAGTTTATGTAAATGATCCACACAAGGATTTTGCTCTTGTAAAACAGAGCAGTTACTCTGGGCTTTCTAATTATTTCATGCCTTGTGGTTCTGTGATGGGGCAGAGATGACTACTACTTGAAAAGTATATTGTGATTGACAAGCCACTGTCCCCCTGGAACTCATTAAGGCCCGTGCTTTGCAAGAGGGGGTAGAAAACCCTACCAGGCACACCGCACACACACAGAGACACACACACATCCTCACCCCAGTGCCGGTTGTTCTTTCAGATCATTTGCTGGGATTTTTGCACTGGTAGAGAAAAGCATAATCTGCATGTATCTCAAACAAGTACCACCTCCCGGCTACAAATTGACCAATTATCCTCTGCTTTCCCATTTTTATTTTAAAATCTGTAAGATGAGCAGCAACACACCTGTCAAACATGCAGCGGTCTTTGGATTTTACCATGCTGGGTGGAAAAGTCAGTTGTTTCACAGTATCCTATTTAACAAAACGGGGAGCCGAGAGGGGCTGGGACAGGGAACGAGGGCTACCATAAAAGCTGCCCCCGGTGCATTTCTGCTGCTATGCCATTTGTGCCAATTGCCAGTATGTACAGGTGGCCATTCTGCTGCCACTGCACGACCTGTTTGCCTTTCTTTCTTAATTGATTTTTCCGGCCTTCAAACTTGCCAACAAAATGACAATTTGTTTGGCGAAAGTAGAGCCCCTGTCTTTTGAAACGTACACCACACTCCAACCACGGAGAAGGGAAAAATCCTATTCAGGCAGCTGCATTAATGTTTCCCATTGTAGAAGTGGTTTTGAATTCTGCTGCTGGTTTGGGATGTAACACAGTTTAGCATAAAATCAATTCATTGTTAACTCCATTGTGGTTGGATCTTATGGGCATGCAGCATTTCTTACTTTTAGTTACATTTGATTTGTGACTGAAGTAAATCCTCTGGAGATACTTGCGAAAGACTCACTTACAGGGCCCACTTCAATTCCTCCATTAGAAAACATTGGCACTTTGGTTACTTTAAGATGCCTCAATCTTTGCAAACAATTAAAAAAAAAATCAACTTTTTGGTTTTTCAGTTTCGATTTGACCAGGAATTGGGTACTTAATTCAAAATCTTTCCAGCAACCCACTTGACTATATCTGCAAGAATTCAGCAGGGGAAATTTATGATTTTACTATTGTGTTCCATAACAGCATTGCGTTGAAATAACAGGAACCCATCATCTCTAATGCTTTTGTCGTGTCTAATTGATCAGTAAGTTTCCCCACAAAACACCTAGGTCATGGATATTCAATAAACAAACCAAATCCTGAAGATCCAACACATCAAGCTTAGGCCAAAAGCTGTATGTTATTGATAATCAATCAGCATAAAGACAGAAATACAGGAAGGAGAAGAATCATAAAACCAATGAAAAAAGGGAGGAAGCATCTCTCTGTTAGCAGTGAAAAGATGATTTTCAAGCACACTGAGCAGTGCCTTAATTTGCCTCCATTGAGGTGGCTCCTACGTTATTAGGATTGTCAAGATCTGCCTTTTGAGTACGTGCAGTTTGCAAGCAGCTCAAACGCACTCTCAGGCTGAGGATGAATCATTTGGCCAGAAACAAAGCCCAGCAACCATGTAACTCCTGTGCCAGTCCAAAATTGTGGCTGCAGAAGGAAGTGGGTTAGCAGGAAGGGCAGCGGCCAGTATTGCTAAGTTTCTCTGGCATGCGGATATATGCCCTCCATTCCTGCTTTTGCAGTGAGAGGCCACAATCATCTCCTGCTGGTGAACTGCACCCACTGCTTCCCCTTCCCTGGCTCTCCAAGATACACGTCTGGTGGCTCTCAGCCACTTGAGAAATTTGATATGCAGCTCATTGGGAGAGGAAGTTTGCTTACCCTTGTTCAATGTACTCACCTGGCGCATATCTCCAGTGACTGAGACTTCAGGCAGGAGGAACCTCATTTGACATCTCATCTGATTTGGAGGCCAGCAGCTAGAAAATACATAGTTTTTACACGTAAGCTGAGCAAGTACAAACTGAGGGACTCATTTTGCGTAAAGCAGAACTGTCCGCTAATCATTTTGCACTAGCACGGTACTTTCCTACTAAGCAAATTTTATCTTATCTCTGCTCAACCCATCCAAGTTAACACTCCAGCAACAGCTCACTCTCTCCTTGAGTGTCCTTCAGAGGCAGCAGTGGAGAGCTACTGTTCTTTTATCGGAACATTTGTATAGCAGCTGAGAACCTATTGCTTATGCATTTTCAATAGCAGAAAATACAGAGGCAGGTAAGCCTTCTGCTATGATTCCCATCCACAATTGGATTACAGGTGAGTTCTTAAATACCTATTCTGAGACACAAACTGAAAACAGAGGACTCCTTGAAACTGAATCTTTTGGGAGTTTGGACTCCCCTGGCTCCGAGGGATAAGCAATAAAACTTTTTCAGTTTTATTGAGAACCTTTTGTCACTTCTGTAATCATTAGCCTCTGACCACAGAGATGCAGAAAGAGTGATAAGTACTTATGACAGATGATATTTTAATAGACAAGAGCACTGTAGTCACTTCTACAGACACTGTCAAAAACTTAACGAATAGAAAAAGAGCTTAACAACAGCTTGAAGAAAGAAAGGTCAACTAAATGCATTGAGCAACTTAGAAGAGCAGGTCATTTACACTGGAAGGGCATGAAAAAGGACTGGAAAAAAAACTATCAGTTGTGGTCATATTCAGCATGCCTTTATTTTAGCAGCCCAGTTGCTCTAATGAGGTTTCATTATCATTTTGAAGAGTAGAAGTTGTGATAAGGTACATAAAGACTGAGCTCTGGGAACTCTTGATCATGAACACGTACCATCAGCCACAGCCACTAACTCTGTGGAAAACGGAACAGAGAAGAAACTACCAGTTTATTCAGAAAACAACTTGGAGAGTTTTGTTGTAAAGAGAGATTCAAAGAGGCTGAACCATTTGCTTCCATGCTGGTAATCGGGCCTGTTATGGCTCACCTGGAGAACTGTTGTCAGTGAAAGGCATGGCATAAGTGCCAACAGCTGATATTTCACCAAGTCTATACAATTATCTATGGAAAAAGTTAAGATGGCTCAGTTCATATAAGTACACTAGTAGAAGCACTTATATAAACTGTGCCTTTAAAATCACCTCAGTTAAAATTCAAGCTAGCATACTTCTGGCATGTTTATCTAGTCTCAGTGGAAGTGTCTGACCTTTACATCGCTTTACATGGATAATGAAATCTGCTGTTAATGACATATTTTAAGTTCAATTCTGCTTATTTTCGAGTGGAGCAAGTCATATTGTGGAAGTCGCATATTACATCTTCTCAAACTGGTCAAGCCCAAACCCCTGCTTTTTACTAGAAAAGAGTGCACTATTTTACTAAGTGTATATGTATATGTGCATATATAGTTTTATATTATATAACCATCTTTATATATAAAACTATAAATGTATAACTATATTATACAGGTGTTTAAGGTCTTTAGACCTGGATACTTCAGGTTATGCAAGTTTGATAATCTTCCGTAGGTTGTGGAGCTTGAGGGTTTGATTTCCTTTTTTGATATTTAAGCAAACCAAAGGACTCATCACACAGGGAAAGCCTCATTCTCTCCATTCCATAGAACTGCGTTGAAAGTCTCCCCGAGCCATTTTTACTTGCATTGTTTCCTCGTGTACGTTTTCTGGTTTCTGAATTACAGTAACAAGAATCACAGCACATGCAAAAAAATACCTGAAAGGAGCAGAGCAAAATTTGATTTCAGCTCAGGAGGGCTGCCCTGTCCAAAAATCACAGAGAACACGGCAGGGCTGCGAGGCTGAGGTGGTCAAATCCTCTGCCTCTTGTAGTGAAAAGCTAAGCTACTTCAGAGAGATCAAACCACCAATGGACACAGCCAGAGGAAGGTTTTCAAACTTGAACTACCCATTTAGTTTAAATACATTATTAACAGCAGAGGCCACAGCTAAATGCATCAATAATCTAAACCCTACCTAGTCATAACAAGACAAATTCTGCCAGCTTCACTTGCTGAAGATTAGACAAGTTCAGAGTGAAATACAACTGCATCCTGGAGGTCTCAGTAAAGAACATTCACAAAATACCAGTCTTAAGCATTTGGGAGCACAACAGAGATTGTCCTATTTCATCACTGATCAAACCTAGCTGCAACTAAATCATTCAGACCTAAAATCTATTGCTGGCCTTTCTGTATACATCTCTGTTCTTTACCTTGCCCCCATCCTGCTGTGAAATGTGCAATAATTGCACAGCAGATGACTTTTGTTTTCTAAGAACATGACATGGCCATTATTAATGCGGCCTGGTATTAGTCTGTTTTCCTTTTCATCTTTATCAGACATCTATATCTCTCTCAGAGGTCTTGTTTACATAAAACAGTGCACTTGGATGCATGGTGCTTAATGAGTTTCTGTATAACCAGAACAGAGTGAGTAAAGTACACTACTCTTTCTAATTATGAATCATTTGACTGTGTTAAGAGAAAGAGAACTTCAGTAAATGGTGCCAGAAACCTTGTTTCCAATTTTTTTTATTGCTATAAAGAACAGTCGTAAATTATGAGTTAGGACAATGTTGCTTTGGCTCCAAGCAGAAGCAGTAGGAAGAGAAAAACCCCCAGCTGTGCTCATATTTCATGCTCCAGGATCAGTGAGTGGTTCCTTCCTCTACAAGCCTCTGCTGAGGATGGTATAATGAAGCCAGTCAAACTCTGGTCTCAGTGGGTCTGACTCCACTGGGGATCCTGAGACCACTTCCCCGCTTCAGATTCACATTTTCCCTTGGATGCTGATGAGCCTCAGCTGCACCCAGTCCATCTGACACCTCCTGCTTTCTATTGAAAGAAAAGCCAGGTGAGGGGGCAGCGATGGAGCCGTGGCATGCTGGTGCTCTGGCCTGCAGCCCACCGCAGAGCTCGCTGGCCTCACAGACAGAGGCACCCAGGCGATCCAGGACATTTTGATGGCCCTGGGCATTTTACTGCACACTCCAAAAATTGAGGGTTTGGTATGAGAGCGAGACATGCTCACTCCATCATCCGCACACCTACCAGCGTAGGGAGAGATGCAGCATGGCTAACTGGCTCTACACCCTTAGCAAACAGTAGTTTCCACAAAAACCTACATCAGAGGACATGATTTAGTCCCTTTTCTCTGAATTTTGCCAATCTAGTTATAAATGACCGAGTTCTTCCCATAAGTTAGGCAAACAATTGCAATGTTTGTTACTGCTGATTCCCTTGGGTGAGCACGGCATAGTACAACCACAGGCTGTCTTGTGCAAGCTCCCATGAAGCCCCAGCACAAAAGCATACCAGAGGCTGGAGGGGCAGAAAGAAGGTCCCATAGCACATGCTCTTCAAGACTACTCTGGGCCATCTCACCGGGACACAAAGCATTACATTTCCCATGAGAGCTGCTGAAGCAGCAGGAAAACAGAGGGTGTGAAGTTGCTTCGAGGGCACCTTTGTTTCCCTCCACCCTCCTTTCCCTTCCCCTACCCTGGGCTGCATCTCCCAGGAGAGCCAGCCTGGCTCCGCAAGATGTCTGATGGAGTCGAGCACTACGAGGGTGGCCAGGGGCATGCTTTCTTGTATATTTTGCAATACAGTAAAATGAATGCGTCAGATTAGCCAAAATTGGCACCCTCAGCCCAGAAGCCCAAATTGGATTTAACAGTGAATAAGAATAGCGATATCATCCAGTGAATAATGGAAAGCCAACTTGCCTGAACCAGAAAATTATTTCAGAGTATTATGCTGATACTTACTTTGGGGTAACGGAAAACTCCCATTGCAAGTCAGCAATAAACCTTGCTTTTGTCATCAAAATGAAGTAGGAACATTCTCACATTTTGAATTTTTACATGACTGTTAGGTAAGATATTCCTTCCTCCAGCAGAATTTCCTGTTAAAATCAAAGCCTTGGCTAGATGTGAGAACAAGGTAGATAAACTATCCTGTTTTTCCGTTTAACTTGTGGAGTGTTATGCCCTTGTTATGAGACCAGACTGTTGGGAATATCATAGGTCATGCCGCACATAAGCACTCTGGAGTAAGAAACATATTATAAGACATCAGAACAAATAAGGGTCAATAGCAGACAAAGAGTTAACGCACTCATCTGTTCGAGAAATAAAATGCTCAGTGCTTTAGGAAATCTCTTTCAATCTCCTTATAGGTGTAATTTGGCCAGGACATTGTTTATTCCAGATTGGAGAGGCATTTTTTTAATGCTAATTATTCTGGTTTATTTCTACATGCATCATCATCTTCAGATTAAAAAGGTCATTTTTAAAATTAAATGATAATTTATTTCCCTGGCTGAAGACTGATACTTTGCAAACATGCAGGATTACAAGGCATGATATATGCTTGATAAAATAGAAACACATACATAAAAAGAATTCCAGATAGTCACAAAACAGCATTAAAGCTGAACTCTACGCATGCATTTAAAAGACTGATCTTGCCTTGTAACAAGAGTGTCAGTGCAGTGCAGACAGTCCTTGGTATTCTGAGTGAGAAACATAAAATTAGTAGTTTCCTCAAGAAGTAGCATTTAGAGGGCTTGGAGCTCTCAAGGACACCAGTCCAAAAGCATGGGACAACAAAAATTACAGAAAGTCTGACCTGATGCAGGGAATACGATAAAAAGAAAAAGAAGCAAAACACTAAAGGGTTCAGAAAAAAAAAAAAAAAAAGAGTCTTTCAAAAGTCAGAAGATTTTCAGAAACCCAAAGTAGAAAAGGAAATGTAATAAGTAAGAGTAAATAATAAAAAATGGTCATTTTTTTAACCTATGGAAAGACTTATTTTTAGTATGAGCTGATGCTTATGGAGCAGGAGAGGCAGGGTCCTATTTTGTTTAGCTCATGGTTGAATTCCAAAGCAACTACAAGAGAAAACCCAAGAGGGTTGGGTGCTTCATGTGTTCATCTTCGATTCAAACGCTCCAGAGCAGTGCACTGCTCCACTTCAGTGCAGCAAAAAAAAAAAATCCCAGGCTTTCTAGTCAAGTAGGATATTTATTTCTGCATCACACAGCCTGATTATTATGGATCTGCTCCCACAGGCTTCATGCAGCCCTTTCCTTAAGACTATTTCCTATAGCTCCATAATCCACAACGCTGTTCCACATAATAACAGGCTAATCACTGCCCTACTTTTAAAAAATGCAAAAAGTTTTTGACGTGCTGCATAATGGAACTTCCCAAACAGCCCGTAAACCTGTCCAGCAGATTTCTCCTCCATTTCCTTGCTTGGTGTTATCTCCCTCAGCATCTTGTCTTGTAGAGTTCAATTTAGATTGCAACGTCTTTGGGCCAGAGGCCATGTAAATCACCTACGACTCCGCACAAATATTGAGTAACAGCAGAATCTGACTTTGGAGACATAAAACGCTCTCCAGACTTTAAGTCCTTGAAGAAGTCCCAAAGTTTTAGGCATTCCTAGATGGATAACTGAAAGGCAGTACTCCACATGCTATTAAGTAAGTGAGACTAAAAGGTGAGGGCAAAAGGGAAGTTTTTCAGAGCCTTCCTGAGCTACGTTGCTACGTTGCACAGTTAAGTCTTTAAGCTGTAAATTTAGGTTCCTGATCACATGGCTATATACCACCAGTAACTCAGTTCCCAACTTCTTTTTGAAACTAAAACTTGAAATTCTGGCTCTGTTGCCGCCAAAGATAATTTTGTACCACAAGACTGGGGAGGTTTTGTGTCTAAGTGACACAGGACTCCCCCAAAGGGTTGCCCTCATGAACTCTGCCATCAAAACTACTAATGTTCGTGCACTGAACTTCGCACCCTTTCCACGTACATCATTAGGCTCTACAGGAGGTCCACATTTATCTGATAAAATTATATATTACATTACAAGAAATGCCAGAAGTCCAAATATTACCAGTGTCTTCAAAAACTTGTGGCAGGGAAAAAGCAGTCTGAAGCAAGGGAAGTTTAATCCAAGTATACAGTAAAAATGTTGAGATCCTAAGGAGGAGGAAGGAAATTACTTACACATCACCATGTGATAGCCCAGTGCCTAATCACATGAAATAAGGTACAGGTAAACAGGAAGAGAAAATGGAGATCATTCCATCTTGAGTGAAACATTTGACCAGGGAAAAAATACACTGCGGGGCATCCGGGCACCTCTCTTATCCTTAAGGCAAGAAAAACTTGCTTCTAGGAACTCCATAGGGCATAAGAACAATAAAAGAAGCTACAGAAGTTAGTTTTCAGACAGGCTTGTAGACTGTATGCAATGAATTTTTCTTTTGATCAGCTTTATCCAAAAAAACTTCCGTGGCATGAAACAAAAGTGGCATTCAGGGATGTGCCTCGTAGGTCCAGGTCAGTGGGCAACGGCTGCCTGCAACTGTAGCATGAACCAAAGCCCACTGATCCCGTTGTATCAGCTTTACTGAGCTTATGATCAGGATTTTGCTACCTGCGAATGAAATGTAAGGATGAGGTTGGGAGTCCTGACCCTATCTGGTTGGTTGGGGTTTTTGTGTGTGGTTTTTTTTTTTTTTGCTCTCCAGTCACAGTAAGAGAGTCAGCAACTCACACCCCAAGTATGAGTCACAGTACATGTACAACCATTGTTTTAAGCTGTCCTAGGGCCTTGAATTGCAAAGTCCAGATTTGGCTGTGAATTTTTTCCACCAAAATCAGAGCTGTTCGGATGTGAAGTTTAATTCAGTTTGAAGTCTATGTAAAGAGAGGTCGGTCCTGGTACACCACAAAGGCATTGTGTCTCCCTGGGGAGAATCCCACCCTTCAGACCGTAATACATGGGAAATGAGGGGAAGAGAATGGAGACAAGCAAGGCCAAAGCCCCCTTATTTTGCCCTAGGGGGGTTTGCCATGTGCAAGCTGTGCAGTCCTCACTGTATGCTGGACCACGTCGGGACAGGAGCCCAGTTTCCCATGACTTTTACTGGCATGCCAGACACAAGCACTGAAGGCTGATGTAATGAAATGAGAACATGGATTGGGTAATTTACGTCCTTCTGCTAGAGCACAAGCAACTTTATTAATAGTGTGTCTTCTAGGCTCAGTCCTTTGTCTAGGGCAGTTCTGCTTTACACAGTCTGATCCCACATAAAACACTTTTCATCAAAACGCAGTTAGGTTTATCAGCACATGCTGTATAGATACAAATCAGGTAGTTTTTGTATAATAGGGTACCCAACTCCTAAGTTCTTTGCTGTGAGATGGAAGTTACCTATTCACCCCAAACACATTCATGTATTCCAATATAAAAAGCGCTCTTATTACCAATGAAATATGCAATAGTACCGCAGTAACATGTTATATGCTTCGGCTCTCCGGTTTGAAGTAACTGACACATATAGATGCACATGTTATTTTTCTTCTTAGCATTTTGAAGTTGCCATGGATATCTGGTTCATATAGTAACACCCCTTAAAGACAAACAGTGGCCAAAGAGTATATCTCTGATACCAAGGCGCATGTGAATGGTGCTCAGAGAGGTGAGCTCCGACATTCAGCTCCACAGCTCCCGCAAGTAAGTGCAATTTTGATCTGCTGTGAAGAGCTGATACGGTGCCTGGCTGTCTCTTTGTTGTAAGAGTCTGGGAATTTCCTGCAAAGCATGTAATATGCTTGAGGCATCAAGTTTTTTGGTTTTTTTTACATTTATTTGTCAAAAAAAAAAAAGAGTGTATTATTTGGCATTTTTCCACGTTGACTTAATTCAAGGGCTATGAACAAAATGGAAATGGAAAACACCTTTTAGTTACAAAATGCCACTCACACGGACTCTGAATCTTGATAGTTTATACCACAATAAACACCATAAGAACCAAGATAAAACCCCAAAGAGATTCACAGGAGTTAACTGTAAGCATCACTAAGCTAAGCAGAGCAGAGCCATTCAGTTCGGTGGCCAATGCAGTGGGGTCAGTGAGGAACGGTGGGGTTTGTCCTCACACTCTGATCCTGGGAGGAATAACATCACTGCGTCTCGTCTCAGCTTCCCCAGCACCAGCAGATGAAATGTACCTACCCTGTGGCCAAAGATGAAGCAGGACATAATACATAGTACTGCAAACTTATTTTATCTCAAGTCCTGTGTTTAAAGTTTCTTAGTGCCTTTTCTGGAATTACAGGATTCTGTAACAGTCCTCCTTTGCTTAAAAACAGTTTCAGTCTTCCTCCATTATCAAGCGTGATGCCATGAGCTTTGCGTTTTCAGGAAGGCAACAGAGAGGTGGCCACATTATCTATAAACTAATCTGATTTAAGAGTTTGCCTTGCTTTGAACACAGAGATTGCAACACCACATACAGGAAAGGTAGTTTCAAGATCCCTAAATGAAACACTCTAGAACCAGGTCTTTTAGTTATTTTTTATTTTGTCTGTCTGTGATTTTTGTGCTGAACTCGAGATATCTGAAAGTACTAAGAGGGGCAGCAACTGAGTGTTTAGCTTTTTTTCCCTTTCATCATACTCCCTTAAACAGACTCCACAGATATGGAAGCATTGTTATTACTAGCAATTCCAAGAAAAGTCTTGGTCCCAGCCTCAATTCATGTTCTAACAGGCCTAAACATCACTAATCCAAACCAGGATAACCTCAAAAGTGTCTCCAGTTTGGTACAGAGTCACCTGTCAACAGTCAGGCCAAATACAAAAGACTCTGTCCTTGAAGTCTTTCAAAGCCCCATTTTCTTTACTTTTTTAATTTTATAAGCAAGGGAAGATCATTTCTCTCCTTTAAAAGGGCTACTTTTCCTAGACCACCAGAACAAATTGCTTTTGGTTTCTGTAGCATCCTTGAGGCTGAAATTGGAATATTTCACAGAAGAATCTATGAATATGAACAAGATAAAGCTGAACCAATGATGTCCATCTGAGTGATGAGACCGCATCGCTACTGGGGAAATAAACCTAGAAGGCAGGGAAATGCTGAACTTGATGTATCTTCATGGTCCTGAGACATACCTGTCTGTTCTTTCAACTTCAGCCCTGTTCCTATGCTGCTGGTCACTTCATGGTCAGAACCACTTATTGGATTTACATAAAGTAACATTAATTTAATGAGCCACATCTACCCAGAAGAGGTTTTGGCTTAGTTTTTTTGTTTTGTTTTGTTTTTTTAAAGCTGCACAGCATAGGGATAGGGTGGTCCCATAACACTCTTTCCGTGTGGAGACCACGAACCCTTTGTGTCTCTTCCCACCTTGTTTCTCAGATTGGGATTTCCTGCAAGGGATGGTGAAACCTGCTAGCTGCTCGAGTCAGCTACGTGGTCTGGTGAAACTTTCACAGACAAATTTTCATATCTGAAACATCAAGATAGATAAAACACCAGTGGGGCCGTCAGAAGCCAACAGTAATCAGCTTTTTGGAAAGCCAGGATTTATCATGTGGTTATTGACAGAATTCGTTTAAGAGTGATCCTTTAATGCAAATGTTGAGTGCAGATTTCCTTGAGGTAATGTGTTTGTAGGATTAAGAGTTCACATGTGTTGATAGCTAGACTGGTCATTAGATAGCAAACAAGGGAAGAGCCTCCTCAGACTTTCTCCAAAGTAATGCTCTTCCAGTTGTATTTATGTTTAATTCTGAGTCTTGATATAAAGGCAAGCTATAGTACCCCATCATACACACAACCATTTCAAAGCCTATATCACTACACAGTTTTGTAGCAAATGCTACAGATTTTTAAATAAACTATTAAATTGCTGTTGTCATTGTCTTGACTTTCATTGTCTTGTATTTCATACAGCCAGCTGATGTTCAAATGTGTTTTGTGATTTTAATCTTCTCCCTTAGGCTTACCCACAAAACTCTACCACATACTTATTCAGCAAATTAACTAAATTATTTCCTTCCCGAAGAAAAGCTTAGATCTTCATGGGGAAGGCTGATGGGTTTTGGCAGAAAAGTCTGGAATTATGGAGTCACCGACTAACTGTAAATCAGCTACAACCACGGATCAAGGAAGTGTGGATTCAAAGAAGTCCATAGTGCAACAAATCCTCATTTTGTTTATAATCTGTAACTTCACTGACATCAGCTGAATTACAATCAGACTCCCTCAAATTCTCATGCCCACAGTACACTGAGTTATACATATGCAACACAGAAAGTTTATTTTCACCACAGCCAACACACTGGGCCAACTTCTTCCCTTTTATGTCTATTAAAGGTACAGAGTATAAGCAATATATATTTTAAAGAAGATACATAACTTGTAACTAATTTTTAAGCAGCACTGTAAAGGTCATTACATACAAAAATCAGAACAGGGAAAATTCTCACTCAGCATGTCGCTTTTGAGGTGCTGTATTTAAGCAAAAAGTAATCCTTCCTACAGACGGGAGGTGCAACACGCAAGTCACAGATAGCCTTGGAAGAGAGACACTTTGATGGTCAGACATGGACATGCCAGCTGGCTGCCGACCTTCCGGACAGGAAAGCTTTATGTCCCTTACTTCCTAGGCACGACCCCACTGCCAGTCCCGCTTACACAACCTCAGCAGGATAACCTATTCTTAGTCCTCTAGAAATAACATTTCTAGAGGTGCAGTGTCTCTCGAGCTAAGAAGCCCCTTCCCCTGTAACTCTACTCTTCCCCTTTTTCTCAGGTCACCAACAGCTCCGGGTAGGCCCTGTGGGACTTGAAGGTGCCTAGCTGACCAAGTGGGGATTACCCTTCTTTTAGCAGCAGCAGGAGAGATACCTCGCCGCCGTCCATCTGCCACACACAGGCAAGGGAAGAGGAGGACTGGGGGTGCTGGGGATCACAAAGCCCGTATGAGGCCACGCAGTGCTCAGCCCAGTGCTGTTTTCAGACTCTCCTGACTGCAGGCTTGTGCCTTGACCATAACTTTCAGCATCTATTACTCTCCAAACCTACACAACTCCTGCTGGGTGGCCTTTTAGGCAGATGCTGGAGACTGTCCCCCACCACGTACCCCAGTGGAGAGATTGCCTCCCAGTGCTGGGGATGGCGACAGAGGGTCTCTGCTTCCTTCGTTTGTAATGGAGGGATTTGAGTGGGAGCTGAATCCTGTCAAGTGCTTCCTGCCCTGCACACACCCTTGTCAAAGAGCTCTTTGGAGAATACAGAAAGAGGATTAATGCTAATAGCTATCTGCCTGTCATTTGAAAATCTCAAGCTGCACTTGCTGGATTTTCCTCATGAATCCCTAATGTACAATACTGCAAGGGCACCCGAAACGAAACTTTGCAGGGAGTACACACAGCAAGCAACAAGGTGGATGAATGACCCTGCAGGGTACGAGTGCAGATCATAGCCGACACCAGGTGCGGTGAAGCCTTTTGGAGTAGGAAAAAGGCATGCATTTGAAGCCATTTTGCCATCAAAGTAGGTTTACCCAATTCATTCCTTTCAGTCATCTGCTATAATTCATTCTGCTATGCATTTTAGAAATAGTCATCCTGGGACTGCATTCACTTAGCATAGTTAGTAACATAACACTATCCAGGCAGTCCTCCTCGTCCAGAACCAGCACTTAGATTTGCAACTGTGTAACAGACATTAAATTTCTTGGACCAGGCTAACAGCTTCATTGGTCAGGCCCTAACAAAGAATCCAATCTTAACTCCGTAGGAATCTTCAATAGGAGCGATTTCTGACCCTCAGGAGTTCTGACTGTGTTTTACTTAAATAGAATCATCAGAGCATTGGCATAGCCTTTGGAGATGCTGCCCGTAATTCTTGGAACAAGGCAGCGGAAGAAAACACAAGGTGTAAAGAATTGATAAGATGTCCAAGAGCTCACTGGTTGATCATGCACATTAGCACTCAGCTCTCAAAGAATGAGACTGCCATCCAAAAGCCCTGTGGATTACTGACATTACAGGAGGGAAGGACACCCTTCTGCGATGCCTTGGATTAGTTTCCTTTACTTTGGCAAGGGAAAGACTGTGAGGATATTCATGCTGACCTCTTTGAAAAGCACCCTAATGACTCAGAAACACAAGCTCCGTTGGCTCCGGAGACAATTCCTCTACAAACTGTACTCAGTAGTCTCTTATCCACAACTATCTTACTTTCCCCATGCTCCTGCCTTACTTTCAGCACATTCTCCAGCTATCCTAAAGAAACAGCCTTGCAAAACGTGAAGCAAGGTGTGAAACTTGACTTCATAGTCCCAAAACCATGTGCCCTTTACTGATGATTCACGTTAGTCGGGCTGCCAAGTACCCAACACCTACTCTTCCCTTGACATGCTCCCACTTGTGCATTAGCCCTGGCAGGCAGCTGAGCCCCACACAGCCACTTGCCCACCCCCACGCACCCCCAGGTTGGATGCAGGAGAGAGTCAGAAGGATAAGCGAGAAAACCATGGGTTAAGACAAAGACAGTTTAATAGGTAAAGCAAAAGCTGCAAACACAAGCAAAGCAAAATAAGGAATTCACTCACTACTTCCCATCAGCGAGCAAGTGTTCAGCCATCTCTAGGAAAGCAGGGTTCTATCACATAACAGTTATTTGGGAAGATGAACACCATGACTCCGGATGTCCCCCCTTCCTCCTTTCCCGCACCTTTTATTACTGAGCACGATGTCACATAGAATGGGAATATCCCTTTGGTCAGTTGGGGCCAGCTGTCCTGGCTGTGTCCCTTCCCAGCTTCTTGTGCACCCCCAGCCTAGTCACTGGTGGGGCGGTGTAAGAAGAAAAGGCCTTGACACGGTGTAAGCACCGCTCAGCGGTGAGTAAAACATTGGTGAGTCATCAACACAGATCCAAAACATAGCCCTATACTAGCTACTATGAAGAAAATTAACTCTATCCTAGCCAGACACAACACATCTTTTTCACAGCCACAAAAGTAACACTAGGATCTGTATTATACCAAGAGCAAACAGTTTCTCTTCATTTCATTAGGGTATATTTATTAGGTTAGTTTGTTTTTTTTAAAACATAGGGAAATGCAAAAGTATGGCTTTTTCTTTTTTTCCCTTCTCCCTTTGTTCATACTCTTTGAAAGCAATGAAAGGGCCTCCAAGATACACGCTGAAAAGTATTAAGCAGAATATGTTTTAAAATAGACAGTCATAGAATCATCCAGGTTGGAAGGGACCTTTCAGATCGAGTCCAACCATCAACCTAACACTGCCAAGTCCACGATTAAACCATGTCCCTAAGCACCATGTCTACCCGTCTTTTAAATACCTCCAGGGATGGTGATTCCACCGCTTCCCTGGGCAGCCTGTTCCAATGTTTGATAACCCTTTGGATGAAGAAATTTTTCCCAATATCCAATCTAAACCTCCCCTGGCGCAACTTGAGGCCGTTTCTTCTTGCCCTATCACTTGTTACTTGGAAGAAGAGACCGATACCCACCTCTCTACAAAGAGATCACCAGCCACTCAAGTTCAGTGCTGTTCCTATGCAATTAAAAACTTTTATGGCTTTTCCAGATTATGCTTTATTTATTTGCATTAATTTTAATAAAGAAATGCAAGAATTTTTTTACAAAATGAGTATTTCTACAAAGCTCAACAGCAGACTAGGTGTGAGAAAGAAGCACATGGATATATTTCTAGGAAATTGCTGAAAGTAGATGTTTTATGGAGTATTTCAATTGGGTACAGGAAAAAAAAGAGTGCCTGAGACGTAACTGTGGAAAAAAAGGACTGTTCCAACTGCGTCTCTGTAAAAACAAATAAAACGGCAGAGAGCAGAGGAACTGGCTGGGCTTGTAGCTGTGAAGGCCAGCATTCCCCGCCAGCCCCAGGCCGGCAGGCTTTTACTCTTTAATGGCTTCATGCCCTCTAATTAAGGTTTCCAACTACAATCCCTTTGAACAAATGTTTACATTTGTCTTGTTAATTCCCATTAGTTAATAATCAGAGGCCCCTGCAGTTACCTCAACATGGGGAAGATGAACCAAAGACATGATCATATCAGGGGCTTTGACATTTAAATACCTGATTTGCACAAATATAAGAAAAGTGAACACCTGCAGATGTAAAAAATGGATGAGCAAAACTGACAACACATATTTAAAGTCCAAGTAAAAGTCTGAAAACACAACTCGTGGGATTATAAACTAACATATGACAAGACAATCTCATATAACACCTTATTTAGTGCTTTTTAAAAGTATCTTGCCCAAATTTTTCTTTAAAAACAATGAGTCACCCAGAAAAGAAGTAAAGTTACCTTTTCCTTACGACCAATCAGACTCAGCCATTTGCTGTCTGTGCTGCTCTCCTCTGGGCAAGTCATTAAATCTCATTTGGGCTATATTTAGTCAAATAAATGCAGGTGACTGCACTTCCCCATGTCACCAGAGTGCTGTAAGTGAGCAGGCCCTCTAACAGATGTGAGCCAGTCAAAGCTGGGTTGAGGGAACTACAGAAACACCTGGACAGCTGAGCCAGAGGCAAGGAAGTCAAGCAGATTAGAAAAGCCAACCAAGGAAAGATCTTCTTGTTCTGAGTGATTTCTCTCCAGGGGGCACTGAAAGCTGTGCCTCTAAGAAAGAAAGCATAGAGCTACAGAAAAATGTATAGGTGTGTGGGAATCGGTAACACTGATTTGCTGAATTTTTTTGTTTGTGGGTTCTTCTGATGCTGGGAGACATCATAAAAAAATTTGTTTTGCCTATTTTGAAAAAAGAAAACCAAGCCCCAAAAAAAAAAACAAAAACAAAAGATAAAAGCAAAGAGGAAAGACAAAAGAAGCTAAAGGGGATGGAAAATGTGTTGTGTCATTTCATGCAAAAGTTGAGGGTATGGAAGTTTAGTGGAGACATGAAATGACTTGGTCAGAGGGCTGTATCACAGCAGATGTGGTAACCACCAGTTCAACTGAGGGCTAACAGACCAAAGTATGCAGTACTACAGCCGGCTGCCATCCTGTCCAGGACAGCTAATACAAGCATCGCACAACCCCGGTGGGCAGTTATCAACAAGGTGACAGGCTCTCAGCGTTCCACTCGGCCAAGACAACCAAGGTCCCAGCTCTTCTCCACAGAAGGCATATCTTTACTGCGAGTCCACTAGATAGGGCCAGGCTACAATATTTTCTTCAAAATCATGATGCCCACTTACAACTTAAGTTGTAATGGGTATTTACATTTTTCCTCCCTCCTATCTTATGTATCACATACCTGCCCAGAGCAACATTTTATAGACAGATATAAAATTTAGATCATGAAAGTTTATTGTAAAAATGCTGGCGTAACTAGTAAATATGGGACAAACTGGCACCACTATAATTAAGCAGGCATTTAAATGGGCAGTTACTTGTTCAGTAGGATGACCATTCAAGTGCACAACATCTAAGACTTTTCTCAACACCTCATGCTACCACCTTATCCAGCCAGATTTCACAAATAAGTAAGTGCAGCAATTGCTTTTTGCAGTAGCAAAAAGGAAATACTGGAATTCTCATGTTCTCCTCACATGTTTCACACCAGGAGCCACGTGCTCATCTTTACTAGAAGCAGCCCAAGAAAACGTCTGTGTGTCCTCGGCACTTGAAGTATGAAGTTCAATGAGTCCTTCCTCTAATGGCAACCTGTGTTATAACTGCAGGAAACTACACCTCCACCTAATTTTCTGCTTTCTCCAAGGGCCCTGCTTCTATCTTATCAGGGCAGTATTTCTTGACTCTGCCATTTCAGCAATGCCTACGCTGCCTCAGCTGTGCCTGCTTTGCCAGCTGTAACACCAAACCACTCCAGATCCAAATACATGGAGACCGAGGTGGGCTGTACGGGTCTGCCAAGTAATCCAGCTGTTATGTGCACAGCATGAGACACATCTCCACAGCTCCTGGGCTATCAGGTAGCTGAGCAGCTTGCCACCCAGTGCTGACCACACAGGGAACATGCATTATTCTGAGGTATTTGCTGTACCGGGTGGAAGTACTCAATAAAGACTTTTACCAGGTTTAGTTTACCAGGTCCAGTTCCCAGGTCTTCCATCAAAGTCAGACTGCAACTAGTCAGTGATGAGTCTGACAGTGTTCTTAAAATCTGTGAGGATTTTTTTTATTGGTAGCTTTTTGAGGAGGGGGGTTTTAAAGTACTGAGCCAGCTATAAACAGCTGTATGGACTGATTTTCTTACGGTTTGCTGGAAGATCCAAAAGAGAGCTTGTTCTGCATAAATCCCCTTATTTTTCTTACTGAAGTGAAAAGCTGAGGCAGGAAAAAAAAGGAAGTTTACTGGCCCGAAACAATGTCTTGCTTGACTTGTAATTTCTTAAGCCTTTGATACAAAAACTGAAGGACAATGTTTTAAAATGGTCTTAGAAGAAAACACCAATCCTTTTACGATTTTTTTTAAACAAGCAAAAGACAAAAATAACTCCTACAATACTAATTGACATCACTGAATTCCCATTTTAACACATGCTACGCACTTCACCCGGCTCTGCAGGTGAGAGCCAATACGTCTACTATATGCCTACATGCTTGCATCCTCCAGACGCTAACATAGGTAAGCTCCATTTCTGCAGACACCCATATCCAGCCTTTTAGCAGACAGGTGCTCTAGGGGTTCAAACAGCCATCCCTGTCTTAAAACACTTCTTGCCCTGCCTCCCCTCAGATGCCACTTCTGCATTCGCTTTCTTGTTTGTTCTTGACAAGCTCTGCCTCTTTCTTGTTTTGGTATTGACCCTTATTACTCAAACTTTTTGACAAGTAGCTTATTGTGCACCTTTTGCTCTTGCCTATTTCTCTCCATCCCCCTGTATTAAATTAAGCAATATCATTCTCCAGTAAACAGCCCAATAACCCAAGTCAGCATATAGTATTCATAAGTTCTTACTGTGCAGTTCTAAATCTGTCACAGCCTCCATTTAAACGCCCTGAACTTTGCAAAGGTCTGAACCATGTGGTAAAGACACAACTTCAACAGCAGTAGAAAAAACCATCCTGTCAGAGCTGAACAGTCATCCAACAGTCAGAGACTTCATATACAGACAAACTGTGAAGGGCATGCAGGAGAAGGGATGTCCAGCTTTACTGGAAAGCAGCGGGTCTACTCTACGGCATGTAGATCAAATCATACTGTTCATTAAGTCTGCTCACACCAGGTAGAAAGCAGCCACAAAGCACAACCTGCTCCTGCTGGTAGGTCCAAGCTCTCCAGTCCCCCCCAGCCAGAACATCCGGGCACAACTGCTGTAGAGCACAAGACAACAACAGGACAACAAGCACCTCCCATAACACAGCCTGCCCACTGGGTAACACGATCATCCTTCCTTTTCTCTGCTTTGCTCATCAGCGATGATGGAGGAGTATTAACAGTACCCACCATAAGAATAATGGACAACATTTCAATATTGATCATTAGATGAATGATCAAATTCAGGATTTCAGGTGGAAATCCTCTCTTTAATGTGGCCATTGATTCTAACAGCTAATTTACTTGTGTACACACAGAAAGCAGCATAAAGAGCAAGAAAAACAAGAAGGTACAATCCACTCCTATGTTGTGCTTGGTGGTGCTACACAGGTTACACTGGGAGCTGTATTAGCATATGACCTACATTTTAAAATTAATTTTGTTCTCAAGTTCCGTGTTCAGGTTTGTTTTGTTTTTTTTTTTTTTAACTCCTGCAGGCAATTGGTGCTATTGTATGTGTATTAATATATCAGCTCCACCATGTGTTTCCCCTCCCCTCCAGTGTTTGCAAGGGAGGTTTTAAGTAGCAGGGGGAGGGTCATCTCACAATCAAGGTCCAAGCACTGCTGACTCTCCCCTTCTGCACACTGCAACACTCATGTCAGCAAAGCAGCAGTAGCAACTGATGAGCGTTCACACGGGACCACTCAAAAGCTCCAAGGACAAAGAATAATCTGTATTGGAAATGGAGGAGGAGGAAGAAACTAAATGAGAAGGCAGAGCCAGTTAAGGTTTGCAAGGAAAAAAAATAAAAGGCTATAAAAAAATCAAAAGGAGAATAGGAATAACAAGTTGATCTGAGCTGGAGGAGGGTTAGAAGAATGAAAGGTTTATGCAAGTATTTAAAAGAGGTGAAGCACAAGTTTTGAGAGAAAGTTGATATGAATAACTAAAATCATTAATACAATCAATGCCTTTTTGAAATTGTTTAACAATAAGCAGAAACTTTGAATAAGTGGGAAGTAGTATTTGATTTCTGTTAATTTATTTTACAGGCAAGGTTACATACGGAAATGCTATAGGCTAGGATGACATTTATTTTAATGAGTTTGGGGAATTAACACATGTAGACAGAGAACCTCTGAGAAACACTTTAAAAGAGCAGTTGAGAAGTGGGAAAATATCAGGAGGAAAACACAGATATACTATGTTTGAAACAAAGAAGAATGAGTTATTATAGCACATGTCACCCAGCAGAGCTCTTAAATTACTTAGTCATTTCAGACACTGAGAAAAAAATTACAGGAATTAGTACCGAGACAGCATCATACCCACTGGATCAGTACTTCATAGGACGCTACAGCAGCTAATACAACCTGAAATAGGACAGTTCCACATGATCTAAGTCTTTTAGCTGAAGAAGAAAACACCCCTCCCTTATCTGGGAAATTTTGCTCCATCTCCTATGTTTCATGGCACCTTGTAGCATTTGCATTACCTGTAACCAGCTTCAGAGAGAGAGTTTCTCATATTGCTGGAATTATTAAATAAATGTTAACATCATCTTGTTTCCTTCCTTATTTGGTAGTGATTTTAAGCAGAAATTGATCGGTTACTGTGCCTAATTCAGTAAGCCCTACCCAATGCAAGTAACCTCTAGTTTGTCTGAACTAGCCCTTCAGCCCCTGGTGACGTGTTTTCAAGAAGGTGAGGGATGGCTTCAGAGCTGGCATTTTTAGGTGCTCTTTGCCTGGAGGACAGTGTTCTCACCTGGGACTTGTGTGATACTTGCTTATATCCCTGGCTGTCCTGCTAGGATGGGGACTTTTCACCTCTTTGTCTTCTCCTTGTGAACTAAACAGATATATGGAGTTCAGTGAACTAGGAACAGTCCCATCCATGAAAACCTAAACAGAATAGGCAATGAGGCTGTTTGCATTCTGTTTCTTGCAAAGTTATGCAAGTCAGAGATTTTTTTTTTATCTTGCATTTACGAATTTACAATTTTTTCTGTGTATGGAATAGGCTAAAATGTTAATGTTTTATTAGCATTAACATGGAATTTAGTGGCTAGCCTACATTTGAGGTGGACAGTTTGTTGAGGTATACTGCCTCTGATAGTCACATTTGTGAGGTCTACATCAGGACACCTTCCTCATCATGCAGCTGGATGTGTACTGCTCACAGTTAGAGGTATTCACTAGGTCCCACCTCAATCATTCCCTAACCAGAGACAGGAAGGACTGTCATGCAACCCAGACCAGGCAACCTAATACAAATGCACATGCTCCATCATATGGCACCACATGTGCTCCTCGTGTGAGCGATGCTGTGATTTTGATCAGAGAGCAGGTGCAGGTGTCTCTGCTCGTGTGACAGGAGGGGATTTGCGCAGTTCTAAGACTGGGGCAACAGGGAGTAGGGAAGCAGAACCAGGACACTGCTTGCCAGGGAGCTCCGGCAAGTCATACCCACCCCACGAGCACTGGGATGCTATCTTCAGTCTACACAATATTCTCTGCAAGTTGGGATGCCCTCTTGACCTACATGGTAGAATTGTTTATCTCCTCTCGTCCCTCGCAGTCAAGTGCCCCACTCACTCATCCATCCCCCTGAGCCTGTNCCAATAAAGCTTGAATAATCTCCAAGTTTTCCACACCTCTCATGAGAGCTATGGGTATTATTTAATTTTCTTTTCTCAGTTTGGATAGCTCCAGTATAAATTTAACAAGAAACTCCTTCCGTAATGCCCTCAGGATAAAAAGAAGAAATGTGAGGTTTAAAAATAAATGAAAGATGACAGCTAAATCTTTAAAATCATAGAAACACTAATCTCTGTTAACTACAGTATCTCCAAATCACATGAGTTCACTGATCAGAGCATACTATTTGTCCTTCTAGATAGAGAGAGATGCATTTTGAAAAGCTCCAGTGTGAGCCAGTGGTATTGTACTTGGTGGAAATAATTAAAATGATAACTGTAATCACCACCAAGAAATACTTACAATTTAATTAAAGGCAAGGATTCTTTGTCAGTATCTAACTAGAGCTCTCTATGGATGCGATTTTCCGAAACACTGAAATTTCAGAGGGAATAAAGTAATTTTGGTCTTTTTATTTGCCAAGTTTCCAATTCATTAGAAAGGTTGACAATATACAAGCATATCTAGTTCTCAGAGGGATTTTTAGGTCATTAAATCTAGTCCCTTGTTCCAGAAATCAAACACATATAACCTTTCTTTATAGACACGTACCAGAACTAGTGCCAGCTACAGAGGCGTGCTTCAGCAGTACTGGAGAAGATGTCTGCTAGCAGGTGGTGACTCTGGGTCAGTGTCGGTCAGCTGCTGTAAGCACCTAGTCCCACCGAAGTGGGAAGGTGAAGCTCGAGAAGCTTGACTCTGAAAACACTCCCTGAAAGGTCTGAAACAAACGCCTTTCTCTGCTTTTAAATGTCATGCTCAGCAATGCAAACCAAAACAAGTAACACTCCTGCTCTCACCCATTATCATTAGCGGTGCTTGTCAAAAGACGATCAGTATCATTCATATATAAGAAGCCAAATGAGCATTAAACAAATTCAGGCTTTAGGGCTCTCTCTTTCGCAAGATAACATCAGATATTAGCCACTATTTCTTGCCTCGTCACATGCTGATCCCCTCAGTAATCAGGATTTTAGTTACACAAATCTGTCTCTGGGTATTTTCTTGCATAACTACTAAAAAGCATGAGTGTACTGAACTCATGGCTCTACTAGAGATGTGCGTTACAGACAAAATACAAATTGGGATAAGGTTCTCAAACTCTCCAAAGTTCAGGTGTGCCGAGATCTGTGGGTTTATATTGGGGTGTTTAAAGATTTGCTTTTGTGGCTTGCTTTTTACTCTGACCCTGGAAGGAGTTTTGGTAATCAAAGACATATGCATACATCTGCATATGCAGACATTAGTCAGTATTATATGAAGAGAGATGTTTGTGTTGGCAGTTTGCAAAGTGCCAGCTCTCACCTTTGAAAGCTTATTGCGGGGAAACCTGACAGAGCATCTGACCTGTGACATTCAGCTCCTGACAGGATAACTTCAAGCAGTTCAGAAGTCTGGTTACTTCTGATAAACACTCTTTGGTTTGATTGCTTAATAATCCCCATCTGGTGAGCCATCAGCCTGAACCAGGCAACCCCTCGGGTTCAGGCCCCCTCACAGGTTTCAGCACCTTCCCATTCACTCCCCCAGTCCCAAACAGAACCAAAGAGAGCCTAACACTATAAAGATAAAAATTACAGATAAACTCAGCTGTGTTGCAGGGGGGGGGTGGATGCAGGGGTTTAATCCTTGTCCAAGCATAAGGATTTTGCAAAGCTCTCTACAGGGCCTATGTTTCTATCTCTTCAAGGCAGAGTATTTTTTACAGCGACACACAGACAGCAGCTTAGTTTTTAGCAAGTTAACCAAAAATCAGAACTTGGCTTTGGGTATTGAGAGATTAAATTCCTTATCTGATATTTTTTCATCCTGTGTGAGGATGACAAAGACACACCACCCGTTTCACACAGTGCAAGCATGAAAGCACTGCTGTTCCCACACTTAAGCATCATTTAAAATGCTACTGCCCAAAAGAAGCACCTGCTTGCGTCTTTTATTTGTATGCCATAGGTGGATGCTGTAGTGGCTCATTTCTTTTCACATTAAATATCCTATTAACTTACATTAAATTTTGCACAGATTTAAGTTACTATGGAAAGAAATCAAATAATGTTCGCTAAGGCTAGAGCCAAAACTGTTTCAGTCCTTGAGACACAGGAGGCTCACAAGCACCCCACGTGAGCATCCTAGCCTGTGCTAGGAAAAGCTTAGAACAAATGACTCCAAATGACCCAGTCCAGAAAAAACATGTGATGGGACATGAGCCTCAAGCCCTTCCCACCACAGAAAAGTTAGTTCACAGTTTAGCTTCTTTCTTGTTAGCCAGCTTTTACTGCCACTCAAAGACAATATATGGATTAAATTAAGATCTTTAACAAGATAGTTAAACATTACCAAAACCCTGGAACTGAATTAAGATTAAAAGATAGATTTGAGGGATGTGGGGAGGAAAAGGCAGACTACGATGTTGACTAGAGGTAAATATCCACAGAGACAACTGAGGAGCAGAGCCAGCCACCTTCCATTTTTGTGATACAACTTGATGAATTTGGAATGCAGCATGTTTTAGCTTAGGAAAAACAGAAGTTCCCAAGCAACCTTTTCTTAGCTATTTGCAATTTTTCACACCTTAACTTCCACTATTACTGTCTTCCTCTCCTCAAAGCGTTAGGCCCCACCTCTTTCAGTAGTTTCACAAGAGTTCTTCAGGTCTTAATATCTTTAGGAAGGATGTTACAGATGCTGTATTTCCAAAACTCAGAAAAAATTTTGAAAGAGGTAGGCTTCTAGTCTAGTCTCCTCCAGGGAGCCTGTCTCTGCATTCACTACAGGGACGTTAAGCTCCTAATCAAAGCACTTCCAATGCCTGAAGCCAAATGATGCAAAGCCTCCCCATTCCAACACCGCTCCTGTTCCCCTTAGCGCATCCCGTGCGCAGCACTCCACACGCCAACTTGGAAGGTCACAAGGGAAGACCTTCAGTTCCCATCCAAGGACACGACTTAGAGCAACACTGACTTGCCAACATAAATCTCTGAAGGCAAGGCAGAGGGACTGCTGGAGATCATTCAAAGACAAAATTATAGGAAAAGTCTTTCGTAGTAACACAGCACTGATGCAACTGCGTCTTTCAAAACTGACTGAATGACACCTCCGCTCCCATATTGCTAGAGCCAAGCAGTGAGCAATGCAGAACACACAACTCCCATCAAAGCCAAGTCTCCTGCAGTAGAGCAGAGCTCATACAGAAAGACGACAGCCTTGGGTTGCTTTTAATTTGTATAATATACAGCTTGCCCTAGTTTATACACACTGCAGCATTAGACAATTAGACATGCTGAAGTATCATTATTCGCCTGACTCGCAACTGAGCATCCTGTCTCCACTCCCCTTCTCTCCCCTGAGTGTGGGCCATTATCCTCATTTCTGCAACTCTCACAGAAAAGCTGCCCCACAACTAATTAGTCCACTGCTTGTTTGTTTTAATAGCTGCATTTTCTAAACCAAAAGTGGCATTCTTTTCCCAACAATCTTGATTATTTGCAAATTTTTGCCCAGGACATTTCTTTCAATTGTTTTTCCTCTATTTTCACATCCTTGTGGGGAAAGGAAAGGGCTTAATTGAAGTTAAGATTCCTGGACTTAACTTCTGAGATGAGGTATATTATAGAATTATGATGTTTTCATTTTCAAAAGTTACTAATCTTCTGCAGAAAGTGTCAAAAAGCAGGAGAAAAAAAACGAGTTGGAGAAAAAGTATTTGCAGCTGTTTTATAAAGCAGCTCTATTATAAGGTTTACAACTTTTTCCCAGGGCATAGAAACAATGTTTCCCCTGTGACTTTGAGTAAAATTATTATAATGGGAGGATCACCACCAGTAATGTATATGCAGCCAGATACTTGTAAAACATCTAACTGTTGATAAGCTCTGCCAGAGAGACAGCACATCTAAAATGCACAATATATAGCAAAATATTTTGAAAATGCATTACATATGGAATGCTTGAGGATGGGTACTGGAAAACTTTATGTTATTTTAAGTTCTATGCTACTTCAAGGTAAAGTTAGTATCCCATACTTATGCCAACAAATCAGGTCATGTGATCACCTATTCTGATTTATTTACAGTATCAGATAATGTTCGAGAGACTTACAAAATTGCTTGCTGGGACTACTTTTTGTCTAAACCTACACTGCATTAGTTACCATTAATCCTGCTGTGTAGCTCCCAAATGGCAAGAAAAATAGCCACTTATTTTGAAAAATGCCTAAAAATGACACTACTTTAACATCCATCATCTTGCTCCTTTCTAGCCCTAAGGAGTTCTTGTGTAGTCCTTTGGGAGGCTCAGAATATCTATCACTAATAGTAGAAATACCCTATTTTTAGATCTACGTGCTTGTGACACAGCTTCCTAAATCTAGTTGCAGTTTATCCCTAAATATTTTCTTTTTTGCACATCTGGCATTGGTAGTATCTAAAGAGGCAGGTAAGAGAAAGAGGAAAATACTCAGGCTACAATTTCTTAGCTGGCTACCCAAGTTCTTTTCTGAAGATTTTTCAAGTAAGTTCTGGGGACTTTATTAATGCAATGGCAAAAGAGAAGCAAATAAAAATAAACTATAAGTGTAATTTAATCACATGAAGTTTACTATGCCAAACACCGGAATCCATGGAGCATTAAAACAGAGAAGTAACTTAGCCTGCAAATTTAGTGTCTTTTCCTATTAACTGAATAATATTAACTAGCAACTCCCTTGTGCTGGGGCAAACAATCTTTGTGCATCTTTTCAGAAATGGCTTATGTATTAAGGCTCTATCACTTCTGAGGATCACTATTCCTGAAACCGGACAGACATCAGTTTCCAAGTTGCCACAAGTAGAAAGAGTGAAGAGTAGCTTAGCACACCCAGTCCAGGCAACTTCAAGTTCTGCTCAGGATCCTTTCAAAAACTACAGGACTAGATTAACTGTGGATTTATTTGGAGAGTTCAGAGCTTTCCTGTCTCAAGGGAGAATGAATAGCTCATGCTCTCTGTATAGCTCAGCAAGCAATATCTTCTCAGGCAAAAGCTGGCAAGCTTGCTGCAGCTGAGCTTAACAGTTCAGAGCCTCCTCATTTCCTTACTCCATCCACCCAGGCAAGACACAGGAGGTACTGGGAGTTGAAATCTGCAGGGATTTCTTCTCCATGCTGAACAATTGTGTTGCTCTGAAGATCTATTCCATTTTTACTAACACTTGCTCAGTAAGTGTCATATTTGAGCAGAGACACATTCACTGAGGTATGTTTTTCTCCAATAAAACCATAAAGAGTTTCAAACCATGGACTAAAATGGCCAACATCAGAAAAGTGCAACATTTAGTTAAAAAAAACAACACACAAAAAACCAAACCAAACAAAAACAGTCAGGTGCATCACCATTGCAAGTGCCCAAGAGGCATCAGGAGTTACATGGCAGCCTCTTGTGTCATCCCCAGTTTTTGGGATCTCAGCATAGCGCTGCCACTTGCAGCTTCTCAAGGGTGGAGAGGCAGGCAGACAGACTCAGTGGGGAGCCCAGTAGGCTCCTGGTGCATCTGTGCTCTTATTTCTCCTATGTGGACTTCCTGCAGCAGAAGGGAACAGGATGTTCATCATTAGTCAGCCACCATCTGTAGCTAAAACATCAGATGGCAATGAAATTGGAAAGGGGAGTTGCTACTCTCTTCCAACCCTATTTTTACTAACAAGATGGAGGTGACATTCAAGACATGAAATGAAAGGAAAGAAGATGACCATGACAGAGCGGAATTTCAGTCCACAGATTCAGGTGGCCAAATGAAGCCAAAGATCAAAGATTGACAGTCTCAGGGATGCTTTAGAGCCTGTTCTTAAACACTTATTGAAATATCAGAAAAAGCTACATTTGTCTGCAACAGTGGTGATTAATTGAGGAAAAACATATTTTTATAATAGTCATATCCCAGAATAAAAACATGCAGGCAACAAAGGAATATTATGGAGAAGAGAAAGACACTAATAGCCCAAATTGAAACACTATTTCAAAGTCCCATATCACTGAGGATCGTGATAAAAAAACCGAAAACCTGCTCTGGCTTAACAAGTACAGATTTTTTCCTTAAGGACCTCAGTAGCCAGTTCATGATACTCTTTAGTCACCACAGGGGGCTAATAACAGAGTTTAACCTTGGGACTATGCCACATGGAAACTGGTTTCAAATGGTCCAGAGAGAAGAACAAACCTAGAGAAAAGGAAACCTGAGGTTGTGTATTTTATCCACAGCCATTTTAGCAGAAGCAACATGGTCTGTGACTGTGACATGACTCAATGGCTCATGCGAACATACGCCAGTATTAGCAGAACTAGCAGGAAGATAACCAACTATCCAGCACCTTGAGCCCTGTACTCTTCCAACACAACACCAGTGCTCAAGGAAATTAACGTGATTTGGATGGGCGCTTTTCAAGTCCCAGTCACTACCTGTTGGATTATAGGCCAGTCTTTTTTTTTTTTTTCAGATTCACAGACCTCTGAATATGCACGCACGCTCACTCGCAACCAGTGGCGCGGAACACCAGTGATGGCCTGTTTACCTGCCAAGCCTACTTCACAAAAATGGACTGGCCCTAATTAGTACAAAGATAAAAAAGTAAATTTGGAAAAACGGTGTCAACTCCAGGCTTACACTGGACCGGGCAATTAAGAGGAGCGTGTTAACATAGAGACAAAAGAGAACCTTTTGAGTACCCAATTCATTCATTTACACCTTTCCTATCTTTAAGTGTTCCTAGAAAATATTCCACACTGTTTCCAGTGCTTCTGGAATTTAATCCACCTTATTTAAAACTATCTCTAGCATGTCTGTCCCACGCTGCAGTGTAAACAAACCTGGGGACAATGGGGCTTTTCATATTCTTAGGAAGGTAGAAGTGACTTAGGAGGCTTTTAGGAATCCCTTTAGGAAAACCATCCTGCAAACACACAGATTAGACTATGGGAAGTCACCAGTATTGCTCTCAGTTGTGCCATTTAGCTCATCTTCAAATTTTTTTCTCCATATTCTTCAATGAATACTAAATGTTTATCAAGCATGAAATGAATAATCATTAGAATTCCAGTATATTAGAATTATATATATATGCAAAGGTACATATTAATGAAATAGAGAAGTGAACACTATGCAGAGACCATACGTAACATCTAAAAATATTTGCTGCATTGCAATGGAGATTAATAAAGACAGAGCTTTATAGAGTATTTAGCTATGGATAGATAATGCAATTAATCATGTGCATGTGAATTTGAAGAAAGAGAATATTATCCCTTCACATTCTGTAACACTGGTAGCCTTAGGTTAAATATCATTTCAAAGTGTTTCTTGGCTGAATCTAGTATTCCGCTCTTTTGAGGAAAGTTGTTGGATCCCACTTAAAAGATCAATAATCCTGCAAAGAGGAAGACCACATTACCACAAGCAACTAGGAAACCCTCCAACTATCAATTATTGGACAACATTCACCAACAAGCCTGGCATGCTCTAAAATAAGTTAACATTTTCTTATAGTAATTGCAGGCTACATTGCTGTTTAAATCACACACTAAGCGTAAAAGATCAGTTCCCAGGAAGAAAAGTCTCTTGGGTAGATGCTCCAAAGCCCTCACTCACCACAGTGAGACATTTCATGATCTGTCCCTTATGGTCAACAGCTCCATGTCCAAGTGGAGACCAGTGACGTGTCATTCCTCAGGGGTCAGTACAGTGACGTTTAACATCTTTGTCAACAATATGGACTGCAGGATTGAGTGCACCCTCAGCAAGTTTGCCAACAGCACCAAGCTGTGTGGCATGGTTGGCAGGCAGGAGGGAAGGGATGCCATCCAGAGGGACCTTGACAGGCTGGAGAGGTGGGCCTGTACAAACCTTGAAGTTCAACAAGGCCAAGTGCAAGGTCCTGCACCTGCATCGGGGCAATCCCAAGCACAAATACAGGCTGGGCAGAGAACAGATAGAGCAGCCCTGAGGAGAAGGACTTTGAGATGTTGGTGGATGAGAAGCTCAACGTGAGCTGGCAATGTGTTCTGGCAGCCCAGAAGGCCAACTGCATCATCAGCTGCATCAAAGGAAGCATGGACAGCAAGTCAAGGGAGGTGATTCTGCCTCTTTGCTCTGGTGAGACCCCACCTGGAGTCCTGCATCCAGCTCTGGGGCCCCCAATATAAGAAGGACATGGACCTGTTGGAGNGACAGGCTGAGAGAGTTGGGGTTGTTCAGCCTGGAGAAGAGAAGGCTCCGGGGAGACCTTGTAACAGCCTTCCAGTACCTAAAGGGGGTCTACAGGAGAGATGGGGAGGGACTCTTTATGAGGGATTGTAGCAATAGGATGAGGGGTAACAGATTTAAACTGGAAGAGGGTAGATTTAGATTAGACATTAGGATGAAATTCTTTACTGTGAGGGTGGTGAGACACTGGAACAGGTTGCCCAGGGAGGTTGTGGATGCCCCATCCCTGGAAGTGTTCAAGGCCAGGCTGGATGGGGCTTTGAGCAGCCTGGTCTACTGGGAGGTGTCCCTGCCCATGGCAGGGGGGTTGGAACAAGATGATCTTTAAGGTCCCTTCTAACCTGAACCATTCTATGATTTGTGGGCACTTGCAAAGGGCCAAACACACAAAACTGCAGAAGGCTACTGCATGTCCCACTTATTTAAAAGTGCACTCAGTCTCAAATCCCTTCTCTGCCTCAGAGGGCATGAATCCTTATAATGAAAACAGAAATGTGCTGGCTAGAGGCCCTTAATGGTACCCCGGCAATACAGGAGATGGGAACTCAGGAAGGTCATGCTGGTGGGTACTGCAAGGTCTGATATAAATCAGAAACCAATTCACAGAAGCTGAGACCAGAACCTCCCCTCCGTGTCCTAACAGTCTCACAGCAGTGGGGGTGGCTGCCTCTGAAATGCTTGGCTTGCACCTTTCCCCAAATTACTAGTCTCTTACATAAAATACCTAGATATCAGTTGAGAAATCAATGGGATCAAATATTTTTTCTTTAGCCAGGGGTCAGGATGGTTCCCTCAGAAGTAGGGCCTCTCAGCTCTAGACTTCACTACACCCTGTTAGCAACAGGAGGGAAGACTGAGGGGACCCCTTGCTTGTCTTCTTGCCTCCTCCTGCCAGCATGTAGCAGGTTGCTGGAAGGCTGCAGCTGTGGATTCACATTTCCATCAGCAGGAGCCCATAGGCTTCCACAGCCCCATCTCCTGCACCAAACAAGATGACTGAGACCAATGTTTTCTGAGGACAGCCCTCCCCCTTACCACCTACCCCCACTACTCCCTTCCTCCACAAACCTTGTCTACCCAGAAAGTCCATCATAAGCCGAATAACAGACTTTAAAACCCTGTAACTTGGGGGAAATACTATCTTTCCTCTACATTTCCTCCAGCCTGATTTTGCTACTTCCTTTGTTACTACTTACAGGGGCAACTAATTTGGAGGCTGACTCAGGCGAGGGGACCTGAAGGTCTGCCCTCAGAGAAAGCAACATCCACACTTTCTGAGCAAACTGGCTAGAGACTTGCCTGATTGTATGGTCATCCCAACCACCTGAGGTCTTCTCCTCCTGTTCTCACAGGAGAGGAGGAATCAGCCCCCACTCTCTACACTGGGAGATTAAAGCTTAAGGATAGACTATTGTGGAGTATTATTGAAAATATCATCTTTCCAACCGCGTCACTCATCACACTAACGTGTTCCTGCTTTGGTGTTCCAGAAAGACTTCTGTGACCCTCCCTCGGCACGCTCTGCGCCCTGGTGCTCTGCAGCCACCAGATAGCATTGATGTCCCCTAATGAAAACAAGCCCTTCCTTTTCCTGGCGGTGCAGCAGGCGCTGTGACTCAGCAGAAGCTACTGTATGAATAAACACAGTGGGCCAGATCCTCCTCAACACAAGCAGCCCTTTGGCACCCTTCCGGCGATGCCAGAGAGCCCTGATGTGATTGCACATGTGCTTTATGCCCACTTTAAGGTATTTTTGCAGTGCCACGGGCACGTAAAGTAGCCTCAAAGTAAATGAAATGAGGCCCAGCAAGGACAAAAATGCTACAATGGCATTTCTGTGGGAACTTTCCCAAAAGTCATCTCCCACTGAAACTCTACTCTAGGCTGATGCTCATTCCGCTGGTCACATGTGGCTCCCAGATCTTTTCAGCTCATCAGCCTCTGAACATATGTGATGGCGTCTCTGTGCGGTGGAAAAAAAAAAGGAAAAAAGAAAAAAGGTGGCTCCGCTTCCAACTCCACAAAGGATATGAGCAAGCTGTGTATGCTTCTGCAGCCCATGTCAGTCAGTAAAATTAGATCCTTACAGCCCTTTCCCTTGAAGACCTGTAACTAGCTACACATCAGGCTGTACAGGGCTGTGTTAGAGGCATGAATGCAACTGGAGAACGGTAAGAAGAATGCTGGCGTGGTTGTGCCATTGCCAGAGTCTTTCTGATAGTTGGTCATCTCAAAGAGCAGCAGTGAATAGGCTGCAAGGGCTATGTGGAGTTAAAATGGGCAGTTCTCAAATTATTACAGTGTATCTGTAGTGTTTTCTTTTCATTATGACTTTCTGATGAACTTTCATTAAGTAAAACATAGGAATCGAATATCTGCACAGTTGTAGTTATTTTACATTATAGATTCATGGCTTTGTTTTTTCTTGCTTGCTTTTGTTTGAGTTTTAAGATGAAAGCCAACAGTCCAAGGTTATCCTGAAGAGAATCTAGGTATGCAAAGCTCTTAGTAATTCTGCCTATAGGGAAAAATAGGCTGCTCCTCTTCAAACCTTTAAAATAATGTTTTGTGCCATAATCAGTGCAATAGAATGAACTGATTGATGGTTTGAGAAGGGCAAAAGGGGCTAATTTCCAAAGAGATGGCCAGTACTGTACACTGTGCAGTGTGGTACCTTCTAAATGCTGAAGATTATACTCACAAGCTTTTTTCAGCACTGCTGCCATGCAGATTCCTTTGCTAACTGTATATTAAAAACATTCACAGTGATCTTTTTAACCTCTGTTTATGTGTCCCCAATAAGAGGGAAGTTGACTGAAAATGCAAAGAGACCAATGAGCACTTCTATGAAAAATTTAAACTCTGAGGATATCCCAAAGATGTATTTATCATTTTGGACGTTTGCTGACTTTCTATTTCCTTTTATTTAAAAGTCAAGAGCTTTTAAAAAAAGAAAATAAATTAGGGAAAAGCCTCCCGAAAGGGTTAAATTTTTCCCCTACAGCTTCTCTAAGCGGAACTGATATTCTTAGTCTGACTTAAGGATATGGAATAGAAAGGCTGCCAACATCTGTTGTGGTCAGAGACAGATAAAAGAGACTAATTCAGAGCTGGAAGAACCCATGTACAGCATTCTGTGTTGCATTACCCTTTTCACAAAAGCATGCAAAATAGCATTTGATAGTATGGAAGATAGATGCTCACCTAAACTTCTTCACTGTAGGGACCTAGGAGTTTCACATGTTTATAGGTACTCTCATCATCACACTCAGAGCCAGAAAGAGCGCAAAACATGAAACATTTAACTTCTAACTGAGGTATTCCAGGCTGAGAATATTTCAGAAACACCAAGTATATAATCACACTGTTAAGTAATGGGAAGTGAATGAAAGAGAAGAGACAGGTGATTTGGGAACTCCAGGTATTGGGATCAATATTGATTTAGGCCGCTGATCATGAAGAGCTAGCACCGAACAAATTGGGATGCTAATTAACTTTGGATGTGGATTAGCCCAAACTCCATGAGGGCACTCAGAGCAAGAGTATCCACTCAGAGACTTGAAGAGCTAATGTGATTTACATTCACACCTAATTCAGTTATTAAACATACTTCATGTAGACAAGCCTTCAAATTACTGTAATCAGCAATTTCCAAGGAAGCCAATTGCATTATGACAGTATATAATAGGCATACATTCAAAACCAGGTCAAGATCTACAGACCACAACACAGTTACATCCATCTATATTTACTTTTGCCAGGACTGTTATCACTATGGGAAGGGAATTTCAATATCTGAAGTGGATTTTGAATAACAGTTACTTTACTACAGGAAGGGAACATTTTACAGGCAGGCAGCTTAATTACATTACAAGTGAGACTGAAGTGACACCAAATGTTTAGTGCCTAAATGTTCTTCTCATACATGCTCTGCTGTCCTTATTCCAAGGAAGCACCCGGCAAAGTCACCAGAAACTCTGCCCGAGGACGGGCAGCCAGCCTGCCTCTTTTACAAAGCAAGAGTTATACTTCACCTTTTGTTTGCATCGGTAGATAAGATGCAGGCACAGAACAAACTCCCCGGCAATGGGACCATGGCATGCACTGCTGCCAGGGTAGAGAACAGAAGTAGTCTTGGGGACTGGGGCCACCTGCCCACCTTCTGGAAAGGGCAGAGCTAGAGAAGTCCTGCCTTCATTTCTTCTCCTAGGAGGTGGCCCAGTCCTTACTCCAATGGATGACTGATCTTAGCAGTATTTCTCTACCTCTTATACCCTGACATGCCCCTAAAAGCACATCCCTTAGCTTTCTGCAGAGGTGCAAAACATTATTGGCATATATAGTAACCAGTCAAAACCTCAACAGTTTAAAGAAATCTCCTTTGGCTACCTTCATCCATTTTAAAAATCACTTTGCACTTCTTGGTCTTAATAGCCTGGAGAACCTTGCCAAACATTTCTCACTGGATATATAATAGTCCAGTCGGAAGGGACCTACAACAATCATCAAGTCTACTGCCTGACGACTTCAGAGCTGACCAAAAGTTAAAGCACATTATTAAGGGCATTGGCCAAATGCCTCTTAAACACTGACAGGCATGGGACATCGACCACCTATCTAGGAATTTTGTTCCAGTGTCTCATCACCCTCTCTGTAAAGAAATGCTTCCTAGCATCAAGTCTGAACTTCCTTTATCAGATTATGAAGCACTGGTTTGCACCTGCACTGGATCAATAATTAGGGATTCTTAACATAAACACCAGTTTCTTCTCATATACTTAAAATTGTGCATGCCTTTCACAAAATACATGTAAACTTAGAAGGTGGCTTTGTGAACTCATCCCCCTATTGTCAAACTTTTAATTAAATCTGGGGTTTTTCCTACTCAATAGCATGCTTATGTATTACATATACAACAAATTATTAAATCATATTTATTGAGGTTTTACCACGGTTAGAGACACATTTTACAACATTAAAAGCCTCCAAATATGTTTTAAATTATTTATAAGTATTTATTTTGTCATACTGGGTTTTTTTTTGCAAATATAAATATGTTTTGAATAACTGATCTTTGCTTTAGATGCATGGAAATCAATTATTTAAAACATGTTTTGAGGTTTAAACAACTATATCATGTCTACCTCTTCCATAATCTCAGGCTGCGTATATCAAAATCAAGATGCATGCTGCCACTTAAAGACAACTTGCTACAGCTAAATGAAGTATCTGATACAGCTCTTAGATCCCCACTGCATGTCTCCTGATTGTTAAATAATATGCCCGGGAGGCTAACAGCAGTCTTTGTGCAGAGTGCGATCCAGTAGGATTTTGCCATCCAAAACCTGCCAGCCTCTAGATCTGTATTGCAGCAGCAGCTCCCTGCAAAGAGGCAGGGTCTGGGCAAGAAACAGGAGGCTTTAGTACACCACACAAGTTCTTCATGTTCCACAGTCCAAAATAGACTTATCTGGAGCCAATTTACTGACTCTAATTTATACCAGACCCTTGCTGGAATGACTTGCGCTGTTGCGGCTCTTCAGATGTATATCCAATAGGGAGCTGTCACTCCATATGAGTTTTAATACAGAGCTCCAAGTACAAAATCCAGTACCCAGAGACACCTGTGGCTTTGTAGCTCTCCTTGAGAGAAGCTGATCCAACAGCTCAGCAGCTGGGCTACACACATCCATGGAGTCCTCCTACTTGTGACAGGTATAATATGGGTTATTTTCTTCTTTTTAAGATTTGACAGTGTTCTTCAATAAATAATGAGGTCAAATGGTTATGAGGTTTACAGACTAATAAGTTTGGTTTTTTAACTTAGCTATTATTTCAGAAAGACAAACCTGGTCCTTAGATGCTGAGCATTGGCCACACTTATTGGAAGAAATGCATAAGGAATATACAATAAGGATCTGTAAGGCCCTGGTAGCCTTTCACAGTGTTTATGAGCATGAAATTCAAAAGGCACTGTACAATAGTCTTCTGTATATCTCACACCCAGTCTATATATTACATAGAGAGAACCCGAACCACAGTTCATGAAGCAATAGTAGTCACCAAGGAGTATCTGTTGCATGTGGAGGAGCAGCGCTTTGGAAGTCATACCCTGAAGGTACGTCCCCACTGCACCCACCTTTCAGCAAACCAGTTCCCACAACAGAAGCAGCCCAGGCTATACAGCATAAAGCTCAGCAGGTGACCCCTTTATAAACACTGAAAGAAGCCTTCGATAAGCAGAATTTGGCTAATTTTGTTGCCATTACAGTGTTGGTAAGTCCTTAACTAAAAAGGTAAAGTAACATTCTTCTTGCTTTTTCTTTAGAATGGTAGGAGCAGCTTTTGTTCAACCCACTGCCAAGCTTTCTGGATACTGATATATATACCATAACACCACTGTAGTATCAAAAGTCAATTTTTAGCAGCCTCACATCATCACTGTGTCCTCACTATGTCTATTTTTCAGACAGATGAGGTACACGGAGGCTAAACCTAATATCACACAGACAGTCAGTAAGGGAGCAGAGTGGTGAACATAAGTCTGCCATGTCACTAGATCATCACCCCAATTTCTAGAGCATCCTTTTAGTTTGAACAGAAGGAAGTAGCTCCCTTGCACTGCATGGCCAGCAATTCCTGAACTGCAAAGCAAGACACCCAGCTTGCAGGGCAGCAAAAACTTCACCGAAATTAAAATGAGTAGATTTTCATTAGCTAAATATGCAAGTGGCTGATGCCAGCAACATGGCAGGTTCTTAGTCATTCATTTTAATAGGCCCACTCCCCTCTGGGAAAGGGCTAGAGATCTTTACTGGATATTCTTTGCTAAAGTAGCTGAAATTGTTACAACATCAGGTATCCTACCAGTATTTAAAGCTCTCATACTGCATACCCTCAGCCACACACAACAGTCTCACCAGCTTTGATATTCACAGTGACAAGAAAAGTTCTTTTAAATGCTCACAGCAGGCAAAACAGGGCAATGACCCAGCACCTGGGAAATGTAGTGACCCACAAGCAAAGAAGGGCAACAGCAACACTGGTGCAGGGGACCCCAGCCTCCTGCGCCACCGATCACCTTGCTGGGCCTGGTGTGGTGGCCCACAACAACTAAAATGCAGGAAGCTGAGACAGGAAATGGTGAGGAACAGCGTTTATGGAGGTGCTCATCTAATTAGGTACTGAGGAAAAGAAAGACACAAGCAAGCTCCCTGACTCATGAGAACCTCTACCTTCCTCCTGTGCTGGCAGTCTGCCCCACACAAGCCCACGGTCACCAGCCAAGACCTGCCAAAACTGCCTGTGAGACAGCAGCAGCCATCCCATCTCTCCATCACAATGCAAACCATTAGATTTGCACTCAAGTGCTTTTTATAAGTAAACAGCAAAAGAGCAGGGTTACCACCCCCTTACTTCAACATCTCACTAGCTGAGAGACAACACACTATTGTCCATGCTGGGCCTTGCTGCTGGTGGAGGGGGACACAGGCCACAGACAACAACATGCCAAGCTTTAAGCACATGTTGAAATGCTATTCTGAACCCAGAGGGATTTAAGCTTGTGCTTAAGCTTAAAATTTGTCTTGTGCTTTACTGAATCAGACCAAAAAACAGGCACCAAAAAAACCCACCAAAGAAAGCCTGGAGGATACCAAGGAGGAAGGACAAGGCTGGATTCATTATTATTTTAATAGCAGCCCACTCTTTCAAATTAGTTGATACTTCTGAAGGCTGTTTGAGTGGTGGAACTGTTTCTCGGCTATTAAGTTGGTGTAAGTATTTACTCTGAATAACATTTTGTGATTCAGCTGCCAGATCTCTTTTATCTATAGCAATTTCCAGTTAGTAGGTGTCATTTGCACATTGCTTTACATATATTTAAGATTTTATGGATTAGCTGCGTGCTTCCCAGCTTTGTAACAGCTTTCCAAGCCTCTTGCAAGAGCTGATTCAGCAGTAGGACACCATAGGCTACAGTACCATCAAATACGTCTTGGGCAACAGATATATATTTCAGCTTTATCCCTCATACTATATCAGAGGTGTGTAAACTATTAGGAATACCAGCTTTAGGAAAACAGCAGATATCACCGCTCTCGTAAGGCCACTCATTAAAATAGGGGTTAGTAATGGAGAACATGCCTACAGGTTTCTGTGGACTGTCAACATTTTAAACAACTAAAATAAAGGAATGCCTTTTCATTCTTCATACCAAGTGATTTTTAAAGCATTTTTACAGCCTGCCTCTAACACCACCTCTGCATGGCACCAAGGAGTCACAAAAGACAAAAACCCGGCCTCACAAGGCTTACAGTTAAAAACAAATGAAATATCAATTTCAAAAAAAAAAACAAACAAACAAACAAAACAAACCTTGTGAGATCAGTAAATATTATGCTCCCATTTCATAGATAGACCTCTCTGTGCTATATTTAAGACATACACAAGGCCTGCAAAGTAAAACAGCACAGGCTCTAGTAAGGCTGAGGATTGGCACAAGTCAGAAAACATGGAGAGCTTGCCTCAGTTCTTCAACCACACATTTCAACAACAAAAAAATTAATGCTTTTAGTCATAACAGACTTATACCAACTTAGATATCTCTTACCTCCTCCTCCTTTGAAGCCTCAACATTCTCCACGGTGCAACAATGAGGTTGGCAATCACAGGCAGCAGCCCCCACCCACAGCAGAGAAAATAGGAGGCCACATCCCCAGCCCCTCAGCCCTTTATAGTTAGTTTTGCCACCTGGTGTGAGACACAGCTGGGATGAATCTTCCAGAACTGCTCCACCCAAAACACTGGGCTGTGTAATTCACGCAGGCCTCAGAGCTCTCAGAGCAGGACCAGGAGCTGATCCATCTCCCAGTGCAGCAGCAATTCTGCCTACTAACCAGAGCAACAGCGGGTCCCACAGAAGGGCCAGAACCAAAGTGTAGTGAGCTCCTTGTGAAGTTCCTGCAGAAATCTTTCCAATCTTATGCGAAAAAAGAGCTACTCCCTCTCCTCCATTAGAAACACCTTCTTGATGATGTGCCGCTCACAGTCAAAAGGATACTGGTACTTTGTTGACACAGACCTTTCACGAACAAATAAAGACCACAAAAATAGTCGAGAGTTGTCAGATGATAGGGTAGTGCCAACATTTGCCCATGGCAAGAGAAAAAGCTATCATCAGCAGCCTAAAAAGAAAAGGGTTGATTTTTGTTTATGATACTTGAATGTGAGAGCAAACTGGGCCACCCATTTAGAGCTGGATCGTGCTCCCTGACTGCACAGTTATTTTTAACTTCTGTGTTTTTATAACAAGTCTGGCTACGAACTTTGCTACAGCTCCTCGTACAAAGAGAATTCACAGGCTTTCAGCAAGACTGCTGTATTTTAGATTAGATGGCAATTTTATTTGAAAAGTGACAAGGAAAAAAGTGGCTTCTCTTAGTTGGCAGATCTGTGCCCTGTGTGTATTCGGTTATAATTTATTCATGCTGGTGATGAAATACATTCCCCTCGTTTTCACTCGCTCAGCCCTGCAGAGCTGGTGAAGCTCAGAGAGAGAAGAGCATCCACATCTCAGGGCTTTACAGCACATCTGTGAAACTTGCAGTGTTTGTGGTTTTCTTTTTTTTCCTTTTTTTTTTTTAATTTGGCTGGAATTTCCATAGGTAGCAAGCGCAGGTGGATCTCCCCTACAGCTGCCCGACCAAGATACTGTGTGTCCAGATGGTTGCGCCATCCAGGACCCACAACATCTATTCAGCTAGCAGTAGGTAAAACATCATGAGATCCACCATGAAGTGAAATCTATGAGATTCTCACATAAATCCTTGCCTCCAACAGCTGGGGCTTCAAACAAAAGTTGTGAGGTTGATGATAAAAACCATCAGGGCCATCAGCAAGGCTTATAAAAATGTCACGAAGATTAAGCAAAAGCTTTAGAAGAGCTGAGTCTGCAAAGGTAAGCAAGGGTGTACTTCAGCCGTAGTGCCACCTCTGTCCTTCAGGCCCATTGCCACCACAGCCAGCTTCACCTCCCCCTGCCAGTAAAGCCCAGGGCAAGCAAATGTGTTGCAAAACTCATCACGTTGACTAGCTACTGTCTATATCGCATAATGTGTTTTTTGTAAGGTAAGTCCAGCCTCAACTTTTAGAAGCATTCCTGCAAAAAGGCACATAGAAAGGAGAGAGGAAGAGCAGCCCTCCCTGTCCAGGGATGTGTGGGACAGACTGGTTCTGAAGAGAAGCAATGCTCCTACAGTTGTTACACGCGTTTGTTTGGTGGCAGGTGCAAGTGGTATTCCTCAAAGCTGTCCACCAGGTAAACAGCACGGATGACACAGATACAGCTGAAAAATTTATTCCTTCCCGTTGGCTCCCTCCAGAGTCTAGCTTTTAGCTTCCTGAAGTCTAGGGGAAAGTTTTATCTGGGGGAGGGTGGAGGTGTTGGTGATTTGTTTTCTTTCATTTCTACATAATTTCAGTAGATTCCCTAAGATAGAAAACTTTAGAAATCAAGCAGCCACATATATAAATAAAAGGAGAGAAAAAAAAAAAAAATGATGTCACCCTCAAGCAGTTCCATCAAGGGATGACATTTTAAATCACATCATGTCTCACACCCATTTCTTAGTGCAAAATAAATCACTTGAACAGAGTGCAAGCCAATTTTTACTTTAAAAAATGTTGTGTCCTAAGGCTCTCTTCTTGAACTTCAAAAGCATACTTCATAATTACTCTACCTATCAAAGGAAACTCAATATTTCACCTCCAACCTCCCTCCGCTTGTGTTATAATTTTTAATTGTTAATAAATTATATTAATATTAAACTGGTTATTCTCTCTTGAAATTACATCTTTCAAATGAGTATGCAAACTTATTTTAAATTAACATATTTACCTTAAAACTATATTTCTGTAATTTGTTTATGATTTTTCTTCCCTGTTAATTCTTGTATTAGGATTTCAATCTTGGGTTACCCCATGTAATTTTATTTGAATACCATTGTCTCAATTTAAGAGTCAAAACCTATTTCATAGAGCTTGATATTTCTGGAAAGCAAATACTTTTCTTTTTTTAGCACATTTATATATTTTTGTTTGGAGGCATCATTATGCACTGCATGGGCTTTTGTCATTGCAAGCTTAAGACACGGGAGGAAAATTTGGAGGCCTTATTTACAATCTGAAATCTGCTCTCACAGGTGCATGCAGGCACTCTTAAAGAATATACCACATCAGTATTTTGGGTAGGAATATATTATTTTCTTTAGCTAGAAGGTATTTTACTTAATGCTTAGTCCTTGCAAATACATTCAAGAAGGCCAGACACGGCAGGCTTCGGGTTCGGTATTTTCTGTAATGGCAAGGGTGTTTTTGAAGAAGGAAGCAAGGTTCCTGTGCGTATGCAGGTCTGATAACAAAGGGATTCTTCATAGAGTCCAGCAGTCAACATTTGAGAGTTCTCACTGATTTTTCAAGGCTGGTCACGTGCTTAAATGAATGAACAACTATTGCAAAATGACAGAAAAATGTCAGTAGGCCGATGCCAGTATGACATAAATCAGCGCTCTTAAAAAGTCCACCATGCAGAAATTACCCTCATGGCAGGACCAACCAAAACAGGTTGCAAAGTCTTGTGCCTGAGAGCGACCTGAGCTGGGAAACAGGCAGAGAAGTTCACACCCAAGCAACGCTCAGTTGGCTTCTGAGGCTCTCAGAGTGGATCAAGGCATACTGGAGCACACTGCAAAGGAAAAACCGCATCCAGTTGGTGAACTCAGCTACGTGGCTGAACAAACAATTCCCCCGTTGAAAGAAAAATCTTCCCAGGGATGCCTTTGGGATTCCTGGGCAGCACAAAGGAAAGAAAAACAAAGCGGAGATTGTCCCTGGAGAGTACGTTGCAAATGCTACGTTAAGACCAGTGTCTACAGGACACTATTCAGTGCCGGGTGGGTACTCTTTAGTCTGCGGCGGGGAGGGGGGGTTATAAAAGAAGGAAGACAGACTGCCTCACCATCCCAGTAAATTACACAGCCGCATACAAAATTAATTTTTTTCCAAAATATCAGTAGACAACTGCAAATTGCCCATGTTAGAAGAACTCTGGCGATCAAAGGTATGAGACAAACAGCCTGTATCTCAGAGATTGCTACTCCCCAAACCTGCCACGTTTTGTCATCTTGCCCTCATCATTCTTTATGCACAGCAGTCTTCTTGTAGGAAAGAAATCTGGGTTTTGCTCTTCTTTCAACCAAGCTCTCTGCTCACAATCAAATCCACAGAGTCAACAACTTTTTGTGAGTCCTGATGACACCCATCACTGGTAGATCACAAGAGGACTAAATCACAGGAAGATGGAAGAAGTACAAGCACACCAAAGAAGAATAGTTTCAGACCAAATTCAGTGTCTTTCATAAATCTCAAGACATGCTCCCAAGTCCCAGCTCATCCAGATGAAAATGTCGTTCCTAATTCTTCCCATGTGTTTCAAACAAAATGTTATGAATGAAAGATGGGTCTTCTTCCCAGTTGTTCCCTTCCAGCGCAACCCACCCAACTCCGGATTAACGCACTTCATTCTAGTTCAGTCTCCTCTGAGTGGTCAGAAGCAAAGCAGGGAGCAGCATCAACAGAGACACTGGACTTCTCCTCGCCAAAGGAGCAAGCGCGTGAGGTAGAAGGCAGCACGCGCTGGAATACTCAGATGTCGAAACACGTGTTTTTCTCCAGCACAACGAGAGAGGGAGAGGTCATGTGGAGCACAGCAGCACAGTTCCTCTCTTTTATGTTGCGAGGGCTTCCAAAAGAGAAGTGTCTTTCAAACAAAAGTGAGGCACGGGTAGCTTTCCAAATGTTCTCATTTATTTCTGATAGTTGTCTTCATTTAAGGAGCAACGTGTTCTCTCTCAAGTCTGGCATAGCCACTGGCTGAAACAACAGATGTACCACACTGATGATCCTGAAGAAGGAAAACACATCTGTCTGCAGTAGCTTTTTTGGACTCTGAGGACTGAGTGTGTAAGCCTGTGGGAACGTCACAGACACTTGAAGTCCTAATTTATTCATTGTTGATTTATTTATATACCTTTATGGAAGAGCTTTGGTGATACACAGTAATGTATATAGAAAAGTTCAGCATATAAATTACATTTGTTCCCCATTTTAAGATACCAAGCAAAAAAACCCACCAAAACAAAGAGGCTTTAGGTATCTGCAAAGTGGCATGTCATTAAATACTTGCATATTGAGGCGGACATCGGATGTTTTATAGTATACACAATTGGCACACCTGGGAAAATGCATACACTGCCAGCTAAAATGCCTAATCTCTTCTTTAGCACATTTGTGGTTTAATTACAAAAGCTAGCGAACAATTAAAATTCAGGTCAGCACACAGCAGCAATACCAGCCTTTGATGTGGGGTCAGTATTGGTCACAGTCCTGTACTCATTACATAGGTTAATCAACTTAGTGGAGTAAATATGACAGGACTGACCAAAAATCTCTGTAATTACCATCGCTCTGAGAGCACTGGCAAGCGGGGCTGTTTTATTTGTTTGATGCACGAGCATTATTTCTTCTAAATAAAACACAGATATGGAGCTGTTAGTGGAAAGCAGATTTGTTCCCTCCACGGGCAGCCCCTCTCTTCGCTGCTGTCCATCTGCACGCCCATGTGCCGGCGCCGGGGTGTGCAGCCCCCACATACACGCATGCAAGGACACCTCCAACACACACACAAAATAGTCTCGTCATTACATTTGTACAAGTGACGCTTTCTGCCCCTGCAGCATCCCGCTGGCCACAGCCGATTATGTTCCGTACTGACTCGCACAGCCACCGCACAGACCTCACTGCAGTAATTTCATATGAAATAACGCACGCATTACTTTTCGTCTCAGAAAGAGAAAGGCATCTGTGTGACAGTGGCACTGAAATGGGCTGGGAATACATGGCAATGTATGTTGGTGACTGCCCCAGCCATCTTCACCCCCTAGTCCGGCTCACGAGACCTACTTTTTGTCAGTGCAAATTTTGGGGCACCTTTCAAACAGTAACTACTTGATAGAAATGGATCGCTACAGCCGGATCAAATATTGCTTTGTCTTGCCCAGACGCAGATTTTCCTCGATCCCTGAGTAAAAGAAACCCACCACAAGCCTCAGACAGGTCACACTCCGTCCAGCTTGAGGGATGTAGCTAAGGCCAAAATGTCAAAACCCTCTGCACTGGAACGGCGAGATTCCTGCCGGCTTTCTGGTAGGATGCACAGTGCTTGCTTCCCGCCCTGAAAGCCAGGAGTTATCAGGCTGCTCAGCCTGGGATTTTCGCAATAGGCACCCAATTCCCCCTGAAAGGAGACTGACAGCTAGGAGGTATGAGCTGGGATTTTTGCAACAGTCACCAAACTCCCTGGGAAATTCAGTGAGAGCTGAAGAGTTTTGATCCCTCACATGAAAGTTGATAGGAAATTAATATGCATTTCCATGGGGGTAGGAGTAGGTCTGGGTGCCACACTCCCATAAGCTCTTTTGAAAATCACAGCCTTAAATAGTAATATTCTGATATTCCAAATATGTGGGGTTAGGTAATTTTTTCTAATTCTTAAAAATGTATTAGTCATAATTTTCTTCTGCCTTTCAGTCCCTATGAGATAAAAGAAGTCCGGCTTTACAAGCAGCAAGATTTACTTTTAGTATTTTATAGCCCCAGAGATGTTTTAAAGCATTTTCTACAATATTTCCAAATTATTTCCCAGTTTTTCTTCCTGTGTCATAAAGGGTGTAGGACTGTGGACACTGTCCCGGCTGAGCATCTGCCTGGGCTGACACATGTGCCTTTGCGATGAGTGTCATCTGAATCCTATCGATTACCTTCGTGGCATCCTCCCTAGGAGCAGCGAGCCCGCCATAGGTGACAATTAACTAAGGGAGGAGGCTGCAGAAACACGCGGGAGGGTATACACAGGCATAAAATACATGACAACAGAGCACAGCATGACATTGTAGTGGCATGCTGTGTTTTCATTAGGGTGTGTCGAAATATTAAAATAGGACAATAAAGAAGAAAATGTTTTTGTAATAAACCATGGGTCGTCCCTTTGTAAAATAAAAGCTTAATTGCTGTAGAGACAAGGTCTGTGTCTTCTTGTGCTTGTTTTCTGGTGTCTGCAATGGCCTCTTTATATAGTATTGGAATAACAATAAATAACAAGAGCCTTTAAGTGCTGCTACAGTGTTAATGCTCACTACTAGTAATAGGTGTTGATGAACAGATCTTTACTGTTCATTTTCTGAGTCCTACTCTTTACAACACTCTGCTCTCTCATTCTCCCCACCCACTGCATTTAAACGAACAAACCACGTTTTCTTTATGTCATTTCCATCCATCCCAAGAGCTTTGATCACCAAAGGGAACATGTCAGAGCTGGCAGTGATCTCATTCCGGGGGAAATGTTGATATTTTGAACTTATTTTTGCTGTGCATCTGAATGACAGCAACTATTTTCAATTGTTTTAGTTTTCCAAGGAAAAAAACACTTTGTCCAGGACAGCTTATTTAGCTTACCTTTGACATATCAGCTGTAGTTTGATTTATTTTATTTTTAAAAATTACTTTTTAACTGCTTCCTAAAAAATTAAAAAATAGACCTTCAGGAAAAAATTGCTTAGAAACAAGACACTGAAGCTGCTTGTTGTGGCAGTAATCATAAGGGACATACTAGTATCTTGCTTTTGTATTTTCAAACAAAATTCACTGACATTCACCTTTTTAATAAAAATGGCATTTTTGGTGCAAAAGCATTCCAAATTATTTTTCATGGACTAGTTGAAGCTACCGGGGATAAGCACAATGTTGTCTTGCCATTTCTCACCTCTCTATTACTGAGTTTTACTGCCAGCTATTCTGTAGACTTCAGCTGGGTCACCGTGGAAATGTGGGAACGGAAAGTGTGTTACGACCCTCTTGAACTGAGTTAGTGGAGTACCAATACTCCATTAGGGACTATATAAATATGTATCTGCAGCAGCTGGGGTAGTGTCACTCACCAGAGACATCCCCATCCCCATTCACAGCAGCAGAGCTGGTCCCACGCTGATCATTTTCCATTATCTCAAGAAACCTCTCTTGGCTTCCTTTTTCATTCCAAAGTCTGGAAACACAGGCAGTCCAAGGGCAGGGCACTGCAGAGCCAGCAGGAGGTGCTCCTATAGCAAGAAAGTCTGTCCAACAGAATAAATCATAGATATGTGGCACCAAATTTCCCTTCTGCTGCAATATAGTAAATGTTTGGCATACTCAAAAAAGGGGTTTCAGTACAGCAGGGAAACTGGTTTGAGCTCTCCTACTGCAGAAACCTAGACAGATGCAATATTTCTCTTGTTTTTAAGTTACTGTAATCAACCATATTGCAAAAGAGGAAAAAAATAAATGAAAATATGTTATTAGGTCCTAGTAGACTTGCAATTTCTGAATTTCTTTTACAAATGCCCATAGAGTATTCCGTCTTTATCCTCCCAAGTCACTGAGAATAACACATCAAAGAGCATGTTTGCATTTCTATAATAGATAACAGCGTTGACATAAGCTTCAGGGTTCATACAAACTATAAACTGAATTACCAATCTCCTATCTCACATATTTATAAACTGTAAGTCGAGCCTGGAGAAAAAATTCCAACTCCAGGTGAAATAATTATTCTGGAGCTTTTAAAGAGTCACTTCTGAGCTGCAACACAAAATCCAGTGGATGTGAATTATCAGTTTGGTTTGTACCAGCCTCTGCTTGCGTAGCAAGAGTCAAATGGTAACCTGGACTCTGCTGGTCACTGCAGCAGCAAGGTTGGCATTGTCTTTGAACAAGAGATTTTGTAAAAGCCATGGTCTCTCAGCCTCCCCTGGCTGAGGAAGGAAATTACTTGCTGCTGCCGTGCTCTTGCATGTCTCCAAAGCCTGCGGGATCTGGCTCTCCTGCAATCCTTTGAGACACCAGAGCCTCAAAGTGAACCAAAGTGAACCAGAGTGAGCCCTGATGTTCCAGAGCTTCTGCTTACAAACCTCAAAGCATTGTAAACTGTGACACTTCTCATACCTCAAGGAGGAAGAATATAATTCCCCTTGTTTCTATAAACCAGAAAGCTCACACAGAAAGGGCCCATTTTTGGAGAAAACTGGCAACTTCCAAGCTTCTTTTGACACCAAAGCATCAATAAAGCCAGGGGACCCTGCCGAAGAGGCAAAGGTCAGCGTAAGAGACAGAGTGCTTCCCTGAGAGCATGGGTAGTAAGCATGCCCTGACATTGTGTCGAGGGACAAACTGGGAAAAGTCAATGAAAGCTGCCTTTCTCCTGTTGCCAGGTGCTGGGTTGCGCGTGACTCACCTAAACCACAGGGCTGAGACCATAGTTCTCGGATTAGGACGCACGTCGGTGAAACACAATGTCTAGAGACAGTGTGAGTCATTCACGCAGCAGCTCTCTATACAACCACATTGAGGCTTTCTATATTGTCAGAAAGAAAAACAAAGTGGAAAGGAAAACATTGCTAAAAAAAAGCTATCATTCCGTCTCACGCAAACACTTTAAAAGAAAAACCGAAAAACCTTAAGCCAGTACCACTTCTGGAACTTCAATAGTGGTCTGAGCCACTAGCTCCTCGCCGTAACTCCCCAAAGTGTCTCTTCTCCTGCTCTACCGTTTAGTATACCCAAAAGGAGAAGAAACAATAGATGTCAGAGAAAATAATGGTGTGGGATTGGAGGCAGGATGTTCTTTGCCTGGGTAGTTGGACAAAGAATGGCTGGAGATGTAGGTGGACACGCTTGTTTCTAGATCTCACACAAAAACAGTAGACCCGATATTTTATGTTAACTTCTAGTAGGACAGCAGAGTATTTTGTTCTGGAATATATGATAGCATGTAGGCATTTAAGACATTCAAAATTAGGGGAATTCAATTATTATGGGTTTCTTTTGAAAATTCAGACCTCTCCTCTCAAGGCCCTAAGAAACTATCTTGTCAAAAATGGTTCCAATTTTTCATCTTAGAGAATTTATATTGCATAAGCCCTACCAGTCCTCACGCCAATACAGATAGGAACAATCCACTTCCTTACACCATCCCCTATTGCATTATGCAAACACCAAAAATCCATTAAATCCAATATTATTTACACCTTGCAACTGAAATCATCAACTATTTTTATTTCAGCTATAAGACAAAAAGCTTTTCTCTAACGCGTTGTCAATTTACCAAGCATTTACTAATTTAAAAACATTTCCTGACAGACGGGAACAATTCCAAACCAGACCAGATATAACACGCCCAAAGTTTTGCTGTGTGGTGACAATAACAGCCTATAAAATGTCTTTTTGGACATTCTCTTAGCCTCGTCAGCGTGATCGATTCTTGTTCGCTTACTACCGCACCAGTAAGCGCAGAGTTGGCATTAGGATTTGGGGTCGGATCAGCGAAAGGATTCTGGTGACAATAGCAGCATTCACAAGCTCTGTCAACGCGGCATGGTTTATTTAATTCAGCAAACACTTAGCTTTGGCAGCAGAGAAAGGCAAAGCAATGTAGACAGAAATATTAAGGTAGAAGTGCAGAGAAAAAAATTTCTCCTGGCTAGACCATGTCTAGATTCAAAGGAAAATTGAGGGGGGAGCAAGGGAGTAAGATTTTTTTTTTTCCCTGGGTTGTTTTTTTCTGAAACAGAGTCCTGTTCTTGTGCTGCAAGTGGCAGAAACATGAGGTGAGGATCATTAAGTGATGAAGGCACTGCAGCTGACAGATTACAGGACAGATTCAGCTCAGCCTCTTTAACTTTGCTTCTCTGCAAACTGAAACACTCTCTTATTTTTCTCACCAGAGACATTATCTAAGAGGATCGATACATTGGAGAGAAGCAAATTCTGCTTTCTGGAAAACAGAGACACAGCACTGCAAAGACGCTCAAAAAGGCTCTAAAAAGTACTTGACTCTTGAATAGGTTAGTATTTAAAAAATTGGACTGTGTAAGTGAAAGATTAAAAACTGATCCCATAGAATATGCAACAACACTTTAAAATGGAAGTTTATAAACAAGACCCCCTTTGTTCAGTGGCGCCGTTTCGTTTGGGGTTTGGAGGCTTTTTTGTTCCTTTCTGGCGCCAAATTGCCTTAAAAGAAACTAAAAATAAATCTTGCTCCAAAATCTTGCTGGAAAAATATTTTTAGGTTAAAACACACAAGAAAGCACGTGAACATGATGGGATGGTAGGTTTGACTGACTCCCAGGTGAAATGATTTCCGAATTTGCTAGCAATAGAGGAGTGGGGCAGATCCTCCTGTATATCAGGGAAATGGCCACCACCACCCTAAAACTGAGGTTACTCAATAACATGGAGGTGCAATTACTGAGTGTCCCTGATACCCCCATGTGATATCTCACTGCAAGTTTCTTTCTTTTTTTCTTCACATCCCTTGCAGCTTTTCTGCTTGCGTTTCTCCATAACCATCACAGCTGGCTGAGGTGCTTGAGCGAGATGCTATAAGGTTTGAAGGAAGAAGAGCTCCAGGGTACAGCATTTGCTGTAAGGCTCCTTCAGCTTTATGGAAAACTCTTCCCACCTTTCCCAGGACAGCATCAGCAAATGTTCTTCACATGCTGCAAAGAGTATATATCTAGGCTGCGGTCAGCAGAGATGGGTTTCTGAGAGAGGAGCTGGGCTCGCAGAGTTGAGTGAGCAGTTTTGTGTTCTTTTAATAGTTTCATTTGGTTCAAGCATTTAAAGCCTTACAAACTTAGAGAGCTGTCCTTATAGTTTTTGTGTAAATTAAATAAATCAGTACTCCTGCAACATTCCTACCGATAAAGCCTTCCCGTTACACTGGCGTGTCTGAACAGACAGACCAACTCACCATTACTAAACAGAGGGTGGACCCTTTACAGAAACCCTCCTAGGCGAAATAAGGATGGTTAACGGTATAGCCCAGCCGCTCAGAGCAATAGGATGTTTTCACATACAGTCACTTGCACAGAATAAAACCTTTCATTGGAAAGGGAAAGCGTAGACAACAAACTCGTCCGGCTAGGCGTACGTGCATCGCCCCACAGCTACTTGAACTAAACTCAGACAGGACAAGGAGGTAGCAACAAATAAAATGCCCTGGTTCGGCAGCCTTCCACCTTACTAGGGAGAAGGCTAAAAACTTCCCCTCGGGAAAATCCCTCACAGCTTCCCAGCTTGGCTGTCTAGTTGAAATAAAGACATTTTCAATCCTCAAACCCAAAGTGGCACTGCACACTGTGTTGTGCTGTATGGCTGAAACGAGTGCTGTTGCTCTGAGAGGCCCCCACCGGGCTGCCACCACCGCCACGTGAGCTAATCGAAAAGCGTAAGCAGCACTTACAAATCAAAATAACACCCGTATTTACTATTTGCGGCTACCACAGACCTGCAGTGTTATGATTGCCAAGAAAAAGGTGTCACAAGTGTGCTCCACCTGAGCAAAGAACAGGGGAGAGCAAGGTCTCTCCTGCGGCAAGGCAGGCAGCCAAAGGACGGCTAGGCCGGACCCTTCTGGGTCTGCTCACCTGGGCCACCGCCTTGGCCACAGCCATGTTCACGCCAAGCTGCTCAGCCTGGTTATATATCCTATACGTATGCAAACACGCATACGCACGTGCACATATAGGTGTATATTCAGGCTCTAATTGGGATTGGAATCCCGTTGCGTTCCTTACTGTACAAATACAGGGGATACCACGGGCCTGCTCCGAGAGGCGAAGTCTCTGAAACCACAAGCAAGGATTCATTTTAAGCAACTGCTGCCAAGATCGCTGAAAGTATGTGCCTGAAAACTCATTCGTTGTCCCTTGTACTGGAGGCTGAGCGATTAGGAATGAGCAACCAGCCTCCTTCAAGCGACTTCTTCCTCGATCCAAAGCCCAGCAGCACCATGGCGGCTCTGGCAATCGGCTCCTCGACTTCCTCCATGAAGAGTTTGTGTTTTCTCCCCTTTAGCAAGGAACAATTGACGTTAAATACTTCTAGGTCGTGGTCAATGCTGTTCTCTTTTTCTCTGTTGGCCTCACGTCTGAGTCTCATAAAACCAAGAGACAGTAAGTGACCTTGGGGCAATTTTCAGGCCATCCATCTGTTGCACAAAACTTCACAGGCAAAAGAGCCTGCGCCCCTGGTATATCCAGCACGGAGGGAACGACTCCCCGGAGGGCAACTGCAAAAGCTATGTCACGTCTTGTGGTCAGATCTAGGGCTGCTGTAAGCCTCTAACAAGCTGTGCTTTCAGAGCTGGACACCTAGCAAGCTCTTCCAGCCTTGGGATGGCCAGGGAGCCATTTTCAAGGATTTTCCCTCCATCTTTCCCCCACCTTCTTCCACACCATTTGGTGTAGCCACCAGTTGCTCCTGGGGGTTTCCCAGGCTCCTCTCCTGTGCCTCTGCCCAGCACATCGCCATGCTGCGCGGTCTCTGTCCTCAACCATCCTGGCCCATCTTCCCTCGAAACCGCTTCCAACAATCCTATCGGGGCACGGGCATTTTTTTCCCTCGGCCTGATAGTAGCCCATGTCTCTCTCCAGGATCCTCCAGCCACACAGCGATCTTGAAGGAAGCTGAGCATCTGGGTCAATCTCAAGCCCCGCTTTCTCCACATCACCCAAGGGATGGCCGACATTTCGGCGCCTGGAGGAACAAAAGGGGCAGAGACATTAAATGTTAACTATTGCATGCTTACTACATTATGTTATGTTATACTGTATTAATCTCTCCATTATCATAGGGATGTATTTCAGAATCAGTGTGAAAATTGCTCCTGCTGCCATTTCTTCCTCTACCATATAGTAAATGTGTATTTGAGCTTTTGGCAGAAGTAAGGCACAGAGGATCCCTTGCTGGTGTGACAGACGACAGCCACCGCACGCAGAGACCCTTCCCCTGGGACTGAGGGTGCCCAGTGGGGGCTCTTACATTTACGCAGAGCCCCGCTGAACCGACATGCAGACGTTGGCCCGAGCACAACAGCTACAGGCATTGCTCCAGACCGAGTTACATTTAATGCAGCGGCCTAAATTACACAGCAGATGAGGAGAACTCCCTTTGAAAAGGCTTACGAGGTGCCACCTGTTTCTCAGGTCAGAGTCAGGACTTTTGCAAGCACATCTGTTTTACAAGATCCAGATCAAGCGAACAAAGTAGCATTAATAGGACCCCCTCCCCTGCTTGGGCACTGGGCACAAGGCAGCTGCCCTGGTGCCTGGCTTGAAATTAGCAGCAGCTCCCAGGGGGTGTTCCAGGCTTCCCCAGCTGCGGGGAGAGTTCACAGGGAGGATGTCCAGCAATAACAAGGCAGACAGAAGTGTGACTGAGGGGACAGGGAGCTTCTGAGGTGAGAAGGGGCTAATGGATAATTCATTACCCAGATGAGGATAATTCAAGTAAGTTCAAAGATAAGAGTTTCTTCCAAAGCAGAAGCTCCCTCTGGGCAGAGACCTGCTAATTCAGAGAGCATCCAGTGCTGCGTGGGCACGGGATGCACTATGGTGGGGAGCAGGTGGGGAGACCTTTCTGCCCAAAACAGGCCTTCATTTGGACCCACAACATCAAATCCTCTGGCACAGGTCAGGGTGCAAATGAAATAAACCCAGCTCAAAGCAAGCCTGCACAAGAGTTTGAATAAAGCAACCGACCTGAACACCCCAAAAAGCTGCTCTGCACCCTACCTCTGGATCCACCTCTGGATCCGCCACTGGAGCTGTTTTTCAAAACACCATAGTAGTTCCTAAAGCACCACCATTTTAATATCTACATACAAAACCTCCTGATATGTTGGGTTTAGCGAACCACAAACTACCTTAAAAATGCAACATAAAATTAAAGAATTCACTGATTGTATCTCCAAGTAGGGAACCAAGTAATTAATATATAGCTTAATCTACAGCTTCTGCTATCCTTATACAGCTCTAGCGCTTTGGCCTGCAGCCCCTTTACTTTAATTGCTCTTGCTAAAGATAGCATTCTTCTAATGCAAAATAATCTGGTGAATCCTACACCCGTATCAGGGCTAAATGCAGGCTGCATAAGAGGAAAAGAAGAGCTCAATATAACAAGGTGCTTGCTTGCATTCAAGGGAAAACAGAGAGGTTTACCGAAAGTCAACATAATATATCACAAATGAAATTAAATCTCATTAAAAGCTATTTTTTCTAGTTATCTAATATTATTGTTGTTACGGTGACTGTTTCATGGATGATCTTTTGTTACCATATAACATCGAGCCACAGCCTGCCTGCATGCCAATGATACCTCCTTTAAAGTAATATAAATACCATGCAACACTTCTGATCTTTCTTGTATAAAGATTTTGTTTTTATGAAACACTATTTAGATGCTTCGTGGCCAGCAAACATAAATAAACGCTATAAAAAGTAGTCTTGGCTGTGAGAGAGGTCTGAAAGACTAAATTCCTCGAGGGACAGACAAATAAACCAGGGAAAGTTTTATTTCATTATCAACATAGTAGCGGCATACACACATCAGCTGGTATTAATCTTGGTTACAGCTTGAGGCCAGTGACTGACGGCATGCTGCAAATTCAAATTCTGAAGGGAAAAAAAAAAAAGGTGATCCTCTTGATTGATATATTAAATCTCATTTTAAGTTAGATCGGATTGCAGACATCTGACTTTTCCATCACAGCACGTGTTTGGGTCGGTTTCTGCAGTTTCTGGTTTCCCACTCCGCGCTCCTCTGCTGCGTTACCGTCCCTCTGCCCAGAAGGACTGCCTGCAATTGCAGGTTCAGGGACTTTTTTAGCTGGAGGTTGTATCCGACCGGTCATGTTTCATAGCCGAAATGAATTTGCCTAATGCTTTTCTGAATCCATTCATCATTTCGGCCTCTGTAACATCTTACAGCAAGGAGCTCCATAATTTAATTACACATTGTGTAAAAAGGTACAGAAATTAATAAAAGTTATTAAAGTCTTTTAGCTAAGAAGAATATTACTAGCTAGAGTCCCTTGTTTTGTTGAAAAGCCGTGCTGGGTGGGCAAGGCCACTGGAGGTTCACCCAGATACGCAAGATGTACAGCTACTCCTTTCTTCCGGCCAACACAAAGCCGGAGAGCAGCTAAGGTAAACACTGGAGAGAAAGCATGGCTTTCTGTGGAGATGTGCAAGCCAGAACATGGCTGATCAACCATGGCGTAATGGCCTGACCTGGCAGATGAGCAACAACAGCCACGATCTGGACCCTGTCTGGCATCAACGGTCCACAAGTCTCCTGGCCAGTCTCAACAGGTCCCTCTCTCTCATTACCCTTCTCCAGTGGGGCAGAAACCATCCTCCTCCTTAGGTGGGGCTTATTCCCAAGAGGGTTGAGCACCCACACTCTGGCTGAACTCAGCAGGAACCGCAAGTGGTCTGAGAGACTCAGGCCAGTACCACACGGGGAATTTTGTGATGGTAAGTGCAACCACTCACTTATGGTTTTCTCCTCTACCCTATGCCGTCCTTAATGTCATCCCCCTCTTTTTCAGCTCAGGGTCTCATTTTGGATGTCCCTGCTCCAGCACAATTATGAGTCAAGGTCTGCAGAATCTGACTCGAACCTCCTCGTGTGTGTGGTTGGCCCTTCTTTGACAACCCAGCCACGCCTGCGGGACTTTTGTTCACATCCCTTTAGTTTCCTCAGCCTTAGAGAGCCTTTCTGAAATTCTGAATTGAAACCTGAAACCACCTGTTTTCCCAGGACATGGACACAGTAGCCCACGAGACTCACACAGAGGAGGACGGAGCTAAAGGTGATGTGGCCAGCTGCAACTCAGACTGATCTCGCTCGTTGTCGAAAGGTGAGCCCTAACTGCTGTCCCCACGTGCCATGCCTCTATGCCTTCTAGTCACTGTGAAGGCACATATTTTTGGGTCATTACTAGACCTGAAACCGTGAAGCTGTGATGCTGAGATGACAAGGCTCTGAACAACACCCCAGACTCCTTCAAACTTCTTCTGGCACTTCCCTAGCCATCACCACCACCTTTGACGGGCATTCAGTTGTTACTGTTTAATACCTCCATCGGCCAAATTAATGGCTGTTACTTCCCTGGGAAGCGAGAGGTGGTACTTGAAAATAAACCCCACCTCCAAATAACTTCCTTGGCAAGAAGGAAAATTCGCCACCTCGTTACTTGCTTCAAACATTTCCCCCGGGGAGTGCCGCGCGTTTCTCTGCGCGCGGCAAGATCCCTGGTACAGCCCGGCTGCTGTTCCCTCTCCCCGTCCAGCTGCGTATGTGCGACGGACTTGGTCAGACAGAGGTCAGAGCATTAAAAAAATAAAGTCAATAGGAGTCATGCACGGGGAGCACACATTCACTGCATTGCTGAACTGCCTTACTAACCCGGGAGAAGCCTCCCACACTCCCATGCCGTTAGTGCACAGCTGCCGCTGGAAAGTTGCCCGCGGAGCCTCCCTCCCCTCCCACCTCTTTCAAAGGACCTTGTCTGGAGCTACCAGGCTTCTGCCGGCAATATTTGTCAGGGCACAGAGGACTACTGTCACTTAAAAACAAGTGAGGGATTACAAGACACTTTGATTTTGTTGGGAGCATGGAAAGGGAACGGTTGCCCTTTCAAAAGCTAGGAGGAAACACTGGTGCACAGTCAGCTCTGCGTCTTCATTATATATTTGGCAGAATATTATCAATCGGTTTATGCTGAATTACAAAACAGGCCTAGCTGTAGCCATGCCGAGGGCTTTTGTAGAAGGATGACTTCTGCACAAAGCACCTCACATACTTCTAGGGCTACAGACACTGATTTTGCACTGTACAAGCAAATACCAATAGAAATAAACATTTTCAGGGCGAAGATCCTGATGATGCGTGCACCAAACCACTGGCAAAAGCCCCTCGGTGCCTTGCCCTACTGCATCCAAGAAGTCACAGTGTGAGACACGCACCAGCACTTGGGAGTGCAAAGCGAGAGGAGCAGAAACAGGGCTCGGTCGGAGGGGCCTTTGAAAGCCTGCCCACGGACACGGCCCCCGGGTGCAGCATCCTGGCTCTCAGGCATGGAGAAAATCTCATCCGTTCTGGGCCACGCATAGCATTTCTTTATTCAGGAGCAGAACTTCCCCCTCTAAGTAAGTAGGAAATGTTGACATAAACGGGCAAAACTGCTACTCTGCAATTAAAACACGCTTCTTCAGCCAGAATCTCTCATAAATGCAGTGTCCAACAAAACTACTAAAGTTTGGATTTTCAAAGGCCCCCTTGGGGATGTAGTGCTCTACTCCCTTTGAACATCTGCTCGATCCTTCCAAAAATCCCAGCCTAAAAATCCCTGCTGGCGGGCAGCGCGTTGCTGTGCTCTTCTCAGGTCTTACCTTTAATACAACATTAACCTCACATTTTGCATTCTCCCGCATGCAGCTTTCTGGGTTTGGTTCTGAGTCCTGCCTCCCCTTTTATCCACACGCTGCGGATTATCTGATCTGATGAGTCATGAGAAATAATCCTGCAACGGCACTGCTCGATGTAAGGGTTAGTTCGCAAGCTACTTCGTGTCACCATGTATTCGGATAAACCATGCCACTTCCCCTGTATTTTATCTTGTGCTTAAAGAACGAAGAAGAAAGCAGCCCCTGAACTGCTAACTATTTTAATCTCAAAATAAGATAACTTTAACATATTCGTGAGATCTGAGCCACCAATGCCTTCCTCTAAACAAAAGCTCTTACAGTCAAAACACGCTGGTGAGATTTGCCCACTCAAATCTCATAAAGCCCATGTTGTCGCAAGGGCTAAGAAAACCTAGCTCTTTAAATAAGAGTAATTCTGGGCTAAGAACATTAATGGCGTCCTAGAACTGGAAAGCGGGATGTGTAAATTAAAAAAGCAAAAAAGCACATATACACTCTTAATATCCTAATACCTACTACATGTGATCTCTTTCAAAGTAGCTTTAAATGAGAAGTGCAGTTGCTCTTTGATACAGCTGCTGGAAACATAGCCAGGATGTCCTTTGTTATAATTTTAAAAAACAAGTCTGCGTTTCATAAAGACTCATAATAACTGAGTTTTTGAAACCAGCACACTTTATTCCCTCTTTGTTTTTTCCTCCGTTGAAAGTATAAATCTGCAGCAAATACGGAGCTGCTCCCTTCACTCGGCAGCATCATCTTGACTTCACCCAACCATGGACCGGCAGAAAGAAGTCTTTTTAGCATCCATGAGGCAGACGATGATACGCATGGTGATAAATCCTTCCCACACCACCCCTGCCTTAGTCCCCCCGAGGCCGCTGGGGACCAGCATCACTACTTTATCATCTGGGACCCCACAGCCCCAGCAGCATCTGGAGACCACAGCAGGCAACCCACACCAATGGGCAGCTGGATTTGGGTCATAGCGCTGTAGGCCACAGCATCTGCAACCCAAAACACAAATCCAAAGCCACACCACCTACCTGGACCCTATGTTAGTAAAAGCACTGAAAAGGGACTGCACTGCCAAAGGGTCCGTCTGCCTGGTACAACACAAGAGTGAGGGCGCTTTGGGTTTTGCCCCAAACCCATCCACATCTGTTATTTACAGCTTTTCCTCTGGCATTTGTCAGAGGAGCAGTGAGCCCCTCACACACAACATCGCCTTTATCTCCTGAAAAGGAGGCTTAGAAGCATTAGTCTTGTTTTAGAGGCGAGGAACAGGTCCGTATTTCTAAATACATTCATGCCTCCAGAGGCAGCTTGGGGCTGGCTCCCCAGTGCTGCCACACAGCAGCCGAGCGCGCGGGAGACCGCAGCGATAACGCTGCAGAGCCCAGGGCTAATCGTCGTATCCCTGCTCGGGCCCTGCGCACCCCACGTCCACACGGAGGAGGACTGATTTGCTTCAGAAGGAATTTGGGAATTCAGCCTATATATTCAGCTTGCACATAAATCATGGCTGTTACCTAAATAGGGTGGCAAATGCAGACCCAGGGAACAGGCAAAATTTGGTCACATTGCCTCAAAAAGGCACCGTAGAAGTTTGATCTGGGAGAGTTTTTGAAATCCGACATCCTTTTTTGTGCTTTGCGGTCCTGGGGGAGCAGCGGGAGCCCAGAGGTGCGTGGCCGCCCCCGGGGGCCCGGGCCAGGCAGGGTGCGCGGGGGGCGGTGGTGGGAGCCCCCGGGGGCTCCCCCTCTCCCGCACCCCGTCTCTGCCACCCCTGCACCTCTCAGCTCGTTAAAAAGCCGTGCCACGCCTCGGCAGCCGGGCACGGCGGGGGTTGCACCCACCCCGCCGGGGGGCCACCCTTGACATTTCCTCCCCCCAGGTGAGGAAAAACCCGCGGAGGGTTAGCCTGGAAAGACTCTCTCCAAAGTGGCACTGGCCTCTCGGGCGGGAGAATTGGGGGAGGCTTTTTGCCGCTATTTGCTCGTTTGTCGGCCGATATAAAGGAGTTTTCGCCCCGCGGCCGCGCAGCCCCGGCCGGGCCGGGCGCGGGGACGCGCCGTCGGGCGGCTCTTCCAGGCGGAGCCCTTTTGGCTCCACAGGCCGGTGGTTCTAAACAAAAGGGTTGGTTTGGGGGGTTTGGTTGGGTTTTTCCTTTTTTTTTTCTTCTCCTTCTTCTCCGAAAATAACTGCAACTCCCTTTGCAAA
>VYZM01006451.1:220703-316264 GCA_013398915.1 Dromas ardeola | reverse complement strand
AAGAAGTTGCTGCAGGGCCTCTCCGTTGGCCTTTGTCCGAAGCTTGATCTGGTTGTTCGTGATAAGATGGCACCATCCGGGCAGAGTCTTACATACGTATGTCCATCACTAGCGTGGTCTTTGAGCACATACTGCTGAAGAAAACAGCCTTTCTGCTTTTGCTGCCTTCTCCTTGTCAGGGTGATGCAATTAGCAAGTCTATCTAATTGTGAATGGGTAGGGGGGAAAGAAAACTCCTGATGTCTCAGTCCAGAGGCAGCAATTGTGTGTGTGTGTGGCTTCTGCGGAGGCGTAATCAAAAACCCCACCCATTACAAATCATCAAAGTTGGAGCTTTTGTATATCAATATGTGTGTTTGCTTACGTCCTAAATCTCCTTTTTTCTATGTATCTAGGAGCTAATTCAATGTAAACTGCAAAAGGTGGAGCTGCCGCTTTCATTTTAAGGCGGTTTAAAAGCAAAATGTCATTCCTGTTGTTTTGGTGCTGTGCCACCTCTTCTCCAACTTAATCCCAGCCCAGAAAAAATGTTAATAAGAATAGCTTGTTATGGGCTGCAAGTGCCAGGGAGGATATGGCTCAAGAAGAAAGCCTGAAGCTCCGCAGGTTCAGGCATCAAAAGAGGAAAAGACTTTTTCCAGATACTTGCAGCGTTGCATGGCTGCAGGCATCAAAAAGCCTGGGTACCGCAGGCCTGGCTCCTCCCGAGTACTTAACTGCTGTTTATAGTTAGGGAAAACTCCTCCTGATAGGGGAAGGAAATAACCCACTCGAAAGAATTTTACTGCTGCTGTAATATTTCTGAAGTCCTATTAGAGCCATGTGCTTTTTTTGCTAGTAGTAAAACACTGTGTCTCTCGGAAGAAGAGACACGTGTGAGAGTGTGCTTTGATAGGGACACTGAGCATTTTGCAGCCTGAGGTCTGTGCGCCGTGTGGCCCACTGTGATCTGTGATGCTCTCACATGGATGGACACCGATCCAGCACGTGGCCGGTCTGAGGGAAACTCTGCCACGAGCCGGGTGCTCTGTGGGTCCTCAACCTGGTGGAGGCAGGTTGTCCTCAGCACGTGTCCTCCTCACTGCTGCAGGGGAGCCACGTGCCGTGATGCTCCGGTTGCATGTAAAATGACTCCTATTTACCCCAAATTGCCCCCATCCTGGCTAGCAGGCAGTTATCACTAAGCTGCTTGGGGCCGTAAGGCATGGTTGGCGTGAAGAGCATTCTCATCCGTCTGTTGGGTTTGGTCCCTTGTTGGGGGGAAGGCTTGCTGCTCCTACCCGGGCAGTTGGGGATTAGTGTCTCTGTCGCTCCGGCCCTTCGTAAGCATTAGATTCACTTAAGAAAATTGCATTCAGAATAACTTAATCTAGCAACCCAATGGCTTCTATTTTGAGACTTGGATCTTGTGGATATGTTTATTTAGTTTGGATTTCCCACTTCAAAGGAATCTGTCCTCTCAGCAAGAAAGTGATTGAGCACTTAAATAAAAATGTATTCATTGAATCTTTGGGATTGAGCTAAAAGTGCAGTAGGGAGTTAACGTGTGCGCCAACTGTGCTAATCAGCCAGGGATTGCCTGTTCTCCTAAAGGGGAAGGAAAGTGGTCTGAACTGCCTGAGAAGTGGCATGCCTTCCCCTGGCTTCTGGTGGTGGTGGTGCTCGCTGATGCTTCAGGTTGAGATGAAGGACCAAGAACATCATCGCCTGTGATCTTCAAAGATACCAAATCCCTCGTGGAGAAGAGCATTTTCATGGGGCTGAAAGGTTGTCTGGACGTTTGTTTATTTTCTTTAAGTGGCTGTGGGTATAGGTAAGGTTGAGGCATAAAATCAATAGGATGCGCTTAGTCAGCAAAAATTACAAGCGTGAAGTTACGAGGCTTTGATTGAATATTTATAAAGTGGGCAGTTTAACTTAAAAAGTAAATGTACTGTTGTCACCAGCTGTAACGCATAAACCAGAGAATTGCTTTGGTTAGGAGTTATTAGGCAAGCCAGAGAGCAGTTAATTCCCAAAAGTGTTAGTCCATCTGAGTGCGTTCAGTACTCTGTCCCTCTACTTCAAACAGCCCTGCCCAAGTCAGCGGGGCAGGTCTGCTTCGCCCAGGGGGAAAAGTCCCTTGGGAGCCTGTGATTTCATGCATGTGTTTGCCACCAAGTACCTTCTGATAACGCTGGAGCTTCGAAGGAGCAGGGGTGCGCATCTGTGTCCTCGTGGTGCAAGGAAGCTCTAGTAATGCTGCTTCGGCAAAGAACAGAAGAAATCTGTTTGCTAGACCCTTTTCTTTTTTTTTTTCCCTCCTTGCTTTCTGGGTAGGGAAGCTTTAAAGTAGATGGAAGCTGGCTGCTGCTGCACGTCCAGAGCTGTGCCGAGCACTGGTCCGACTCGGTGTCCCCGCTCTAAGGATCCCACATCCGTGACTCACGGGAGCTGCAGCAGACCCCGCCACGTCGGCACGGGGAGGGGGATTGCGTGGAATTGAGGAGGTGTGATGCTGAAATCCCATCGATACTGATGGCAGCTCAGCTTCCCCCTTCGCTGATGGGAAGGGAGGTCTGGATGGGGATGCAGGCGTTATCCACAGAAAACCAGTCTGGAAATGGTCTGATTCGTCATGTACATCCAAAAAACAGGGAAGGGGAACATGCGGCTTTTGTTGGGCAGTTTTGTTGGCTCAGAGATGAAGAGCGATGAGCTCTAAAATGCTATCCCTGTAGGCCCTGTATTTCTGGGTTGGGGTCCTAGTGACACCAGCTGCTCGGAGCCAACACTCCGTATCAGTAACTGGTCACTTAGCTATGCAACAAGGCTCCATTTCTTCAATTTTCTGCCTCTTTCTGTATTTCAAGACTGCCTCAGAGATTTATCTTTGCAACCGTCTGTTGTCTCTCCACAGTTTTGGCATATCTTCTTGCCTTGATCTTTCTTCAACCCTCCCAAATCTTGCATTGGCAAGCGTTGTCTAGCATAAAAAAAGTACAATATGGAGGTGACGATTAAAGGTGTCAACGCTTGTCAAATGCAGACCACGCTTGGGAAGAAGGCCTTTTCCCTGCCGATGTGCTAAAATGCAGATAAAATGTGTCCAGTGATGCAAATGTGCTTACTTTGTTAAAATGCCGCAATCCAGCGATTTCATTGGGGTCTCTCATTTCCTAAGTTTGGCCGGGGCTGTATCAGGTTTAGGAAGCTGCAGTTCCAAGGGGTAATTGTGGTTTTGATTGCGCTCTATCCCCTCACCCGCAGTCCTGTACTGCCTTGTTACGGAAAAGTCGAGGTGAAGCAGGATAATAACCAGGCTTGACAGGCTGCAGGGACCCCTCTGAACTGGGGGAGACGTTGATTTCTCCTCTCAATGTCTGCACGTGAATTAGCCCTTGCGGAGAGTAAAAAATTATCCCTAGGTTTATGTACAGGTCCTCCTCTCTCAAATACAAATGCAAGCAGAGATTCGGCCTCTGGAGGAGCTTTTTGGAGCGGGGCGGGAGGGAGCGGGTGGGTGGCCGGGGTGGTGGGACAGGCTGCAACCTGCCCGTGTCCCCTCCGGCTGCTGGGGACCGGCACCGAGAGGAAAGGGGAGCTCACCGAGCTGGGAGAGCTTTTGAGGATATTGAGGAAGTAAGCCGTATATCGCACATGCTAAAATACATTTTGAAAAATGTAAGCAATCAAAATAATTTACCCTAAAGGATGCCCCTGAAGCTTCTGGTTTCGCTGCCCTCCCACACCATCGTGCTGGGTTGTTTTTGTGGCCGTTCTTTACTGCCCGATTTCCTCCTACACACAACTGAAATTCAGCTTAAAAAATAAGTTGGAACCGAGCATGTTGGATTCGAAACATTTGTTACTCTAAAACTCTCTCTCTCATAATTTCTTGTCTTAAATACCCCGATACAGGGAGAAATGGGAAGCTGTGCTGGATTTAAAGGAAAAAAAAAAGAAATATTTTTTTAAAAGCTTAGCTCTTAAGCGTGTGAATTTGTATGGGTTTGTTGTGACTTTTTTCCCTCTCTCAGTTATTTTGAGGCTATTTCTAAGATAATAGTGCACAGATTCCGTTTTAGATGTAAATCTTCAGAAGGAAAACTCAGAATAGGAGAACCGCAAAAAAATGCTAATTTATTAGGTAACTCCCCAGACAGTTTGACAGCACTATTGCAAACACTTCTTTTTTTCTTTTTTTAAACTGGTGACTAGTAAGCTTCTTATCGGAATGACCTGTAAAAGATGACTTCATACTTCGTAACAAGGAAATACTAAGAGACTCTAGGAGCGCTGGTCAAAATGCTGGTTTGCTCAAAAACTTTTTTAATTCAGGGGCCCTCCCAAAAGGACTTGTATAGAAAGCTTTCCCTCTTTCTTTGAAACTTTAAATTCTTCTTTCTTTTTTTTTCCCATAGAGGTGTGTGTGTAAATGAGAATATTACAGCCTAATAGGGTAGAACAACAAATACTTAATCGACAAATGTGGTTTAATGAAAGCTGGTTTAGAAAGCCCTGTGTTTGGGGCACAGGCAGACTTTTTAGGAGATTTCAGAGGGGGTTTTGTGAGCTTGTCTTCCATCTCTGGCTTCAGGACTGCGAGTAAATGCATTCCAGTTAGTTAAACAGTTGTGCTCACTGCACAAAAAATGCCCTCCTCCATTAAATGAATCTTTCTGGACATCATCTAGTGGACAAAGCATTTTTTTCAGGTCCAGTCAGCAGAAGAGCCTGTGCGTGGGTCTTGCATTTCTCTTCTGGAGACGGCTTTTCGGAGCTCAGGAGCCCATAGCTCACAAGCCTGCGGTGGGCTGACATTAGCCTTTCGTGCATTACCTGCATCTCCTCTCCTCTGCTGGGCTCGGTGGCTTCTCCCAGGAGGGGCTGGTGAAGACAGGGGCTGAGATTTGAGCCTCGGGGGTTAAGCCAGGACTGGGAGAGCTGCTGGTAGGTTATAGCTGTTACGGGGGTGGAGCAAAAGTTTGTGCCTGTGCAATTAAGCGTGAAATAGGTAAATTCTGTGTATAATTACCCAATGTAGAGTCTAGCGTGAGGACGTGACCCGTGGAAATCGCAGCGCGTCAGTGGCTGCCAGCAAATTCCCGGGAGGTATCCCTGGCGCCCATGCCGGCACAGGGTGGGAGGGGGTCACATCCACTGCCTCCCCCCACCCTGCTCCAAAAAGCAGAGCCACAGTCTGGGAGGAGGCTTCTGCAAACAGGGATCCAAAAACGCAAAATTTGTTCAGAGACTTAGAGGAAGGTGATGGCAGGAACAAAGTACCCGTTTCCCGAGTTCACTTCAGGAACCCACCTGGAATAGAAAGATTGCATGCTTATAAAGATATGTTTCTTGGGTTGTTTTGTTGGTTTTTTTTTCATGAAAACAAGCCAGGAGTCTGAGAAAGTAAAAACTGGGATGTGCGTGGAGTGGGGAATAAGAGGATTAAAACCAGTGCAGCTAAGAGGAAAGTTGGTGGCAGTGCTGGCCATGGCTGTGTTTCGTACCCAGCCTTTCAATTAAGGATCAAACAATCCTGCTGAAGTTTCTAAGTAAAAGCGAGGAGGGGTCTTAAAAAAAACTAGCTTAAAACCTTTTTGTCCAAAAGCAGACTTTGTTTTTTCCCACTTCCCTCCCTGCTATCGCAGGAGCACCCATAACTTCCCACTCTTTGTCCTGTTTGCTGTCCTCCCGTGGGGGGGGCAGGCTGCTTCCCCTCAGCATCATTATTCGTACCCTCCACTTTTGCCTCTTGTCCCTCTCTCAGCCCAAACGCAGTTAGACAACCAGCGCGGTGTGCTCCCTCTCCCAGGAAAGCTGCCATCAATTCGTGGCTCTTGCCCGTGATGGGCTGTGGGCAGCCGACCAGGGTTTCTCAGACGTCTGCCCTGGGCACCAGCGTGGTGGGGCTTTTGCCGTTTAACACGGGGCTGGGAGGACCTTGCTCTGATGCTTCTCAAAGCAGCTATTGGGGATGACGTCTCAGCAGCGATGGCATCCGTCTTCCTCTGCCAGCCATGGTGGGCACCTGCCGTGGCCTCAGCGATGTCCGTGCCTGGCGCCTCAGCAGCCTCCGGTGGGAAGAGTGGTTTGCAAAAGAGGTGCTAGCTGGTTTGAAGCTGGAGCCTTTAAACTTCTGGGCATCCTGAAATACCTGGTACTTTAAGATGCGCCGAGACTGTGCTCTCTGGAGCACGGCTTCCTAGCTGTGTTCCTTGAGTGGCATGCCCTGGTGGCATCGCCTCCCTGGGGTCAGCCCCGTCATCGGTGTCATTTTCTTTTTCCTTCGCAGCTCTGTAGCTGCAGCCCATACATGGTGGTCACAGCTGGCGGCTGAACATCCCCCAGCACCACAGACAAACCTAAAACTCACTTTGCTGTTGTCATTCAGGGCATCACTTTGCAGGGATTGGGATTGAAGGAACCGGTGAGGTTTGTTGTTAGGTCCCCCGTCCATCCCTGATGGAAAAGCCTGCGTGAGGAGAAGCTGTGCCTCTGCTTGGGCACGGGGAGCTGCCTGTGGGGGTTGTGCAGCGGGCTGCGGAGGATGAAAAGCTGGCCAACAGCCTTCGCCTGCCTCCTTTGGGCTAAATGGTGTCTCTTAAATTTCAGTGAATAGTGCAAAAAAGTAGCAAGCTTTCAAGCAAAAGTACCAAGTAGCAAGTGAATCCTCTGCAAATGAACAAAAAAGTCCCTGGAAGGGAAGATAAGCAGTAATTACGGTAAAACATACTTTTTCATCACAGTAATGGTTTGACGCTGAAAGGCAGGGTTGCAGCACTGTATAAAAGTGACTTCACTGCCGCTGTTTCTTCATAGCGGCGAGTGTTTTGGAGACCTTTGCAATGCTGCACACATTGCTTGCTCGGTTTCTGGAGGCTGGCATTCGTTTCCAGATCCTCAGGACTCCTTGTAGATAGGCAGAAGTTGAATTAGCTGCCCTCCCAACATGGCAGCAGACGCCTCTATTTACAGTGACTGCTCCAGCTCTCTGTATCTTGCCGCTTTTTCCTCGGTGTTGCTTTATGAGCATCCCTCCCGTTATCAGAGTGGACGCCAGAGCCACAAAGAATTAGCGCTGAATTAAGAAAGCAGGCTGTGCAGAGGAAGCAGTAAAATTGCTGGGGATGGCAGGAGAATAGCGGCGGGGGGAAAACCCCAAAACCTTGGACTAACACAGAAAAGACTTCTTTCTTAATACTAAAAAAAAAATGCATAAGCTCTTACATCTTGGTAAAGAGCTTGCTACGTTTGGCTCTAGTTTCAGCCTCAGTACGGTTAGCGTGTGTTAAGAAACAGTCAAAGTAAAAATGAGACAGTTTCCCAGCCTTGAAATGTCAGGGACGTAAGCTCTGTGTCCACAGGGAGGGAGGGCAGATCCCTTTGCTGTTGTCTTTGAGTCGGGGTTTTAATGAGTACAGGGGAAAAAGGAGTGTTAGAACAGCAGAGGAAAAACGATACAGCTAAGAGGAAATTATTTTTATTGCTAATACATGGGTGCTCATAACGTTTAATTCTTTACAGCTTATAATGTTTAATTCTTTACAGCTTATACTTTATTTGCACATTCTTCCTTCCTCACCACTCTGCACGCTGTGCTGGCAGCTACCATATTTCAAAATTACTGCTTTTAAAAGCTCCCATTCAGTGGTTTTAGAATGAATAACAATATCTGTCGAAGTAGCGGTGGTGCTCAGGCTGGTCAGCGTATGGACACAGCGTGGTTCAGCTGCTGCGCCCTCTTGGGCTCCCGCTTTTTACATCCTCCTTATCCCCACTCCTTTCCACTGATAAGTTTTAAAAGTTCCCTGGAAACATTTTTTCAGGACAGTGTAGATGAACATTTAATCAAAGTTGAGGAGAGCCTTTCTCGATAGAGATTTACTTTTGTTTTCACCAGTGAAACCAGATGAGGAGAGAGGAGGAGCGTGGGAGCGTTTGATGCCCCCGAAAACAATTTTGTGGCAAGAGTAGTTTTAAGGCAGCCTGCAAGTTGTCTGTATGACTGGAGGAGAGGGAATGTTAGAGGAAGCTTTGTGGTATTTTACAGTTTTAGATCATTTTTTATCTTTTTAGATAACTAGTGGGGATTTAGCGTTCGTTTGCCATGTGCCGTGTGTCTGGTTTAGGGTAGGTGAAGCGCTGTGAGTTTACTATGAGGAGCTGCAGAGGGGAGGCGACAGCCTGGGCATCTGCATTATTTTGCCTTGCATCAGGTGCTAAAAGTCACTAAACGTACCGTGAGTCACAATATTTTTTCCCAATTTGACTCGCTTGCCCAATCGTATTTTTACTTCAGCCTTTAGGCTTGAAAAAGCATGTGCATAATCAGTTCATTTTGTGTGGTCTAGGCTATAAAAATGCCCCCTCTGTTCTTTCCATATGAAAAACGTGTTTTTAATTTCAGGGAACTTATATAATTTTCTGTGCTTTCTTTTGTATCTCAGATTAAAAACAAATGCTCCCTTCCCCTAACTTTGCATGTTCCAATTACGGAGTTGTGAAAATAAGTCATCCTTCAGCTTTTGTTACTTTAAAACAGCTATCGGTGATGTCAGAGTCAATACTAAAAGCATTAAGAATGCTGGCAGAATGTAATGCAGCTGCAATCCAACATGATGTTGGAAATGGGGTTGAGAGCATAAAGGCTTTCCATATTCCCAGGGCGCACAACTGCTCGCGGCCTTGGCTTTGATCTCTTCAAAGGCTGCTGCCTCCTCCTAGATGGAGAGACTTGGCTGCCACTCGCTCGCATTGAAAAAAGGCAGAGGTCTCTATTCAGGCAGAAATCAATCACTGTGCAGAAACAATTATGTGTAATTCAACCATCATGAAAACAGGGCGAGATTATGGGTTTGTTACCTGAGTGACTGCGTGGAGATGGGGAGCAGCGGACGCGGGAGTCCTGCTGACATGCCACATCTTGATGACAATTATAGACACATGAATGATGTGGCGGGCGGGGGCGGCGAGATGACAAATGCTGGTCACGCTGTCCAGCAGAGCAGAAAATGAGGTTACAATTGGGAGATAATGTTTGCATATGTAACCATATTTCAGCAAGCCGGGCAACTTCAGGGAATAGCGGAGACGGGCGATCGTAAACAAAGTCGGTGTGTGCCATGGCTGTCCGCTTTCTGCCATACAGAAATGCCTGCGTGCGCTGAGAAACCTGGGCGCCGCCTCCTGAAGAACTGCTTCTCTAAAGCAGCCTAGCGGCACCTTTTTTTGAGGGGGGAGGGAGAAATTGCCCGGGAAAAGGAGAAATCTCCCCAGTTCGGCCCTCAGAAGGCGGAGGAAGCAAACAAAAAAAAATCCTTCTCCGTCCCTCCGTGTCTCGGGACAGGGTGGTATTAACATGGCAATGAGGGATGGCTGTTTACGAGCGGCACTGACGAGCGCGTCTCGCCTCTCCTGCCTTCCCCTCCCAGCGGGGATTTAGGCGAGCCTTGTGGCAGCGCATCTCTGAGCGAGAGCGTTTTTAGATTTGCATGGTAACATTTTGGCTGCAGTAGGCTGTCGGTAGTGTGACGTGATGCTCAAAATATCTTCTGCTGTATAATGGCCTCCTTTAATTAGGAACTTTTTTTTTTTCCCCTTCCCCTGAGTGGTGAGCAATAGCTGACTGTCTTTAAAAAGAGAACTGGCATGTGTAGTATCTGCCATGAGAATATTTATTTAAAGTATTATTGCCCATAAAGTCTTAAAATAGTTTTCCTCCCAAAAAGGCAAAATAAAACACAGATGACTGATTATAAAATGGTATCCCCGCTCAGTTTGGTACACAGGACGAGCTTTACCTTTTATACAGCTCAGGCTTAGACATCAGAGGCGCAAGAAGCTGCTTTGAGTTACAGATCTTCAAACAATAAGTCAAAACAAAAAATCAATCCCTCCAGTCCCTGGGTGCAGTTAGCTAAAGATAAAAGAGAAAAATAAAGTTATGCTAAAGCAGATAGAGGAAAGGAACAGATATGCCAAGGAAACACAGAGGACAAGTGCAGAGTTGGAGTGGGCCTAGCGTGAGCCAACATCAATGAATTTTTATCTTATCAAAAAGTTTTAGGGTTGCCAGTTCTTTTCAAACTGGATCCACTCTGCTCCGAGGCTGCCTGGAGCGTTGTCTTCAATAAAAGTTGCTTCTCCCCACCCTCCGCACACCTCCCTCTCACTGCTAAATGCAGTCACACACAGGGATTAGGCTGCACCTCGCTCAAGGTACAAACTTCACTCCAGACTTCAACAGTAAATTAAGTACTCCGATAATCCCTTGTTACTACAAATAGGAACCAAGATTTCTTTTTAAGTATTTGGTGAAAGATGCATAATCTCAAAAAAGGTAAAACCGTTTCCCCCTGGTGATATTTACCCCCCCTCCCTCTGCCTCCCAATAAATTTAAATCGCAAAGGAATTTTTAAAATTTATTTAAAAAAAAAATGGATTTTTTTAAACCCTTTTTGATATCTGATTCATGAAATTTTTAATGCCAGTTAACAGTCTTGATTGAATCAAGCACATGGCTTGAGCCTTAACCTGCAAAGAAGAGCATCATGCCTCAAAGCTGCAATACACAAGCTAAACCCCTCTTGTGCGCCTCTTCGGGACCAACATCTCGGGGTGCAGTCAAACCAAAAAAGCCTTCTTTGGAAAGAGGTCTGTTGGCTTTGAGGTTCTTCCATTTCTGCTGCATCTTTAAAGGTGTTTATGGTAGGGGCCAGCACATCTGTTTGAGTCCGATCGGTGGAGCCCAAGGTGGCTGTTGGCACCTCTGGCTCAAGAGGGTTGGTGCTGGTACCTGCCCACGGGCACGTGAGAGGCAGACAGGAGCAGGTATTGCTTCACATATAAAGCTACTCCAACAGCAGAAAACACATTTATCCAGCCAAAAGTGATTCATAGACCTGGATCCTACATTGTGTGCAAAAATACCTGGAATGCACTAATATTTGATGGATTTGGGAAAGTCTAGTTGGTGCACGACTTCAGCCCAGTAGCCGTTGTCTCAGGGCCTGTTACCCATCAGTGTAATATCCATTTCATAGGTGGGACAGCCGAGCAGAAGAGGAAGAATAAAGGATTTAGGGTATGCAGATGCAAGTGAGCTGAGGCAAGGGTATTGATATTGGGTCTTGCTCTTCAGCGGGAATTTGAGGAGGCGATTTCAGACAGCTGCCTGGTAACCTGGGGCTGGTTCTTCTCACTTCAGGCTGCTGAACTGCTGCCTTCGTTGCTTTGAGAAAAACATAAATCATGCTTTTCTATGTAAACAATTGCATGAGCTGCTACAGAGGTGTTTATGGGATTACAAACTGAACGGGAAAAGGGTTGGGGAGTATAGATGTTACCACCAGATACAGTATGGAAGATGTGGCCCACGATGTGAAAAAAGGGTTTCTCCAGTCTCTCATTCCGATAAGGTAGAAGTTTAACTCAGAAGAAATATTCAGCCAGTTATTGCCTTAAAAAAACATAAAAATCTGCAGCTTGGTAATTATTCCCATTCATCTCTTGGTAGATTGCATCTTAAAGATAATTTTTTTTAATTGCTTTAATAGTTCTCCTTACGGTTGTCTTCTTTGAAGTGAAGAGTAGCATGGCATGATACCTCTCATCCGGAGCGGCTGCATGAGGGGCTGAGCTGAAGCTGGAGGCTGCCCAGCTACAGCTGGGTGGCGCGGAGCCGCTTTCATCCTCTACCAGCTTTGGTTTCCTCCGGTCCCAGCCGTAGGTGAAGGCTTGTCAGCGGTAATCGTCAATCTCTCGAAAGAAATGTTTTATGTTTTGCGGAGGCAAAAACAGTCCAGAGCTTGGTACTCAAAATGCTGGGTATGGGACGTGCTGCTTACCCACCTGTGCGATGTTTTGCAAAAGTCAGTGGGAAGAAGACCAGTAGTCCTTGGGACAGCTGATGCGGAGCAGATTACTGCGAAATAATAAATCCTGCCCAGAGAAGCGGGGCATGTGAGGCATGTGGCGCGTTGTGAGATTCTCTCTGTCCTTCCTGGAGGATGCTGAGCACAAGCTCCAAAACACGCTGTTTTGAATAAGGATGAATGAGGAGACTTACTGGGCTTGAACAACCCAATCTGAAATGGAAAGTGCCTTAACTGAACTTGCAGAGTACTTTGCTTTTTTTGGTGTTTGTTTGAAGTGTGTGCTGAATGGAAACAAAGGATGGATCAGAGGTGAATGGGGGCTGCAGTTCTCTGCCTGTCTTCTCTGCCCCTCCTGGCCTAGGACAGCAAGCCCGCACCTCGTCACTTTGGGAAGCATCAGCTGTCTCCCTTTCCTGTTTCAGATATGTTGATTAAAGCACTGGAGATAAATGTGTTGACTGGGCCTGGTTCCTCTCGGCATGGGGCTTTTCTTTCTGTGTCTTTTTTTTGATCTGGCCTAGCTGAGCATCCCAGCAATAGCAGCTAATTGATTTAGCCTGCGTCAGCTCACGGCAGTACAGAGGGGACTGGGTTAGTTCAGCTCTCCCCATACAGTGTGCAGGGAGTGAAACCAGCAGCCAGACACTGTGCTGGGCTGGGATGGAGCAGGGACTGAGCCCAGGGCAAGGGCATGGTGCGGGGGTGGGTGGCCAGGGGGCCGGTGTTCTGTCCGGTGGCTACCGGGGAGCCCCCGGGAAGCCGTAGCATGCGGGATGGCGGGGCAGGCACGATTTCTCAAAGCTGGCCTACTTAGCCTCTAAAGTAAACACCAATTTGCGGTCTCTTAGTAGGGAGGGAGCAGTCCAATAATGCTGGGATAACTTTCTTGCCAGCAACGCATCGTTCAGGGCAGCGTTTAACTTCATCTAATTGGGACGCTCTAGGTTTCGACAGTCAGCTTCCAAAAACGGCAGACAGCTTGAAGGTGCCAAATGATGTCTTAGAGGCCTCTGATACAGAGCCCGTATCCCTCTGGGAACGATGTCCCCGGCCGGGTCCTCCCATGGGTGGCACAGGCTCCAGGGGCCGCTCGTGGGCGGAGAAGGGGTCGGAGCCCTCCTGAGAGGGGAACTGGAGCATCGGCGGCCCCTGGGGAAAAGCCCAGAAACATGAAGTCGGTTGCTGTCCTGGGAGCGAGGAGTGGCCACCCCGACCTCGCCGTGGGCACGTTGCTGCCCTGGGATCTCTCCGTCAGCAAGGAGCCCTCTGTGGACACGCCGGCTCAAAGGTCTGCCCTGTTCAACTTCTGTCCCGGTGGAGCCGAGCCTTAAATAACAGGCAGATGTTTGCAGAGCGTGTATTATGGAAATCAGACCAGTCAAAACTTGACTGCTCTAAAATAATGCGCGTCTCTTTAGAAGAGTGGCGGCTTAGTTTTTTTTGGCTGGAGGCAGAGACAAATTTGTGTGCGCAAGGCAGTGGCCTGTGCAGGGCGGCCGGGGGCCAAGCCGTGCCATTCCCACCCCTCGGGCCACTGGGGCCATCCCGGGGCAGCCCCGGCCCCGGCCGCACATCCCTTGCTCCGGCAGGAGGGTTTCGCTCCTTCCCACTTTTCCTGGCTCCCCCCCAGCCCCCGCCCCCAGAGAGCAATGAGGAGGTTGCCATTGTGGCAATGAGGAGGTTGCCAGTGTGGCCACACAGCTGCCGATTTGCATGTCTGCCTACGCCAGGCAACTTTCATGTCGCCTCGCTTTCCTCCCCTGGGGCCGACCATCTTCTGCGAGCTCCTTCCCGTGCCCCGGTGGGCACTAGCCGGCATGTGGGCGACGCCAATCCTGCCTCCGGTGCCCGGAATCCGTGGGTCCGGCTCAGCGGGGTGGCTCAGCAGTGCTCGGCAGGCTGGAAACCTGCGGGTTTTGGGCAAGTAATTCAATTTTAAAAATAAGCCTTAGTCTCATTACTGGAAACTTACTTTATTTTTTACATTTCCTGCCTTTCTAACCCTCCTTCCGTTCGCATCGCCCCTCTCTTCCAGAGGAGGTGTCGGCGCGGCAGGAGGAAGGCTGCCTCCCGCTCTCCCGTGGCAGCCTCATCAGCTGGACCTAGAGAAGTATTGAATTAGCTTTATTATGCCGCTGATTTGAAGTCATTACTGGTGTAAGCCGATGCAGTTCCATTATTGTTGATGGGATTGGGGCTCTTCATGTCACAGGTGAATTGGACTCAATTAACCGAAGCTGTGGTCTTAATTAGAAGCTCGGCTTTCCGTGGCTCCTCCCGGGCGCCGGAGGTGGGACGGCTCCCGCCTCGCCGCCCCGTGGGGCTCTGCGAGCCAACGGGGGAAGGTGCCATTTCATCCTGTGCAGCATCCATAGGAACCGCGGGGCATCCTCTCCTCCTCCTGCTACACATCCCCTTGGCTTTGCTGTAAGGGGAGAGAAAACCCAGCACGAGCCGTGGAAAGTGCAAACCCACCCCTCGGGTCTTGCCAGTGCGGAGCCCGGTGCCTGTGTCACGTTGGCTCCGGATCTGCCCCCGTAGTCTTAAGCGGTACAGCCAGTAGACGAGTGTTTTACTTGTTTACCTGGGGAGATGGTTAGTCAAGGGTTTTGACAGATGCTTGGCTTGACAAGCTAAGCAGGAGATTTTGTGTTTTCACTAGCTGACAAATTTCCAATGGCCCTTATTAAATATTCCTTCCTACAGCCATGCCTGGCTCTCCTGAGTGCCGGGATGAAGCAGCGTGTCCGTATGTGCTTTATGAAGAACACGATGCCCATTATCCCACTTACACAGGTAGAAAAACCTGGGCACAGGGAAGGAAGCATCCGCTTGTGGGACAGGCCAGTGATGCAGCTCCCAGGGAGGACCAGGCTCCTGCATCCCCCTCGGCTGCCCTGCAGTAGGGACCACTACCCAGCGGGATTGCAAACGGTCTCCTGCAGCCTGATTTCACCTTTCTTCCCTGAGAAAATGTGGCTCTCCTGAAGCACGCTCCTGCTGGGTGCCGGTGTGCCGAGGGGATGCCCGTCTGCCTCCCCCCTGCTGCTGGAGGGGACAAGGGCCCTTCCAAAAGCGGGCACCCTCCCGCTAAATATAGCGTCAGTGCGGACTCTATTTTTAGCCTGCATTTTAAGTGCGCTTTTCAGCGGGAGCCCTGCAGGATTTCGGCCGCAGACCCCGCAGCTGGGCTTCCCGGGAGTTCGTGTCCTTTCCCAGCGAGGAAGGATGTGCCGGGGACGGAGAGCTCACGTGGCGGTTGCCGGCGGCCCCACGCACCGTGTGCTTGCCCGGCCGGCTGCTGCAAAGCAGGTGGCGTAGCAGCTGATTGCTGCCTCCCTCTAATTAGGAGCTTCTTCCTCTGCCTGGCTGCTGGGTTTTTCTGTCCTTTCTCTCCCCTCTGAAAGCTGGTGTGAGCGTAGCCGCGTGGAGACCTCTCCCCCCTGCTGAGGTGTGGCCACTGCTGGCCAGCATGCTCTGGAGTTAAGAGGGACTAAGCCATAAGTGTGGGCGAAGGTTGGTTTAACCTGCAACCTCAAGTAATTCCCTTTCAGACCACTTCCCCCATTCACGTTAGGATTTGGTACCCCATCGCATGTCTACCTGCGGACTGGCACTCCTCTAGATGGCAGGGAGGGGGTGAGAAGATGAGGGCTTGGCTCAGCGCGCCATGGTTCAGGCTCATCGTCTGGGACCAAACTGTTTTGAGCTGTTGCTGTAGATGTGCACTCACCTGGTTGTACCACCTCCTTTCCAGCAGCCTCGGGGGGGGTCCCTCTCTGCTCCATGGCTGTTTGGGAAGGGCTGCTCCTTCTGGTAGCCATCAGGAAGGACTCCTAACGAGTGCCTGGGTGCAAGGTAATTAATGATGGGAGACCCATGCTTAGCACCTCTGAGTTTGTGATCTGCAAAATCCGCTTGTAGCTGCACATGCTGGAGGTACTGTCCTGCATGTGGCCTGTGCCGGAGGGAGGCAGGGGCGAGAAAGGTGCTGCTATTTTTGTTCCAGCGATGGTGTATGATGGTTGTTTCGTTGCCTAGATAGCTTACAGTGGGTGGCATTCACATCAGACGCTACCCCACACCCGAAAAACAGAAAACAAACAAAAGCTGAGATAAGCGATACTGTAAGGAAGATCAAAAACTTGCCTGTGTGTTTCTTCTTCTTGGGGGAACCTACGGTCCTACTGACAGATTAAATGCAGGTTTGTGTGTGTATACACGGGGCTCTCAGTGGGCCCTGTTGTTCCCCTCTAAAAGTAGCAAATGAGCAGTATTACTGAGAGGATGTGACGGGACAGGTATGAATCACCCCATCAACACACACACACACACAAAAGTATTCCCTGAAAAGGTTATTATTGTCCCAATGTAGATGTAGGTCAAACGTTGCCTCACCGTGTTGCTGGGACAGCACAGCATATGGTAAGGGACAGTAAAATGGCTGCTTTTCAGGTGGTAATCGTATAAAACACACTTCTTGTTACTTTATCTCCCCAACAAACTTGCAGTGGCACGTGTCATTGCTTTCTAAGCTTGCTTTATTCTTGTTTCAGCTCGGCTTTACTGGAGCAGCCCTTGCTTGTGCTCAGCATACCGCGTACCTACCCGTGTATTTTCAGCCCTCTTGCCTCAGATGGGTCGAAACCTGATGGCCGAATAAAAAGCGTAACGTTGTTGAGCTGCATTTTCTTGCTGAAGGTTTACGTGCATCTTCATTTCACTTGCATAACTGGCATACGTCGGGGCTACTCTCTGCTGCTACTGCTATGCAAGAAGTCAGCCTCTAAACTTAGCTCGGATCCGAGCCACCTTCCCCTGAAGATGTATAGCACTTCTTCTCACCGTCATTGCTGACAGGCGGGTTTTATTTAATGCACATCAATGATTTTCCTTGTCAGTGCTCTTCGGTGCCTGCGTTCCTTCGGGTTTTACTCCCCGCATGGTGGCCTTTCTGCCACATCGGTGCAGGCAGCGGGGCCGGTGGGTGCCTGGCACGTGTGGCTGTGGGAGCTGCCACTGGTGTTTGGGAGGCCACGGAGCTGACTCTCCTCCCATCTAAGCAAAACCCTGTGCCAGCTGGGTAATGGGGAGAGATTAATGACTGCCTTGGAAGCCAGTTTTCCAGCATAGTGGCCGGAGGGCAAGCATCATGATAGTTGTAGCAGCTGGTTTGGAGAGGAGGGAAATGAGGGGAAGATAAAATTGCACGCCCAGAATGCCAGGGTAGCCTGTGTCCATGCTTTGATGTCTTCTCCCTCCACACCCTCCTGTGGGTTAAAAATGAAACTAGACTGCATTTATAATGGGTGTGTGAATATCTGCATTTAGCTCCAGCGAGCGACCTCCTGGACTGGATCCTCCCATGTGGAGAGATACGGTTCGGCCAAATGCAGGAACGGTTATTTTCTGTGCCCTCACTTTGGGGACGGACAGACACGCAAACACAGACAGACAGACAGACACACACACACACGCACATCTCATCAATTCAGGCATCGCAGCCTCATGCATTCTGACACACATGTGCGTGCTGGGTTATGAAAGGAGACTAAACGTCCTTTTATTCTTCCTTAGTGGTCCTGAAGGGTGTAGGTCAGGGTGTGGGTTCCCCCTGCACTCCATCGCCACCGCCTTGGGGTTCGGGCTGTGGCGAGACAGCTCTGTCTGGGTCTGCAGCGAGGACAAGGGCACCATGCAATAAGCAAACGCAGCTGCAGAGACCAGCCTCAAAATCTCTAAAATCCATGTGTGCAACCGGAGGAGCCAGGGTGAGCATCCTCCCCGTGATACCCATCGGAGGGGGCAGGAGCCGTCCTCGCACCCTCGGTAAGGCCGGGGCGAAAGATGGGGTCCCTGCGAAGTGGCAGGCGGGGTGCGCACGGGAAGGCAGGTAGCTGGGAGGAATCCAGTCTCCCTCCTGTTACCGTGCAACACTTCTGCATCCACTTCTGCACGCCGCGCTTTAATCAGCAGCCCTCCCCCCTTGGCCCCCAGGCCTCGAAATTCCACAAAACCCAATTAACAGAGATGAGAGAGCTCTAGCATGTATACATATGAAATTTCAGAAGTCTGAAAAAGAGACTCTTAATACCATAAAGCCTGCCCTAAAGTAAAATTTGCATCTGAAATCTACATAGTTAACCCCCGTGAGGAAGACAGCATAGCTGAGCACAACTTTTTTTCCCCCCCCCGAGGGGCAACTTAGCTGGGTCTGCTCGGTTTGGCATCAGCCCGCCTGCAGCTGAGGAGTGCTGCAGAGCGAGCCCCGCGCCGGCTGCACAGCCTGCAGAGAACACCGAGGAACGGGAGCTCCAACTTACGGAGACCGTGCTGCGGCGGCCCGAACAAAACAAAAGAGAACAGCCCTAGCACTGAGAAGATCGTGCCAGCTTCTCTAAGTTGGTGACCAAAAGCAGACTGGGTGGTGCTCTTGTGTAGACTCATTAAAAGAAGTATTCAAGACTGATCTAATTATCACTTACAGATTCGGCATATTCAACCCAGGGCTCCAGGTGTTTCACGCTTTACTAACCTGGCACTATGCTGGCTTGTTTAAATTGCCCATCATGAACTGTCCTGAGAAAGACACCCCCCCTTTAAAATAATTGCAGACAAACAAAAAACCCTCAGCAAATCCAGTCCTTTCTGTATGGGTTCAGTGTTCAGAGGGGAACTGGGGATAAAGCTTTATTGCCCTTCTGTGCTTTTATCTATCTCTTTTCCTATCTTGTTTGTGTAAGATACAAAATTTCTCCTCCTATTATCCTACTTAGAGCTTAATCGCATACTGATTGGAGACCGTACTTCTGTTGCTCTGCTCTTTTTTGAGTCTCTGTACGTGCATCTTCCCTAAGAGCGATACGCAAGTACCCTCTTCAGTTAAGAGAAATTAAACGAGAGCTGAAAACTCTCACCTGAATGCTTTGTGCAGTTCCCCTAGTTGACAGCGATGGGTTTGGCTTTAAAGCGGCTGGTATCTGGGGAGGGCTGCGGTGGGAACACAGGTAAGTATTTCCCTGCAAAAACACGAGGCCTCAAAGCTGCTTTTTTTATTACCTCCGGATTCTGCAAAGGGCTGGTTATCTCACGCTGCGAGCCAGCATGATCAAAGCCCCGGGAAAGGTCAGGCATTCCTCCAGGAGTGACACTCGGCTGCCGGCAGCACTCCTCCAGCCCACGGCTCCCACAGCCCCGGCTGCCGCGCCGCCGCACTGAAATCCTTTATCTCGTTAACGAGTGAACCCACAGATTAGCCAGCCTGGCCTTAGCTTGATGTCGAGAGCACGTAACACCTGGCCTGGGTTTTCTGAAAAGGAAAGGTGTTGTGTTTTTTTTTTTAAAGAAAATAATTTTGTGGGGGAGGCAGCATTTCCTTCCTGTGACTTGGTGCGAGGGAGCTCAGTGCCGAGAAGAGCTGTGCTCTGTCTCTGTGCCACACCAGAGGAGCTGCTGTCCCAATGTTCTCAGCCCCTAGTTGTGTGCAAGTGACACAAATGGTGAGTTCCGAAATACCGAGCATATGAGAAATTATCCACAGTATCTTCCTGCAAGAGGATATTCTTTTCTCACTGTTTTGGTAGACTGGTGTTTAATTACTCATGTGAGCTGGTTTATCCCCCACGAGCAGCTTGTGCGTGGACAGGGAGGTTTGGGGAGGGCGAGCAGAAGGAAGAGATGCTCGAGATGAGCAAATCCCATCTCCGCTGCCGCACATCAGGTGCTGTATTTTTGCATCTGAGCTAGTTCGGTGGCGTCAGGGGCTGCACCCCTGGAGTTGGGGTGATGGGGGTTCACCCCCCAGCTCACGGTCCCATCTCTGCTGTGGCTGGGGGCTGACTGTCCGGAGCCTGGCTGGTTGGCGTGATGTTTTTGCTAGCTTTGTCTTCAGGCGTGGGCGCTGAAACGACATGAAAGGCAGGGGGGCACTTCTTCTGCCTGCGTTTCACGGTGTGATAGCGTCTTGGCTGTGACCCAGCACCTGCGAGATGGTGGAAGCATGTTAACAACCAGAAATTTGGGGTAATTTTTATTTTTAAATGAGGTTAAGGTATGCTTATCCCAGGTATAGGATAGGAGTAAGGGAGGCTTAGACATGTTTTCTCTCCAGCGGCATGCGATACTACACAGCAAGGGCACTTAATGGCCGTGAAAGGGGAAAACTAATACATTTTTTTTAGAACAGAGCACTTGATTCCTTATTTAAAGATCTGGAATAGAGGCCCCTGAATCTATCTCCCAGCTTGTTCCTTGAATAAAGGGGCAGTAAAAATTTACCACATCTGCAAATTAAAGTGGCGAACTGGCTGTGGACATGTGGCCTCTCAGCAAACTGCAAATGCGTCTGTGTGTAGCGTCTGCTGGACCTGCAGCCGGAGCGCTCATCTCTGCCCCCCAACCTCCAGGTCATCCTCAGATCCCAGAGCATCGAGCTAAAAAGCGTCCTCCCTCTGCAGGGGAGAGGGGAGGGTCTGGTCCTGACCTCTGAAATACCCTGCTGGGAATGAGGAGGGATCCTGCCAGTTCTGCTGGGAGCAGGGGAAAGAGAGGAGGAGGGCGGGGAAAAAAAATTTAAAAATCAAAATTTTCTCCAGTGTGCGGTTGCAGACCTCGACAACGTTCCTGGCTGGTGGTGGCAGCTGGAGGGGCTGCCGGGTGGGAATGTCGCTGTCGGAGCTTGCCCAGCCCTCCCCAGGTGCTGCAGCGGTTTTGGGGGTTTTACTGCACCGCGGCAGCGCACGTGTGACAGGCAGGGCTTGTGTTGGTACCTCGCGTGTCCACCCCAGAAAGGAAAGGGGTTAGCATTGCATTTGGGCATCTCTGGCATTCCTGGGCCATCTGCCCTATCGGCAGCGGAGGGGGGAGAGGGGCTGAATGCTTCCCCAGGCCCTCCTGGCATGAGCCAATTTTTTGCCTGATAAATTGTTTAGTGGTGTTTTGCAGCATCTAACGCGGCTGTATTTCTCCCAAGCGCGGCCTTTATTGCAACGAGAAGTACTGAGGAGGGATGCAGTTATGATAAGAAATTGTCCACCTCTTCCTCCGCCACGCTTCAGGGGGGAGTTAATTGCACAGGGGAGCGCTAATTGCATGAAAAATCAAACTGTTGGTAATGACGGGGTGACGGTAAACTTTGGAAGAGGCTCTTTAATGAAATCGAGCATAACTCTCATATAATGTTTGTTGAGTTTAGTAGGATTGAAATATAATTGCGGGGCGACCCGTTGCTACTAGCAGGGCTCTGTGTGCAGCCGTAAGCCCATCTGGAAGGGTGATTTACTGGAGGCTTGGGCAATCTGGCAATTTAGGCTCCTTTTTACGATGTTTAGACTTCTACCCATGTTATAAAGTGCAGCCCGGGGTTTTTATGAGGATGTAGGTGCCTGCTGCACAAAACTTAGGTTGTGGGCTGGGTGTGGTTTTTTTCCTTTTAAGAGTGATTTTTAAATTTTAAAGGGCAGCTCTTGAATTAAAAAAAAAAAGAAAAAGAAAAGTCTAGCAGCAGGCAGAAATATCCTACGCAGGATTTAAAAGGCATCACGTGTGTTGTGCATACCAGCAACCTTTTTTTAAGCCCTGTGGCCAACTGAGGGAAGGAGCTTAGTAGTAAGAGACCAAATGGAGTGGGGTGGGAAGGGGGGAGCAGGTGAACCCCACGTTTCTCCCCGTCTCCCCCCCATCTCATGGGCTGCCCAAGCTGGGGCCACCCTAGCCACTGGAGAGCTTCCGTCTCAGCGCCCAGGATGGCCGTGAGCCTGCACGGGCAAGGCCTGAAAACTGAGGGAAATGCCTGTTTTTGGGGAGCCTGAGGGTGCTGTGCAGTGCAGTAAAACGAGACAAGAGGGGTCGGGGGGGTCCAGGCAGCTTCCCGGGGGCGAGCGCAGGGTGGTGGGGCAGAGGTGAGGACGGGTGGTGAATGGGGCTGGAGCAAAGCTGGAGGAAAGCCAATGCCACCAACACTGGGAAAGATGCATCTGGGGTCCCGAGGTCTCCCTGGGTCCCAAGGGTGCGTTTCGGCAGGGGTGGGCAGCTCTCGGAGGCTGATCCTGCCCCAAAGCCGATGTGGAAGCATCCCTACAGGGCTCCTTCGTTGGCTCCTCTCTGCAGCTGGAGGCAAGCCTTGCCGTGAGGTTGCTGTGTCTGCTTTTTGGGGAGGTGAAAAAAATAGTCTCTCCTAAGCTGCCCTGGGAGAAAGTAGGCATGAAGGTGGGGTGCTCCATCTTTTCTGGGTCCCTCTTTTCCCTTCTGTTTTCCACTTCTCCCGCAAACAGGCTGGTAGCTTGCACAGGCCCTTTGTAATTCCAGTGCTCCCCTGAGCTGAGCCATCTCCCACCGGTAGCCCCTGGCTGGCAGGTGTCGGTCCCTTTTTTGTATCTTTCTGAGATGCCGTTTGGCAAACGGGACTAAAAATACTGAGCATTTAGATTATGCGTCGGTAGCTCAGCATCCAGCGGTGTTTCACAGTAGGTTTATTGGTCCTGTTGATGCCAAGAGTTCAAATGAAGCAGTCGGTATCGATAATTTGGGCCAAAAGAAGTGTTTGCGGCCCTGCTCCTTTGAGCCCGTGCCTTGTTCAAGTCGTTCTTTGCTCGTTCTTAGCTGTGTGCTGTGATTTTTATATTTTTAGCTACACTTAAATGTAATTTTAGGGCATGTTTTTGTGTCTCATTGACGTGATGAACCCCCGTGGGACTGATCTATAAAATTAAGTTAGTAGCTTTTCAACACTTTTGTTTGTACTGAAATCATCTTGCACAATGTGGTAGAGAAATAATTCCTGTTTTGACCTTCTACTGATGGTTCAAATAACCTGTCTAAGAGACATCCTGTTTCTGGAGGGCCCTATTGCTTTAATTCCTGTTAAAATTGGTTTTGCCTTCTGTGGAACAGTACTGCAGAAATTAAGTACTTGCAAATGCGTTTTACCTCCAGATAAATGGTTGCAGTTTGCATTTTCAATCCTAGTGAAGCTTTAGCAGACTGCTACTTTTGGCCTAATCATTTGTACGTTTTTAGGGATTTTTTTTTTTTTAGTTTAAAAAGGAATATTTTATTTTAAGCCTTTGGACCATCTTGCCCACATCCAATGATGGATGTCTAATGAGATGACTTTTTACCTCCACTAAATGGCTATATTGTTTGCGCTGATGTATGCTAAGACTTGATGCATTAAATCTTTGGTCATTAGCAGATGCCATTAGCAGAAAAGTCCAAATCACTTAGAGCTGGGACTTAAGACTTTTCATTAAAACCTGAATTTGCATGTTATTGGATAAATCTGTTAATACGGTTTAGCTGGACTCAGGGAAGTTTCATGAAAACTTTTTCCAGTGCGTACGCAGGGTCAGCGGTGCCTGGGAGCCTTGAATTCGGAGAAAGTGGCCCCTCTGGTGCTTCATTCATACCCCTGCATTGATCCCACCTGGCCCTGTCTGCCCCTGCTGCCCTTAACACCATGCTTGCAAACCTGGTCGTTGACGTTGGGCTTCAAGCTGGGCATGGGTCTGACAGAACACCCCCCTGAAGTGGCTAATATCCTGGCGGTGGGGGCTCCTCACCTCCCAGCAAAGCATGGTCAGCCTTTCCCACCACTTTGGAGCTGGATGGGGTTGGCAGCGATGGTGTGGTGGGGAGCAAGGCTTGCCAGGGGCAAGCCGAGGAGTCATCGATGTCATCAAATTCATCACGCCTCCTTCACCATCCATTTCTATCTTCTTCCTCCCCCCCCCCCGCCCCAGTTTATTAGAAGGCAGATGAGGCAGGAGCACTTCTGACAATTTCAGTCACGTTGGGTAGTGTGGCCAGCACAGTTTCATCTCTGTTTTGCTCTAAGTACGCAGTTGCTGCCTGGTCAACCTCTAACTTGCAAATTCAGGCATGATCAACAGACCTTTTGGACATGGAAAGGTGTGTCAGGTGCTTGCACAGGTGTCTGAGCCCTTGTCCTTACCTTCTATGAGATGGAGCTCAGATGTCTTCCGTGTCATGCTCTGGCATTTTCTTAATCAAGAACATTTCTATTCGGTGCCTCTTAAAAATTGCTGCTCAAAGAGAAGTTGACCCATTTCTCAGTCTTCTGGGCCTGTGACGGTCTTTGTTGTGGCATGTGGTGTTGAATAGGCTGTAACATGGACTTAATGTAAATACATTGAGTGGAGGTCTTATTTCAAGCACTTTTGATCCATTGCCTGTGCGATGCTGAAAGGCATCTTCCTGTCACCAGGGTGCAGGATGGGGTTTTTTCTCGGTTTCCCCCAGGAGCCTCGGTCCGTATCCTGTGGGACGTGAGGAGGCCGATGAGGAAAAGTCGTCCCATCCTGTGACGCACGTTGTCTGCCAGAACAGGAACGCCAGGCTTCAGAGGCTGCCATCGGACTGCCTGCTTTCACACAAAACTTGTATGTTTATGTAGTAGATGGTGTTTCACGTGCCTGAGTGGTTTCCATGCTTGATTTAAGTGGGTGCTTGAGGGTGCAGAGGAGTCCCCGGTTTCAATATTGGACCAAAGCTCATCCCTTTGCCTGGGAGAGGCACATGAGCTCGTGGGTCTGAGTGCCCTGGAGAAGACGCCGAAGCTGTTTTGAGCGGGGATGCTGATAACCTCGAGGCAGGCAAAACAAGCTTGTGTCTTTGTCTTAGCTCAGCAGATGGGTCTGGTGACAGAAACCAGAGCAGCGTTGTCCCCAGGGAAGAGCTGAAGACGGCACAAGAGGTGACACCAGGATGGGCTCCAGCATTTTCCCTCCTCGACACGTAACGCCCCTGCTGAACCCACCGCGCCCCCCGGGAAGCAGCCAGGCTGTGGGCACCAGTTCCTCTGATGTCCCACGGACTTCCTCTGCCGGTTTAAGGCAGCGGTCCTTATCCACAAAGCGATTAATAAGCCAGACCCCTGCGAGACCCAGAGGCTCGAGATTGGGCTTGTTAAAACATTGCGTTCCCCTTGGCCAACAGAGAACAGTAAAGGGCGCTGGGCAGGGCAGGAAACCGTGGGGGAAAACGCCTTTTCAGCTGATGGGACCAGCTTGTGTGTGACAAGGATGCTGCGTGGGATACATGGCTGGTGGGGCATGTTGCCATCTGGAGTATTTCCGGTGCCAGTGGTCCTATTTAGCAGCTTTCGGGGACCGCGTAGTGACCCCTGGGGTCAAGTGTGTGATTTGGTGCTGCAGGGTGCCGCTTGTTGAGTGCAGGCTTCTTGGTGCACATACTCACATCAGGAAAATGATGAACTGTTCAGGATGGACAAAGTTAAAAGGACTGTCATGTGGGAATTTACGGAGCTTAAAATGAGCATCGGCTGGCAAATTATGGAACATTTACTGGCAATTAATGGCTGTCGGAGAGGACGCAGTGCTAAGTTTGGAGAATGAAACAAAACGCTGCAAAATATTTTAACAGGGAAAACCTCCACTGCAAGCGTGTGGCTTTGTCGGCAATTTAGTGCCCTATCAGTCGTTAGCACATATTTCTAAAACTAATGGGCTGTGCAACGCTGCGTATAATCTGTGTGTATGTGAACTTGCAGAATGTAAATAGAAATGGGCTTGTCCTCCCCCGATCGGAGCCTTGCAAGACCTGCCTGGCTCCCCGCGTGTTTCGCCGGCGCTCCAGGTCTCCCGACAGCCTTCCTGAGCAGGCGAGAACAAACAAATTAAGAAGTCACGGGAGAGAAGAAAACGGGAGATAGCAGGGGATTTCTAATCGAGCTATTTTAATACTGGGTGTGCTTTAATCACTTACTTAATGGCAGTGCTTAATGAACACTTGAAATAAAGCATGTTTCTGTCAGAGATTCAACACCCGTGTTTTTAAAGCTGTCTTGAGGGAACTCAAATGTTTATTACAACTTTTCAGCAAAAACCCATCACAGTTGTGCTATATTAATTTCCAAGATTGAAGGGGGGTGGGGAGGGGGGGAAGCTGGAAAAAGACAAGAATACAGACAAGTCATTACCGCGGTGGTTTCTCACTAACGTCACAATTAACCTGAATCCGGTTACTGATTGTAATCCGTCTAGATAGATGCTTATCCCAGGCTTTATCAAATCGCATTTACTCTTTTCTTTGTGATGCTCCCCTGGCTGTTGCACTGAAGTTTTTATTGGCCTTCAGGCAGAGGGGTTTTCTCCGACTCCTCTTGCCTCTCCTCGCACGTTGCCTGCGTTCCCAGCCGTGACACCCCTTTTTCGCTTCGGGTGCGGATCTTTGTGCCCGCAGACAATGGCACATGGCACCGTCGGCCATGAAGCTGCCTTTCCTGGGCATTGCAGCCACAGCCGGTTGCTGCTGGGCTTCCCAAAAAGGAATGCGGTCTGGGCAGCTGGAAAAAGGGCACAAACTTTTCCTTCTCCTGAATATCCACAGGAAGGTCTAGCAAGGATCCTGGGTGCCTCCGTAGCCCGCTGATGCGCTGGCAGCTTCTTCTCCCCATCTCCCGGGGATCTCCTGGGCTGCTGCGGCTCTGCGGTCGCCTGATGCAGTGTGTCCTGGGAAGCGGGGGAGCCTTCCATGGCTGACTTAAAGTAACTTTCTTGTTCTCCCCTTCCCTGGCTCCCAGCACTAAATACAACTTAATTACCCAGCGAAGCGCTGAAGTACAGGACATGAGGAAAAGGGGGACCAGGAGGATTTTTTTCCTGACCTTGGCTAGCCATTAGTTTACCCCCTGAAACGTGCAATTTTGATTCTAGTTTTGTTCTGACTAAGTGTTAGCAGTTGTAAAGCTGTAAAGCTTCACATCGGAGTGGATGCAGCGTTTCACTTCGCCTCCTTACTGCGGCAAGTCCCTGGGATGTCACCCCCGCTGTTAGCAAGCACAAAAGGTCAGTGAGATAAATGGCCTCCCATTGCCAAGTTGTGAAGCAGGGTAAAAAGACTACGCCTTTTTTATTTGTCTTTCATAAATCACAATATTCCTAAGCCCCTGTTTCCTGTGAGCGGGGGTGTTCCTGCAGGCACGCTTTCCCTTCCTGCTCCTTTTAGCTTCAGGTGAGGCTAAAAGTAGGGTTACACATCCACCACCCCTCGATCTGCTATGTAATTTTCCCAATTGCATTGACTGGAGGATGTTTTGAAAATTAAGCATAAAATGATCTCTGCTGTCAAGAGCCTGGAAGGACATAAAACTATTTGCTCTAAATAAATGGTTTGGGGACGGGGGGAGTAACCTGAGCTCTCTGTGTATCGGGCTTGCTGCATCTCTGCAAAGTTGTCTATGGAAAAGGATTGTTCGGTAGCTCGCAGGGAGGTGGCACATTGTAATTGCAATTAATTGCTGGTGGTGATTAGCTTGTTTCGTCTATTGGCAGCTAGTTCTGGCCCAAACGCCTTACTGTTACCTCCTCTCCTTCCACCTCTGTTCCCCTGTGCTAAAGTTTGTCCATGATGACTGGTCCATGTTGAACCAGGACATGGGCCTGGTTTTGACACTGCTCCAAAAGTACATTCTTCTTCGTCTTGCATTTTTACTGCAACAGATGGTCGGCAAAGGCATAAATACAGAGTTAGTTTAGCCGTTAAAATGCTACCGCTATTTTGAGAGGACAATTGAAACTACCATCTTCTGGGTTTGCTAAAACCTTCTGCCTAGGGGTGATTTCAGGGGTCTAGAAACTAGAAGTTAAATCCATCAATTTTTTAGCCTATTTTTCTTGTCTCTTCAGGTCAAGTTATCCTCAAATCCTTCAACAAGTCATTGGTCCTTTTATTTTGCTGAGTACAGCAGTAGCTGTAGAAATAGTGGAAGGGTTTGGGCTTGTTTTTTTTGGGGAAGACCTCTGTTGTTGTGTTTTCACCCCTGAATTTAACATTTGTTGTCAAAAACTTGAAGGTGTGATTTTTTTCAAAATGACCCTGACTTTCAGCAACAAAAGGGAATGCATGCATTTCTCCTTAAGTTTTTATTTCTTCTTTTTTTTTTTTTTTAATTGGCTTATTTTAGTCTGAATTGAGAAGACCATCTGCTACTGCTTGTACCCAATGTGCAACTTGTTGACAGGAGAGGAAAAGTAGACAGGCCTTTTTTTGCTTTTTAGAAGCAGCTTTGTGTTTAAAGAAAAGATGAAAAACAAACCAAGAAACCAACGCAGGACCTCTTTGGGTGTTGACCCAAGGACGCTTGAGCCTTGTGTGCATGGGCTCGCTTCCTCGTGCTTCCCTGCCATCCTCCCTGCCCGCCTGCGACCTCCTTTGTAGATGTGCATCCTTTGAGGGGTCATTCATTTAATATCTTCCTCTGCGCAGCAGCTGGAACAAATGGTCCCCCCAGCTCCAGCGGGAGCTCCCAGCCGCCCGCCGCGCCTGGCGCTGACCTACAGGCATTTTTGCCGTGGCTGTCTTGGGCTTTTTATAGTTTTGGCACACTTGTTGCATATAGGATACCTTGCAGGTGCAGGCCTTGACTGAAGCCTTAGCCAGCTGATTGGGTTAGGGCTTGGGTTTTGGTTGTTTTCTGGCAGCCTTGCTTTTCAAAAATTAGGAAAAATGCCCAGGTACCGTTAAAGCCTGACACTTGCAGACTGTGATTGCCGTTTGCCAGAGAAACATTTGCTTTTGTACTGACTTGGGCTGTTGTTCCTGCCTTACTTTCACACAGCAATAAGCCGGTGTCCGGCGCACGATGAAGCTCCTGCCAGGGTAATGCCTACTGCTGGGTCAGGGTCCTTGTCCCCACGAGCTCTTGCCCTTTGCCCATTAACGTTTCATTGGGGATTTTGTTTTTTTTTTTCAGGTTAGTCATAAAACTGAGTATCAGCTTCATCCGTGCACTAACTGGTCAAATAATTCAGCTCTTGCTGTTTCCAATAGATGCGTTTTCTTGCAGCCCTGCCTGTTTGCCCTGTTGGTGTCCCTTCAGGGGACCATCCCCTGCCTGCACTGCCGTGCCTCAGCCTGAGCGTGTGATCGGGAGAAATAAAAAATACCAGCTGTGAAGGCCAAGCAAACAACCAAGCAGCAGAAGTGCCCCAGGGAGGGTTCCTTTGGGTGCAAGGCCAGTTCCCAAAGGATGCTGCCGCAGGCTCTGCTGTGAGACTGTGCCGTGGGACTGGAGCTCTGATGGGCCAAGGGTTAGTCACTGAGGAGCGAGTGTCTCTTTGAGCTGGGTCCCGTGGGGCACAGATGGGTGTCCCCAGGTCAACAGACATGGGTGACCCCTTCGCCATTAACCTTTAACGTTCATAATGGGTTATGACACCCCTGTGAAAAGGTGCCATAAAGTCTAACATGTTTGTAAGCTACAGGTCCTCATTTTTAGTTGGTTGTTTATTTTTTCCAAATTGCAGATCTTGCGCTAGGCTGTGCGTTCAGTTTCCTTTACTTTCCAGGGTGTGTGAAGAAGCTTAGGCCCAGAGTTGAATGAAGGTGACGAAACCGATGTGGTGTGGCAATACACCATGTACGATGCATTGGACCTGCGTTAGGAACCGCTTCGATGACCATGCAACTTCTTCAGATTGTCTTGGAAATGAGAATTGTATTCTTACCTGCTAGAAGCTGCTTAGGTACCAACTTGCATCAAAATATTACATTTTGGTGGGTGGATGAAGTATAATTTCTGTACTGAAATATTGAAGAACCTCATGTAGGACAATGGTTAATTATGTCATTGTCTCTTCAAAGGTGTGTAGACTGATTGGGTTTTGCAGGAGATTTTTAAGGTTGTATTGAGGAGAAAAGGTCCTCCGCGAACCGTGACTATGTTAGATGTAAATGTCACCAGTGTACTGGGAAGAGCTGTGGTGGGTGCTACCTTGGTTAGCAGGGGCTGAGCAAAGCATGAGGGACGAGTTCCCCCTGCATGGAGATCATGTTGACCCAGATCGGCAGTCCTTGGGTTCAGGTCTCTGTCAGTCACTCAAGTGTTTCTGCAGCTGTATGCACCGTCTTCGGAGGATTTGCGGAGATGAACGTAGTGGGGATGGTGTGTTTGTGGGAGGAGGAGGAAACCTATGGGCAAAGACGCTGGTCTGCAGTAGGAGGAGTCAAATCAGCATTGTCTTGTACCTCAGCGTGAGGTAGGATTTTGGCCATGTTGCTCACCCCATTCCAAATCCAGATGTCCCTGAGAGTGAAGGGTGCAGGCCAGCATCCATGGACAGGCTAGGGCACATGGGACCAATCTGCTCCTCCCCTTGCCCTGGCCCAGGAGTGGGAGGGTTGAGAGGGCATTGAGAGGGGCATGCAGGTCTGCATACGAGATCCTGGTCTCCTGCCCTGAACCCTCTCTGTGGGGAGGGCGCAGAGAACCCATCTGAGTTGACTTGTGGGGCAGGTGCCATAGCAGAACCGGTTTAGTATGTAGGGCTTTTGGAAAATAAGTCATCAGGCCTTTCTCATCCTAGTTTGGTTTCGCGCGTATAGCCCTGTGTTTTCTCCCCCTGTCAATCACTGTGGTTGTCTTGGTGGGACCACAGGGAATGGGGAGGCTCAGCTTGTGCCCACCGAGCCCCCCTCCGGTGGCGTGACTGGGTACCCAGCAGGATTTAGGTGGCCAGAGCTCCCTAGGTCCTCCCAAAGCAGTGTGGGGCAGGCAGGCTGGAGAGATTTTTATTGTTACTATTTATTATTACCTTTTTTTTTTCAGTTTCTGGCTCTACAAGACCCCCAAATGCTCCTAATGGTGATACGGCCCGTTCATATGTTAATTTTAAGCCCGCTGACGAGCGGTTTGCTTTTCTCCTGACTTCTCACGGTTCCTTCGCCCGTTGAAAGCCGCTGCCATGGGCTTAGGGGATAAGGTGCTGAGACTTAGAAAATAAAATAATATCTGCAGGATGCTGGAGAGCGAGGGGGTACGGGGATTGGCGTGCTCAAAGTACAAATGGGTGATTTCTGAAAAGCGCGTAACCCTGATACCAGGGGCGTGCATGACAATTACATCCAGTATAATAAAAAATGTTAATTACTAAATTTTGAGAAATTAATGCTGATTAGCAGCTGCGTGTGTGTGACCTAAATACATCTATTACTTGATCTTTATTCATAATATACAGTTTATTGTTGATAAAGTAATTGCTGAATGGTGGGCCGTCCCACAAGTCTCGTAGCGAAAGACTGAGGCCTGATTCGTAAAGCGTCTGAAATTTGTTGGCATCTGGTTTTTGTTGAATTTATACAGACAGGGAAGATGAATACCAGTCTGAGCTATCCCCTTTACAACTCAACGCATATATATTCTTGAGAATTCATATTGCTTTTATTATTTGGTCACAAAAATGGACCTAATGCTTGTTGGCTTTAAAACACCTACTGGCGCTGCTTTCTCTCTCCATCTTGCAAAATATAAGACAAGGCCGGAGCTTAAATTAAAATCCTCAGGTTCTTATCTCTTTCCCACAGGAAAGCAAATCTGTGTTGAAAACCGTAAAATTAAGAGGAGAGCAAGGATAGCATAATTTAGCAAAAATTCATGGCACCAGATTCTGAGCTATATGACTGGAGGGATAGGTCAGACATTAAGAAGATACAGCCTGCTAATGCAAGTTCCTTAAGGTGGTGCTCTGGAAACAAGGCAAGCAGAAAATGCTGCACTGGTTCCCGTTTGCTCCCTTTCCTCTACTCTTACCGGCCTTAACAATAAATTGAGTTGTCCATTTAATAACCCTTCTGCCTCTAGAAGTCCAAAGAAATCCTGGGTTTGTACTTGGAGTATTGTCCTAACATCCGTTTGTGCCGGGATTTCAACAGTGAGCTCAAAGAAAATCAATTTCATTGGGCTTTTAAATTATTATTATTTTTTCTTTTCTTAATTCCTGGTATTTGACAGGCTATCACTGATGAATTTTATCAGCATTTCTTTCTGAAGGACTATTGCTTTTTTTTGCCTTTTTTTTGCATTTTTTAAATTTTAATAAAAACCTGTTTGGTGCATAATTATTTTTTGCTAAGGGGCGGGGTACAAAGTGCCAGGGTACAAATAATTAGTGCCTGTTACACACCGGCATTATCGCTCTGTCTCATCCCACCATGGGAAGAGCAACTTGTGTTTCAAGCAGTGTTAATAACAGCGGCATTTAATTGGGATGGATGAGTCCCGTTGTCTTGCTGCCTTGGCCCAAGAGCGTGATTTTTGGGTACCATCACGCCGAGTATCCCCTTCCCCATCAGAAGGGCTGATGGGAAGCATCTCAGCCTGCATGGACGTGGCTGTATGGCACCCGTTTCGAGACCCTGTCGGGTGTTGGTAGCACTTCTGATTTCTCCTTGGTGTGACGCGGTGAGAGGCCACCCAGCTGTCCCCGGGCTGTCGGCGGGTCTCCTACCTGACTGACCCCTCTGAGGAGCTGCTGCCAACCGCTTATATATGAAATTTCAGTTACCTGCTACCCAGAGCAGGAGATTTCAAGTGGAGTTTGTAAACTTGCCAGGGCAAAGCCCGCCATACCCCGTGGCAAGGCCGGGGGCTTGTCCCCGCTGCGCCGTGCTCTGGTTATGGAGGAGAGTGATGGAGAGGAGGAGCGACGTCAATGATGCTTGTGCTGCTTTCAAGGTTGGAGATGTGGCAAACCTGTACTTTAAACTTTTTTTTTTTTTTTTTTTTTTTTTTAATGCTGATCCCATAACCAAACGGTTTCTTCAGCGCTGCTGCTGGCTGTGCCGTCCTTCAGTGGCAGCCTTTGGTTTGCGGTGCCTGGCCGGCATGGTGCTCCTCTTGCCCTGCAGCTCTCCGGCTGCCGCTTCCCCGGCCCCATCTCCCTGTCTCCCAAACGCCTTTCCCCCTGCTCCCAGCCCACCCATTTCCTTGCATTTCCCTAACACCCGCATCCCTCCTCAGGCACTGGCTCGAGGATGCCGATTCTGTCAGCAAACCTGGTTGCCATCTGCCAGCCCCAGTGTTGTCCCCCCTCCCTTCAAATTTTTTTTTTTTTTAAATGCAGAAGCCCCACCTCGCTAACACTATTTAACTTCAATTTGTTTTTTCTTCTCTTGCAGTCAAACAAGGTGCCAGTGGTACAGCCTTCTCATGCGGTTCACCCCCTCACCCCTCTTATCACCTACAGCGATGAGCACTTTTCCCCGGGGTCGCACCCATCTCACATCCCCTCCGACGTCAGCTCCAAACAAGGTGAGCCTGTCCCATCCTGGCAGGGATGCAGAGCAGTCCCACTGCCCTCCGTGCTGCTGATGTGGCTTTATTTTTAATATTTTAGAGGGGGAGTCCCAGGAACGCATGCCCACTTTCAGAGACGGTAATTCTGCCATGATGCTGATAGTTAACTTGGCCATTTAAATCTTTGTGCTCTTTCTAATGTGATAATTTGGGCTTGCTTTATTCATCAAAATCTTTTAAAATCTCAATAAGCAGCAGCCAGTCCTCACTACCCCCTGTTGCGCCCAAGGCTTGCAGTGTGCGGATGCAGAAACAGCAATCACCCCTCACCTTCCTGAAAATGGGGGAAGAGTACTTCAGTCGTGGTGTTATTGAAACCTTTTCTTTCTCCCTTTTATTCAAAATTGTATACTATGTGCTTGCGTTCTGGCTGTCCGAATTCGTCCACACATCGGCTGGCGTAACTGAAGCGTAGCCCGTAAAATACAGTTTCGAGCCTGCGCAGGTTAAGGCTTTGCAAACATGGCATGTTTTAACCTTCTGCTGCCCACTGCCTTCCACAGAAAGCATCATTTTAAGTGCCAGAGTTGCGGGTGTCAGTTTTCTCTGGGCCCCTAGGACTCCTTAAAAGAACCAAAAAAGACCCCCCAGATCCTCATCTGGGAGCGTCAGACCAGCCCCACTCTGGGTCGGGCTGTGGGTGTCCGGGGAAGTGCCAACAAGCTTCTCCCTGGGTGTGTTTGCTTGCTTTGGGATGCAGGAGCCTGGGGGCGCACAGTGGTGGTTGGGGGCGTGCGAGGGGAGGACAGACCCCGGGCAGCATGGGTCCGAGCCAAGATTTGGGTAAGCAGCCTGAGGAGGAGAAGCCTGCGCAGGAGGACTGGTGGTGAGGAGGGAAGGAGAAGGAGCAGAGGGTTTCCAGAGCGTTTGCTGTAGTCAGTGCGTGGGCGTGAAGTCTGTCCGTGCCGGGGCTGGGGCTGGAGGGTGCCTCTCCCTGCCTCCTTCTGCACACACGTGTCCCACCACATGGCGTGACACCTAGTTGACAAGTTCATGAAGCTCTGGTTTACCTGGGCACACGTCCACATGTACAGTTGTCCCGTTTATTTGGAGAGGTGTCTAGCCACCATCGGTCAGGGAGAGAGACCTTTTTTAGTTCTGACTTTCCCTGAATGCCTAGTTTTTATTTTGGCCTTGCTCCACAGATAATAACATGGTCTACATCCAGAAGATACCACGGCATTGTGGCTCTGTGTGGGTTTTGCTGTTTGTTGGTTAGTTGGGTGGGTTTTTTTAGGGAGCGGGAATACAAAAAGCACTCTGCCTGGAAAGCCTGGCCTGTAAATACAAGTATAATATCTTTTCCAGAGTTGGAAGAAGCAAATGGAGACCTCCTGTCCTCATTTGCCTTCCTCCTTTGCGTCAGTGCTGGGGAGAAGGATATTCATGCTCATTCCTTGAAATCCCACGGGTGCCACACGTATTAGAGTACGGGATTTCCACCTCTTGCCCAAGCTGGCTGTGACGGCGGGGACAGAACCCACTGCTGCCCCAGTTCGTGAGCTCGAGAGGTTTTCACTTACTGCGCCATGGGTTTTGCCCTCCTGCACCCCAGGTCTTGGCCATTACCCCTGGTTTATTTTTGTACTCCTCTCCTGCAGACCCAAACTGAACATCTGGTTTGTTGCTTCTGCTTCCCATCCTCCCTTCTGCCTTGTCTCGCCTTCTCCCTTCTCTGGCCCCAGTGCATCCCACCGCTCACGTCCCCGTCCCCAGGCACAAGCCCAGAAAGGGGGGCTGTCCTGGGGGGCGGCCAGGGGCATCTCTGGCGCAGATCTCGTGCCTCTCCGATGTTCCTGAACGGGCTCTCCATCCCTTTGCACAGCGTCTGGTGGAGATGGGGATGGATAACGCCGGCTGGAGACTTCTGGTTTTGTCTGTGACGGTCTCCTAGATGTGTGTGGTCTTTCCATGCTCCCCATTTCAGTGCCGCTGGCGTGTGGGAGCAGCCCCAGCGAAGTGGCCCATGCGGTTGCTGTGAACAGAGGATTATTTTTTTTTTTCCCTCAGGTCCTCTGCCAAATGCCTCCAACCATTGTTTCTGTCCTCGCCTCCCACCGTGGGTCTGGAGCGAGGCGCTGCCCCAGTGCCCCAGCCCAGACACCGGGGTGCCCTCCTCCCACCAAAATCCCCCGGCGGGGAGGTGACGGGGGGGGCCCACAGCGGCTTGCCCACAGTGCCGCCTCTCGCACCCCAGGCACGTCGGGATGGACACACAGCCGCCGCCTGGCTAAAGGCAGCCGCTTCTTTCTTCCCTTTTATTTTATTTTACTTTTTTCTTAACCCTCCCGTGAGCAAAAGCCTGTTTCGAAGACCGCTGGCCTTGTGGTAGCCGCGTGTGTTCCTGCTGGGCGTTAGGTAGCTGATAGCCCTGCGTAAGGGGCCACAAGTTTTGGACTAGCAATAACCACTCTGTGTTGGTGCAGAAGGAGCAGCATCGTCTCCGTGGGTCAGAAATGTGGATTTTGGGGAAGGAGCGGCCCAGCTCCTTGCACAGAACTTGGTCTGGCGGCCACAAGGTCGTGTCGACACTCCCAGGAGCATCGGCCTTCACCAGAGATGAGAGAGCTGAGAGGCTGGGCTTGTTTTTTCACCTTTTTTTTTTTCTAACTCACATAAAACCCCTGGGATATATAAAGTGTCCCCTGTCCTGGCAGCCACCAGCTGTTTTACGCCTTTGAAAAGACAACTGACCGAAAAAAAGATCTTCAGGTTGTGGTCCCAAGTCTGAGAATTTAGCTTTTTCCAGACAGTAACACCACCAGTATTGTTTTCTGTCCTTTTCTGTGCACAATCCCGAAAGATACTCTTCAAATCTTATAATTAAATTCAGAAGATTTAAATACAAACTAGGGGGGGGAAATAAATCAGTAGCATCAGTCTATAAACCAAGTCTCAAGGTAGCACACACTCAGTCTTGGACCTTTGGAGTGTCACCACATAAATATTTAATGCCCTTTTAAAGCAGCTGATTTAACATGTGAAGTAGACTTAACAATTCTTCTGCTTCAGCTCCCTCTTCCCCAAACACATTTAAATAAACCGATGTCTTTGTGGCCTCTGCAACTGTAATTCCATGTCTCCTGGGGGCGCGAGGTTTTAGGTGAAGAATGGAGACCGCAGACCCTTTTGGGACAAGGATTAGCTTTAATCTTGAGGTGATTCTTGCAGTTGTAGGACTCTGTGTTCTGGGGAATGTGAGCTGATGGATCATTTCTGATGGGACTCTTATTTTTCCATGAAATACTACCAATGCAAAACAGATTGACCTTGGAGCCCACAGGAGTCAACTTGATGAAGAGCTTAGTTGGAGCTGGAGTGACAATTGGAAGCCAAATGAATCATATCAAGTGTGACCATTACAGGCCTGAAAATGATTCTTAATTAACCACTGATCCTCTGTGGTAGCAAGTTTCCAAAATCTGTGAATCCATAAGGGAACCCATGAAAACGTACAAGTAGCAATTTACCTAATCTAATAGCTCTGCTGCTCTGCCTCTTTGACAATGCTTTATTTTCCTCTTGTTTCATGCTGTGTGAGAAGAGGTCCTCAGGATCCGATCGGGTTTGGTGAAACCATTGAGAGGACAGTATTCCCTAACGTGCTTTACAGGAGATCTAAACTTGCACAGGCCCTTACCCGTTTTTTCCATTATTTCCCTTCGAGTTGCAATATCGTGTGCAAGTTATTTATTATTTTAAGGGTGGCATGGGTAGCCTTTTGCTTTTAACCCCAACCGAGAACGTGGTTATTTCTTACCTGGAGCACCAGTTCCATCATAGCGCTGGCCTTGTTCGCTGTGAAATGTAGCTCACGTGTAATATTTTGAGGGGAAAGTCATTCATTCTTCTGTGCTCTTTAACAGGCATGTCCAGGCATCCTCCAGCTCCTGATCTCCCTACCTTCTATCCCTTGTCTCCAGGGGGGGTTGGACAGATAACACCACCTCTTGGCTGGTAAGATCTTTTAGCTTCTTTTCAGACAAAGGTGCATGTTCATGCCATTCGCTGTTGTTGAATCAACTGCAGCATTTCCAAAATAAGAATGTCGCTGCAGTGAGAAATTACTACATTATTTTAGTTGAAAAGAGGAAAAAATGTCGATCTTTGAAATGAATCTGGTTTTTGAACACATACAGAAATTGAAGTGTGTAGATTTCACTTTGAAGTCTATATATTTCTTATGGCTCAGATTCGTGGCTCTTGGCATTTGGAAAGATAGCAGAAAACAGTTCTCAAGGAATTAAATGTAAATTTTTAATAAACAAAATTGCAATTAGTGAGGGGAGGGGAGGTAAGAAGGAACTTTGAAGTATGTGTGTGGGGGGAAGTCTTGAAACTGCACCAAAATGGCGAACAAACTTTTGTAGTCTGCTGCTTTTCACAGTTTCTGTATGGAGAGAAGCCTCTGTCATTGGGAGATTTTGCTGCTCCTGCTAATACCAGCCCTCTCAGGATCTTTCCCTGCCATTTAGGATGTTATTTTCCTTTTGGAGAAAACACGTGTTTTCAGAGTAATCAGTCTGGGGGGGATGCTTCATGTCTGCTTGGGGTAGATAGGTACTTGCCCTCAGATCTGTCAGAGCAAGGAATAAGGAAACTCAGCAACAATTTCAGTGCTGCAGAATCTGTATCATGGGCAGACTAACCACTGCCCATGCAACGAGCGATGCAGATTATTTATTTTTTGTAGTGTGTTTATGGGAGGGAAACATGATCCAGATGACAAGAGGCATAGAAAGGAGAGGGCAGAAGATGGTGAAGTGCTGCAATGCTGGCAAATCTTTTAGGAAGTGCCGCATGCCTTTTTGGGATGAATTATTATCAGATACCAAACTAAAATATAGAAGTNCTTCTTTTTTGAATCATCGTGTAAATGTGATGATTCTGTGTGAGTCTATATCTTCTATTATTTTTTCGATTTTTTTTTTTGTTTTTTGGTTTTTTTTTGGTTTTTTTTGTATTTTTTCCCCCCTCCTCCCTGTTGGTTGCTGCTCGGTTGACTCCCCACCTCCAGCACCACCGGGCAGTTCCTGGCATTCGTTTTCCATGTGGGGTCAATCATTTCTTTTGAATGGTTTCTCGATGCAGAGTCTGGGGGGAGGGAAGAGGGAAAAGAGAAAGAAGTGAGGAGACGAGATCTGATCTTACAAGGCTCGGGGATGTGTTCAGCAGGACGTACCCAGCCGTCCCTTGTGCTGTACAGCTTCCAGCTGCCTTCTGTGCAGTAGCGCTGCTGAGACTTCCTCCACCGTTTTTTTTCCCCCCTTCCCTTTGAGCACTGCTTATTTCCAGTAATGTACTCCAGGTGTGAAACCTGCACCCTACAAAGGCCAAAATCCCCCTTTTTCCCCTCTGAAAGCTGATCTGCCAGTCAATAAGTAGCTGTTTGAATAGGATTGATGTGTGTGGTGGTCATTCTGGGCCAGTTCAGATATTTGGGTTGAACTGGTATTTGTTTCATTACCGTAGCGTGCTACTTCAGGGTGTTAATTGTAGTCGTGGCCTGAACTGTTGCTAAGTGAAAGTAACCAAAATGTAGTGATAAGGATAAGAACCAGAGTCCTAATGACAGGCTGGTGACAAAATATTCCGTATATGTTGGAGTATAAAGGAGGCAAGGATTTCAAACAAACTTCATTTACTGGATTGCAAAGTTTGAACTTTAAGTAGTTAAGATGGACTTGTGTTGCTGTGGGCTTTTAGGTGGTTCTGGGTTTTTTTTTATCAAATAAACTTCTACTTTCTTAGAAAGCTGGCAACTTTTACCTCACTATAGAAGATGCAAATGGAGAGAGTCTTAAGTTTTCAAAGAGCTGATAAAACTGTTCAAAAGGTTTTCTAGCTTGTCAATTCAGTCTGGTGTTCTTGCACTGACCTACAGTAGAACTATTTGGAATGAAATGCCTCTTTCCTAAGAGCTAGTTAACCAAACCCGATTCCAGTGTTTTTAAAACTAGGTGAGAGAGAGGGATAGAGATAGTGTGCATGCACGCGCCTGGGAACCTTTCAATAGCGAGCGAGAAAGTCCAAAGTGTTCAAATATTCGTTAGCTTTGAATGCAGGAGAACTCTTGAAAGTGTTACCTATTACTATTTTTTATGACTAGTACTGAGTTCCCATCAAGTGCCTGCAGCTCTAGAGTAACTACCGAATACCGTATCGTATGATTGATGGGTTCCTTTCTTCTGTGACCTCAGGCAAGGTCAGCCTGTATATCCCATCTCGAGTGGATTCAGGCAGCCCTATCCATCCTCACTCTCAGTTGACCCTTCCATGTCCAGGTAGGTGTAGGAGGTGAATGACTGACTGGGGAGTAACTGCTGGCATTAGAGGGCAAGTTGCTCTTCTGCTTGCATCTTGGTCTGCCTTTGCTTGCTTTTCAGTCAGCTAAAACTTTATGCGTACATTTTTATTTAACATATTTGTGTAAATACAGTTTGCCTGGATCCCACACTGGTCTCATTCAGCATTTTCTTGGCAGTCTCTGACATGTTGCAATTAGGAGCACTGGTGAATTGTCAACAACTAATTGAGACGTTTCATCTGAAATGAGTCGTTAGTTCATTTCTAGATGCAACATATAGTCTGCATCCTTGGGTTTTGCTCATGCAAGTATGCAACCAGGTGGATTGTCACTCTAGTCTGTGTTCTCTAGTTCTAATTTCAAAGTTGTCGGTAACTAGTCTTGAATCATTTAGGGATCGCTCCGTGTGGAAACTTGCTCGCAAGTAGGTATTTCATAGCCCAAAGCCACTAATGGCAAGGGGATGCCAGCACAGTGTATTTGTACTGGTGTGTGAATCAGGCACTGTGTCTTTATGTTTAAGTGCAAGCAAGCAATGCTAACTGAGACTTGGCCATGACACACTCCAGACCTCCTCTCCTCTGCTTTTGCACTCTAAAGACAGCTTCTGCGTCCTGTGCTTGGTGTACGCAAGGTTGCAATATGCCATTCTTGGGGGTTTTTTTGTGTGACCTGTAGAAGACACATCCTCTTGCACGGGGACTTAAGACCAGCCACTTGGTGAGCTGTGGGTCCTCTTGCCTCTATTTGTGTGGGCTCCTTTGGATTATCACTGTCCCTTCACTTCTTTACAGGGGAATGATAAGCATGTGCCTGTCAGGGTGATTGGGAAGAAAACCCGTTCTTTCTCCGTAATAGAATGACCTGATTTGGTTATAGGGCTTTGTGTTTGCTTTATTTTGATGGCATGAAGGAAAAGGGCAAGGTGACTAGGGAATGGAGAAAGGAGAGGTTGGATGTGATGCCTTAACCAGCACTCATTCAGCCAACCTTTGGAGCATGAGCTTGCTTTTGATGTTAATGGTACTTTCTACCAGCTCAGAATAAAGCCTGCAGGTTTTCTGCTGCACCTGAGCTTGCAGCGCTCAGCACCTTCAACATCCGTCTCAGCTATCCTTGAGGATCACCTGGGTTAGTAGGGTGGGATGATTGAGTTAGTGGTACTTCGGTTTTCTTTTCCTTGTTCCTTCTTGTGCAACTGAAAAGAAGGTTTATTCAGGACAAAAGTCTCTCTCTCCTTTCCCCTCGTCTTCCCCCCCCCCCCGCCTTCTTCCAGGATGCAGGATTTTTTTAGTGTGTTTTTATTTTAAGCATTTGAGGGAAGGCTAGTGGGTTTAGGTGAAGCGATGTTAAAATCTTTTAGCTTAAGTACCTTGAAAAGTAAGAGATTCCTTAGAGAGCCAGCAGGGACTTCCTGAAAAGACTCTTCTTTTTTATTTTATTTGTTTCTGCATGGCAGTTCCCTCCTTTGCATTGGCTGGTGGTGGATATTTTAAGAATGTGTATATCTTGGTGTGGAAATACAGTTTTTGGTTAAGAAATGTGTATTTTTTTTGCTAGTCAGTGCAACAGTACAACCATTAAATGTTTTTTGTGTGTGTTGCTAAAACTGTTTGCCTGAAAGGTAATAAAATAACTTCTTTACAACCAAAACATTGACGGATTTGTTTGTTTGTTTGTTTTTCTTGAATAAGTGGGCTACAATGCACAAATCTTAGCCAAATATTTTTCATGCACTCTTAAAGAATTGTCTTCCATTGCAAGCTCCATAGTGTTTGCATTCTTGGGACATCCCACTGCTGTCATACGTGCTTGATGCCTGTCTTCAGTGGGGTTACAGACCTTCCTTTGTTTTCTCTTTTAGGTTTTCACATCACATGATTCCTGGTCCTCCAGGCCCTCACACAACTGGAATCCCTCACCCAGCTATTGTAACACCTCAAGTAAAACAAGAACATCCGCACAACGACAGTGAGCTAATGCATGTGTGAGTCTGCCTTTCTGTACCAGCCTGTAGTCTAGAAATGTTTGAGAACTAACTCCATCTGAAGAAGAGTCAATGAGGTTAAAAAAAAAAAGTGCCTTTCATGTCCTCTTTGAATTTTAACTCTTCTCCTATAACTAAAATTGGAGATGTGGGCTACTGTTTGGGAAGAGTAGAGAGACATGAAGCCATTTCTCATTCCACTTTTTAGCTATCAGCAACAGTCATCTTGATTCAGACATAATCATGGACCTGTCTACCTGTGGATGTCGTGTGAGTGTGAACTCATGAACTTCTGCTGGCAAAGATCTTAACTGCAAAATCTACTAGTAAAAAGCAGCCCTTTTGCTTAGTACTTGCAGGCAAAAGGCTTAAGAAAGAAGTGGATAAGGAGCTATCCTCTTGCCTGTAGCAGTGGTCTTCTAGGGTACTGTGATTGCCTTTCATAAAGAGAATTGGGACAAGTGATGAATTTGGGAGCGGATTCACAGATCAAATGTTATTTGCTATAGAATGTCAACCTGACATCTTCCCTGAGTATTAAATTAAGTCAGTTCTCCGAAAAGATACAAAAGTGGATGGGACATGACCACTGAAATTCTCATTCTTACTACTTAAATGCTACCGTAACTGCAGGTTGGTAATTTTTCATTGGGTTTTTTTTAGGCTGAAGGTAAATGGATGCTTTTTTTCCCCCCCTCCTTTCCCTTTCCCTTTCCCCCACCACGTTTTAGGAAGCCTCAGCACGAACAGAGAAAAGAACAAGAGCCAAAAAGACCTCATATTAAGAAACCTCTGAATGCTTTCATGTTGTACATGAAAGAAATGAGAGCGAACGTTGTAGCAGAGTGTACTCTGAAAGAAAGCGCAGCTATCAACCAGATTCTTGGCAGAAGGGTACGTACGGGAGGAGGGTGTATGTGTACTCGCGTGTGCTGCTGATTTGTGTGTGTTTCCCTTTAGTTGGGTGTGATGGCTCACTTTCTGCTTGAGGTGCTAACTAATGTGCAACTATCAAATTAGCTATAGAAGATAAAACATGCAACTAAAAATAAAAGCAGTATCTTGATTTTCTTTTTTCAGCATTCGCAAGATCATCCAAGTGGTGTCTGTTCCACTCATGTCATGGTGTCAGCACCTCAGGCATGAAACATCCTCATTCACACAAAGCAGGAGCATTCAAATCACCTTCTGGGTCCTCTCTTAGGCTGGCGTCCATCAGAGCAGGAGGGGATCACTCAAAGATGAACACTGGATGCCGGTGGAGGTGGAACTCAAAAGTGAATATAACGTAGTCCAATTGTAAAGTCATGAAGGTTGGGAGGGACCTGTGGAGATCATTTAGTCCAGCACCCTCCCAAAGCAGGTCCAGTTGCATTGGGTTGCTCAGGGACTTGTGTACTTAAGTTTTGAATGTCTCTAAAGTCAGCGGCCGAGTACCGATGATCCCAGTATACGTCCCACAGCCTCTCTGAGAGCCATTTGCTTCTGTGGCATTGTAGGCATGTTTTGTTCTTTCCATGCTCCAAAAAAAATATGCAGGCCAACCCACAATTACAAACCTCATGTTCTCTGTCAGTGTTGTTCTTCCAAGGGAACACAGCAGAGGCAAATGCCCATTTTGCCCTTGACTGTTTCGGAAATGAGAGATAGAATAACTTTTGTATCAGTCTGAGTTTGAGTAGGGATTATTCAAATCCCCTTGCTCAGTGAACTCCTCTTCTTGACCACTGACTAAAGCAGTATTGAGAGGCACCGCAACTCTCCAAAATCCCTGTGCTTTTCAAGTGGGAAGTCAGTACATGACCTGAACTGCTACTTCTCTGTTGCAATCTGAAGACTTCCTCTCCCCCCAACAGTGCAGAAATCTATCGGTACTTGTCCTATTTCCTGCAGCCTTCTGCCTTCTCTCTGATTTTCTTGTTACCTCTTCTTAAAGGACATCTCGGTGCTTGTCTTTTCCATTCTTCCGTGCAAGTCTCTAGGATCATGTTTTCATTCTCACTCCCTCAGTAATCAGTCTTGCTTAGTGTGTCAGCCTTGTTTTCTTGGTCTGAATGAGGGCAGTGGCTTATTTATCTCCATTTTGGTAATGAATCAAGCCTCAGTGCTCCATTTCCTGCTTTTTCCACAGCTTGGACGACTCCTTGCAAGTTACTGTTCTCCATGAAAGTCCCTCAAATTCCACTTTTACTGTGGTACAAATGACGCATGAGTTATCCAATATAAGTGCTTGGAGATTAATTATTATAAAATGTTTTGTGTTCAGTCATCCTGGTCCCTATTTACTATACCCTGTGCCACTCCGGAACAGGAACCACCTCGGTTCTCAGGAGCTGATGCTTTGCATGCTGCTGGGCTCTCGGATGCCACGGCACAATGTTCCCTGCCTCCCAGCTTCGGACTGCACGCGGGGAGTTTGAGAGTTGCAAACAGGCTGAACCGCTGCGCTCTCGGTAACACATCGAACTTGCCAAGTCAAGACAGACAAGCGCCTTAGTTCACATCTTCGGATGTGTAACAAAAAGACGTATTAAATCATACAAGTGTGATCTGATCTGAAATCCTAGTTCTGTAAATTATTCTTGCATGAGTGTCTTAATGATTTCACGTCTGTCTTTTTTTTTTTTTTTTTTGGTACCGTCTTCTCCCCCCAGTCTCCCATGCATGTTGTCAAAGTCAAACAAGAAGACACGTCTAATGCTGCAGCAGTGGAACCTGATTCTAAATAAAAGGCCTTTACTCTTTTTCGTTCAGGTCTATGATGGGTGTTTCAACAAGAACAAAATTATTAGATACTGATGTAGCTGGTGCCTTTTCAAATATGCAGGTTGTGAGGTGGTTTTTTGTGTTTGTTTTTTTTTAAGTACATAAAAGCAGGAAGTTTATCCCTACTTGGCTACAGAGTCCAACTCATGTAGTTTGGAAGACTACAGTTCTCTGATTTCAGTATCTTAGAAACTTCTTGCAGTTGCCTTTTTGTCTGCTTTTGTTACAAGAAGAAGTCAGAAAGCAGGTAACTTGAAGCTTGAAGCTTAGAGGTTGATCTTGGAACCCAGCGGGCTGCTGGTGCCCAGAAAGTCCTCTGCGTTGGCATTGAAAACCCGTGTGTAGCTGCTGCTTAAAAACAAGACAGCAAACCCTTCTGTGGTGGGGAGCTCGCTGCCCTTTAAAAGCAACACAAAATCTTTCGGTTTTGTCAGGAGCTAAAGGGTGCTTTTTGTTTGTTTGGGCTTTTGAGTTTTTTTGGTATGTTTTTTTAAGGTAGTGTTGGGAGAGCATGGTTCTGTGAGCAGAGTATTTGGTGAGCCCTGTTTCCATAAATGATTTTTGTCTTGCTTAAGGCACTTGGCAGTTGCAGAGCTGACAAATGCCTGAAAGTTGGTTAATAAACACGAGTGCTTGTAATTGCTAATGAATTTCATTTTTGCAGTGGGGAAGGACTGAATCAAAGTCACAAAATCACTTGCTCATGTCATCTGTTGCCTAGGTATGAGTTATTTCCTAGTCTAACGCTGTATTTATTTTATTTGCAGTGGCATGCTCTCTCCCGTGAAGAACAAGCGAAATATTATGAACTAGCTCGTAAAGAAAGGCAGCTACACATGCAGCTTTATCCAGGCTGGTCTGCAAGAGACAACTATGTAAGTCGCTCACTTGAAGGCTTTTTTTTTAATTTAACTTCCTTTACCTAATTTTTTTTTCTTTTTTCTTTTTCTCTTTACCTTGTGGAAAGTTCTAGATGCAGGGATGGAGAACAAACATATAATACAAGCCTTATATTTGTTTGCATTCAAGCATCCAGAAAACTTGGGATTTTGTCGTTGTTGTTCAGATGCTTCATATGAAGGTCACAGTTTTTGAGGGGGAAAAATTAACACGGAAAGTTGTGGGGTTTTTCCTAAGACAATGGCCAGTACTGTCTGAAAGCTTATGTTCTACTGTACAGCTGTGAATTCTGCATAATTTCCGATTCAATCACTTGCTATCCAGAAATCTTCTTTAGACCTGAGCAAAAAAGAGGTGTCTCTCTTCCAAGAGAACCGAAAGCCCAGGGGTCTCAAAGCAGACTGGACTTCATCTGAAAGTAATTCAGAATGGTCCATCTCTGAAAGAAAGCCTGCAAAATCTGTATAAGATCCTGCTTTTATACCACTTGGTGAAGCTAAGAAGTTTTCTTACAATTATTTTATAATTAAATATCAAAGAAGTGTTAATAGCAGGTTGCACAGCTTGCACTGCACAATTATACTATTGTGCTTACAATGAGCTGTCAGTGCAGTTGTATGTTATGTTATGAAACTCGCAAGCTGGAATCCTGAGAGACTGATTATAGCCTGACGTCTGGGCTCCTTTCCGTCCCCCCATCAGCTGTGGCATTATTTACTGTGATAGGAAGCGTACGTGCTGTAACTGGCTCAGTTTTCCAGCTTTAGTAGGTCGACAGTAGTATTTCTTTACTTCAGTGATGTCTTGTGGACGTTAACAATTGAGGTACCTAAATACAGTGTTAACAGAAACTGTAGAAGTACTTGACATTTCCAATCTAGCACAGCTACTGTTCAGCTTAAACAAAATTTTCATTGTAAGCTAGGGTCTCTTAGAGAGATCTTTGGCATGGAAGCTGTTGACAAAGAAAGTACATGATCATCTCTGAAGCAAGTATCTTGGTCTTGCTGACATCCATGCCCAGTTTTGTAAGCACAGGCACTACTGTAAGCCCTAGCAGCTTGTTTCTGTCTGTTTTATACAGTCATCTTTTCTAGCAGATGAGCTGTCATGACCTCACGCAGGTAGGGTATATTTCCGGTAACCAGACTGGGTCAACAGAGCTGTTTCAAAATCCACCTGGGAAAAAATAGGGTCTTAGTGATACACACCCTGAAAACAAGGCGATTTCAATTGTCTTGAACTTGCTTGCTGGAAAATCAAAACACTTTGGAGCCTAGTCAGGTCCTGCTTACTGGGCATCAGCTTTCAAGATTGTCCTGTGATGCTTGGTCATGTTGACTTAGAGAACCTGATGTGTTCTGCCACTGTATGCCACTGCCATACAGTACAAGCAGTGGACCTGCAGTTTCTCAAATGCCTTGATAGACATTGAGAGTGTGTAAGGTGGCACGTATGAATTCTCTCTTTGATGTGCTTCCAACCTACATCCTGTGTGGGGGCATAGCTCTGACGTAACTCCAGTCCTGTGTGTTACAATGGAGAAGTCTGCTAGCTTCCTCTTGCAGTCCTTCTCTCTGCCTCTCCAGGAATGTTTGTTGCAGTGGTGGTGAGAAGGTAATCACAGCAGATCACAGTTTATCACTGAAACATTTTCAGGTGTATGTCATCTTTCTTTTTTTTGTTGTTTTCTTTGTTTCTCTTCGTTTTTTCTAACTTGAGCAGTCAAAAAATGAAATTGCATTAATTTAGCACAGATATTAGTGCAGTATTTTGAGAGTTGTAAGTGACTTAGGGTTGTCTCTTCTGTTTCATATGGCAGAATTTCACAAAACGGTACAATTAAAAAATAAATACTACTTGGTTTTAATTTTTCTATTTCGGTTTGCCTGGTTATTTAGGATTTCAGAAATTTCAAGAAAATGTTAAGCATTGCTCTTCAACTGTTAACAGTATCTGTGTGCGTTTTACTATGTTTTAATTACTGACACCCAAAGTAGTCCTGCAAAGTTGTGTGAGAGTCACGAGAAGCACAGTGTTTTCACAATGTGATGGTGTCTGTGTGTGCTGGAGTTGTCAGAAACTACCTCATTTGGGAATGCTGACAAGTAGTTTTCAGCCCAGCCTTTTCCTTCTGTTTCTCCGCTTCTGGTATCTCATAGATGGATCTCAGATCAGCTTTCAGTATGTTTTAGCACTTGAAGTCAGCCTACTATAGGGAATAAAACGTCATTTTCCTCCCATGCCTTTTCCATGTTAACATCTGCACTAATGCACTCTCCTGTGCAAAGAAGCGTTGCCTTGGTGCCTAAGTGATAAAGCGTATCACTTGGCGTTTCCCAGAGCCCTTGAAATCTGCTTTCCAACTTCTAGTCTTGGTCCCATCTTTGGGACCTCACTCACAAGGCATTGCCCAGCCCCGTTGCCAGCCTCAGGATAAATAAGGGCAGGAGCTTAAGAGTCAGGCAGGCCCAGACTGTCGGAGCAGACCGGAGACTACTTCAATTCACCTGCCGCAGTGTCACCGTAGCCTGTATTTGGAGCCTTCGCTTGTTGTCCATCAGTGAGCACTGCAGCGGTTTGGGGTGGCTTCTCACATCACCTGCTGTCCATCCCGTCGCCTTGCAGAGACAGCTAATGGAAAGATGCGTCCCCTCCCCCCCGGCCCTTCTGTTTTGTGGCCACTGTGCGTGGCACAGTCTATGCCGGGACAGGCGCTGGTGGCTGCCAGCCGTGCTGAGCGGGGTCACCTCTAGCTGGGGGGCAGAAGGACAGACAGCGGGGTGCAGTCCCGCTTACAGCAACCGCACTGAGCTTTGCCAGAGCTCATCCGTTGGAGCCTGTCCTGGCAGCTTGAAGGCTTCTTTAAAATATAAATGGATGTGACTTTTTTTTAAAACAAACAAAAAAAGCTTTGACTGACAATACAGGACAATAAAGAGAAGTCATATGGAGCAATATCAAAGTGGTAATTAGGGTGACGCAAGATGATTGAGGTTTAAAATTGTGGGTCTAAACTGACATTTTGTTTCCTGAAAGACTCTGCGAACCGGGAGCTCTGGCCTTTTTCCGTAGAGGGGGGTGAGGGAGAAGGCTGAGCGTGTGGGTTGGCGCGATGAGCCTGCCCCGGCTCGCTGGTGCCAGTGTGGTGTCCAAGACAGACAGCTGCCAGACGTCCATTTCTGTCCTGCACCTCGGTCACGTGAAGGGTGCCCCACTGTACAGCAGCCTGCTTTTTGCTTGTTGCACAGCACGTTCTCCGGGCACAGCCATCCGAGACTTGGCTTTTGTTAAGGTACGAGCGTTATCAGAACAGTTTTAGTTGGCTGGTTTGCACCCTGGGGACAAGTCGTGGTCGTCCTAGGTACTTTCAACACCCTGTCTGCTGTTGCCATGTATGACAGTGTAAGTATCTGAGTGTGTGAAGAGTTCTTGTAAGAGCCATAAATTATGATATCAACATACGTGTCATCAGATTATTAAGCGCGAGAAGTCTTTTAGATGCTTGCGGCTGCCAGCGTTAGTTGAAAAACTGCCAGAAATTGTAATTCCGTGTGGATACAAAAATGTGTGTTGCTCATGTGCCTGTTTCTCCGTAGATGCTGAGCGCAAACCTTGTTACCATTGAAACAGTTGGGAGTGGGTTAGAAAAGGTTTTAGCTACCCCAAAAACAATTGTTTTTCCTTCCTCAGTGTCCAGATGGCTTTTATTTCTATGATGTGAGGTGGGAGAACAACAAAAAAAAGTTCTGTGTGTGTAATGGTATGCTAAAATTTCCTATTTTTCAGGGGAAGAAAAAGAAGAGGAAGAGAGAAAAGTTGCAGGAATCAGCATCAGGTAGGCCATGACCAACTCTTACTTACCATTCACCTCAGTTGTGTTTTAGAAACCAGGGCTTGCGCTATTTAATTTTTACATGCTTTTCTCTAACACTTGCTTCTGATGGATGTTTTAAGATACTTGACTTTGAATGCCAGCTTGTGAAAATGCACACGATACATGTCTCCTTTCCCGTACGCCTTTCCCTGCAGCAGTCCTGGCGGCATCGACATCTTTGGCTGAACTTACGCATTGCTGCAATCCCTGTCCTGCTTTACCTTTGCTTTTCTCCTCAATCAGTGTTAGACTTAGCTGTGTCTCAAATACTGTGTGGGATTATTGGACATCGGAAACTTTACACTGACCTTTTTGTAGCCACTGTATTTTTTTTATCGCTGTATTTTACATTTCCGTGTACACTAACAGCTGCCCAGTAGGTTGGCTAAAAGCATCAGTGAGGTCTCCTCTTTCTTTGCCTGTAATATATATACAAAGAAACACCCTGTTTTCCCCAACAAAAATGGCTGGTATAAGAACCATAAAAAAACCTAAACAACAAAACCAAAAACACACCAAAAAATCCATGTAATACTGTAGCAAACAAACTTATTTGGAATGTGCAAAAACTCTGTAACAGAAATTTGTTAAAGGAAAACAATCTTCTACAGGTACAGGCCCCAGAATGACAGCTGCCTACATCTGAAGCATGGTAAGAACATCTCTAAAGCTTTCCTGATGATAAAACTGAATTGTAAAATAAGCTTTCTTATAAATTTTATGCAATAATATGAATTTAGCAAAAATTGCAGAAGTATCATATCCCAAAGCTAATGTTACTTTGACTACTGATGGTTTTTATACCGGCTATCTATTAGGTGTTCACCATTTCACTTCTTAACCTTAATATTTTCAAATTGACCATACCTCACTGACGGGCTGCAAGTCTGCCTGTGAAGCACAGGGATGGGTTTATTAAGCGGTGCAAACCCTCCTAGCCAGCAGGCTGTCACAGTTCCTAAGAGCAGGTTAGACGCTGGCTTCCGAGTACATTTTACGTGCTGACATCTACAAGATGCTGGCCGGCTGGGTACACTTTTAAAAAATTTATTCACCTGTATACTAACAAAACGTCTGCTAAGAAAATGGGAATGTATTTCAGTTATATCAAGAATTTCTCCCTCAACGGTACGGTGGTATTTCATGCGTGGTGTGGGTTGGTTTTTTTGTTGCTGTATTCCCAGCATGTGTTTTCTCTCTTCATATCGTATCATATCATCTGCACAGAAGGTGGAATGACTAGCGATTACACATATCCAGTAACACCATCTAGTCTGCTTGTGAGTGCACACAGTACCACAGCGAGATCCTCATTCCTCAGTGTTTGTGTTGAAAGGCTGGTCCTTCTCTTCCCCTCAGTGTAGTACGTTTTCTAGTAGGAATGGCATTTGTTTGACATAATACTTGCTTCTACACCATCTAATTAACTCAGACTGCTCTGAGGAGATCCATGAGAATTACAGGAACCATGCAAAAAAATAACACTTTCTAAACTCACGTATGCATTATAACAGAAATGGGCTTTTTATCCCCTCTCCCCCTGCCTTGTTTGTCCACACGATCCCCTTGGCACTCAGAGGGGTCAGCAACGCGGCCTCCTCTTGGCCCTCTGCTCTGCTTGGACTTTCAGCCACAGAAACCCAAGCTGAATTTGCTCCGTGCGGTGTGTCCGTCATTGCTCAGTCAGCACGATTCAAGCCTCTTCTGTAGTTATGCCGTTATGCTGCTTAGTCTAAACTAGGTTGGGTTTAAGACTTTGGGTTTGGTTGTGTTTTTTCTTAAAGCTGAAGTAAAGTGAGAAGGCAAAACGCGTGCTCTTTTTTTCTTCCTGCTAAGCAAAAGTTTTCAGGCAAGCAGACAGTCTTGCCCTTTGCAATATGCCTGAGTCATGCTGATTTTAGATCCGGATTGCAGCATTTGGGTTCTGTAGCCTACACAACAAATGTAGCTGTAAAGTATCGTTAGTTACTGTAACTGCCATAAGTATTACACCTATTAAAAAAAAACAAACCACAAGTGCTTTAACCTTGAGTTTTATAATTGATATTTCAGCTTAGATGCCCAGATCCATGATTGTTGTATTTTTCCCTTTGATGTTAACACAGTACCAGTAAGCCAAACACACATAATTTTATCTGAATTGATGCAGAGCACTCGATTAGGATCAGAATACAACTATGGCTCGGGTGACAGTAAAAAACTGGGGGATACTTGGTTTCTTGGATGCCTTGCAATCTAAGGATGACTGCCTTGCCGACACTGAACTACTTTCGTTGGAGTTTCTCTGTGTTGAAATAAAGAGGACGAATGTTCTAAGTATGTGGGTTTTCGCTCTGTCCCTTTTACCTCTACACGCCTTCCTTTCTTCCTTCCCCTTAAGCTCTGTAACAGTGTGGAAACTTGATAATACCTGTCTCTCTGTCCTCGTGCAGTTTGTAACACGAAGTATGAGAACAGTAGGTATCTTCTTTCACCGAGGGGGGAGTGTGCTGTTGACTCCATCCATATATGCGCATATAGGCAGCCTCATGAAATGTTGCGTGCCGGGTGAATGCTCTCCACTGGAGACGTACAGATGTGCTCTAGCTGGAAGTAAATGCACAGAATGATTTAGGGAACCTGAATCAGCCAGACTTCAAAGTAAACTTCTGAAGGTTAAAACTCTTGCCCTTTGCAAGCCTAATCCAAAGAATGTTTTGCCCACAAGCATAATATCATACCAGGCCCACAGCAGAGCTGTTGTAGTCTTACTGGATGGAGATAATAAGTTTGGGAATGCCTTTCAGTGAGTGCCGCAAAGAGCTCTTGAAGACAGGAAAACACTAGCTTTCTTGCTCGTAAGGATGGTGCAAGGAAGAGGGGGAAGGAGGGTGGGAGGTCTGGGAAGGAGACAAGCGTTCTGTTATCTGAGAAGAATCAGAAATGAGTAGGTGGCAAGACCAAAGAAAGAATCTCGAGATCAGCACAAAGGAGATCAGCCAGGGCTGTAATTACGGTGATGTAAGTGAGAAGGATGAAATGGTGGGAGGGTTGTGTGGTGGGATGTTCAGAGGAAAGTAACGGAAGAGACATGCAAACAGAAATGATTTGAGATTCTGTGAAAGTTTTGGGTGGCTTCCCCACACACACACCCCCCCCCGGCCCCATCCATGATCACTTCAGCACATGACTGATTTTTAAGGTGGACCTCTAACCTGCTTTTTGGCTTGGACATCACTGAAGCAGTGAAGTCAAGGTGGTAGTGTTAAGTTGCTCCTCTTCCCACAGCAGCGAGCTTCTTGTGGCTTCAGTGTTTCGGATTTAGCTGAGTTCCACAATCTCCTCCAGCCTGCTGAATGGCCATGTTGTAAAACAACTTCAGTATTAGGCTGCTTTAGGAATACTGTGAGATGGTGCTCCAGTCTTTGCTAAATTATCCTGGGGTATTCCAAAGCACGTTGCCATTCTTGAAGAGCTGTGGAACTGTCCCCAAGCAGGATTTTGTTTTTAATTGACATGGCCCAACACAACGTTTGAAATAACTTTTATTTGTTGAAGAAATAACCCATATTTATTCTCTCCTTTTGAAATCAACTGAGAGTGGCATAAGACCTGGTAATGCTAAAAATGAGTTCGGGAGAGGTCAGGAGGGAAGGGGAAATGAGGAAAGCTAAGATTAAGGACAATGCAGAGATCGTCTGTTGAGCACCTTTTTGAAAGGTGTGTGTTTTCTTGTTACTTTAAGCACAACCTTCTAGAAGACTTGTATATGGGAGCAATTCTGTGTCGGAAGTGGAGATTCCTGATTTCCTATCTGATTCGACTTTTGGAAGGAAAAAAAGCTGATTTTTGGCATTTCATGAGTATTTTTAAATCAGAAAGGAAATAGAAGGCTACTAACGAATATTCCTCCTGATTGTTCTGCAACGCGGAAATGGTTACCTTCTTATGACTTGCTATACATGGTAATTGTAAAAGGCACATCATTTGACATACGGCAGAAAGCAACTGGGAAGTCCTCACAAGCTACATAATGTAACATTGTGTTTTATCATCTCTTCAAGGGCTAAAAAGAGTGACAGACAAGCTTAATAGACATTTGAAAACCTGTAGAAGTGTATTTGTGGCTTGCAAAATTCCATGACAGTTAGCATTTAGATTAGCAAAGCTTTCAAAGATGAGAAAACTTGACTAATACTGATTTACAATCAGAAGCACTTAAAAGGATCAGATGAAGAGTGTTTAACTTTAAACAATAAATTATCTATAACCTTTCAAACTTCCTGCAGGGAAATCAGAGCCAAATTTTGGTGCAGAAGTGATTTTTGGATAGTGTTGTAACAATCTATGACTGGATTATCTTTTCTTTATTACTTAGAAATAAAATGGAGAGAGGTTGTGAAAGCAGGCTATGAAGTGAACCAATCTACAGCCAGAATACTGTGGAAAAGAACCATCTGATGACTGGTCATGGTTGACCATGGGTTTCTGGCCAGCATCCTAGAAAGGCGATGCAAAGAGGACGTGGTACCTTGCTTTCTGAGGCACATGTTTTCTAACCTGGCTTGTCCGCTGCTCTTGAAATTGCTGCTGGAGTAGTGGAAAATGAAACAAACGCTCCACCCCTTTCCATACCCCTTGACTGCTCAGAAGCTTTAAACAGAGCCTGGAGGATTTGCGCAGAAGTTAGCGTGTGTGAGAATTTGTGTGGTGATGGTGGTGCAGAGATGTGCCTGGATTTGCTTTAAAAATTATGTTTCCTGTGTGACCCATGATTCCCTGTTCCCTGTTTTGCCTATGAACGGTGGCCTTCAGCATAGGCAAGAGAGACAGGATGAACAGAAGAGAATTTGCTGGATTGAAACATTTACGTTATTGAATACTTTGGTTAACTTCAGCCTTTTTCAGATAGGCATAGAAATTTCCAAAGACAAAGGGTATAGCCCTCAGACAGATCTCCTTCTGCAACTTAATTCTGACCTGACATTGATCTTGCCGGGGTGAAAGATAGAAAACCTCCTCTCTTTCAGGCTCTCTGACATCAAGAGAACGTCAAAAGAGCAAACCTGAAGAAAAGCCACCTCCTTGTTTAGGTGGCAGGTACAGAAGGGCACTGACACCTGCTGGGAGAGATGCGGCAGAGCAGACCGAGTCCCCCAGTTTCCTTTCCCAGCCTGGCAGAGAAGCCTTGTGAAGTGCAGGAGGGAAGGAAGGGTATAAAAGCGATTTTGTGTGCAATCAGAGACTATGTGAGGGATAAGGGTAAGTCAGGGTAGGCACCAAGCATAGGTTTTCTAAATTAAAAACCAGCAGAACGCTTTCAACTAGACAATCAGCATAGATAAGGGATTAGGGAAACAAGAAAATTTTGTAAGTATTTACAAAACATTAGTTTTTGCAACCAAAGGGTGTAGCACGGTCAGCTACGAAGCTTACCTTCAACGTTTCATGTTTTAAACCGACACTGACAAAGGGCAAAAGTAGGTAATTCAGCAGGTGAATGTCTAGAACCTCTTTCTTTTGTCAGAGATGCTCGAGTTGCAGATGCTGCTGTGAAGTTAGAGATGCCTAATGAAGTTTGAACTCAGTCACATTTACAAGTGATTAAAAAACCCCACATTGCTTCACTTCTGAGGTGTTAGCAGTAGGCGGCTTGGGCTAGAGAGTGAAGGAACAGTGGGACAACTATTGTTCTAACTCTTCCTGTGGGACAGGGTGGGGACAGGGAGTTGACAGCTGGTGCGCCATTCTTCTCTGGTTGAAAACGGTGTATTTTAGTGGATTCAGTAAACTCATCACCAGATTAAGAATTCCAAGGTCATGAGAAAAACTCTGTAGAAACAAACTGTTTCATAAAGATATCATAAGATTTTGAAACGTGGTTTAATTCCCAATTGGAAGAAAATCTCAGCATTTTAGTGTTCATCTCAGGTCTGTATTACATTTTCATTTTCTAGCGTATTTGCATGAAAAATTTCAAAATGAGAAATTGATACTGTATTCCTGAACATGCTATAAAGCAAGTTGTCATGACATTGTCAAAGTCTTTGCCATTTGTTTCTGGAGACTAAGCTTGGGTGAAATCCGTCCTCTAATTTCAACAGAACTGTGTTCAAAAGCAATTCTGTCAAAGCTTAGCAGACTCTAGCACTGAGTTTTGTTTCTGTCTGCCTCTGACTTTCAGAGATTATCATTGGATTGAAGAGGTCTTCTGATATACATGAATGCAAACCCAAATACCCTGAAGACAAAAAAACCGAAACAAACCCCAAAAACCTAAATTTGATGGTGTGAAAGTCACTGCTAATAGAGCAACCTACTCATGCCAGTCAGTTCCTTAATCCTCCACTTAAAGACTTTTTATGCAAGTCATCTTTTAAATCTCTGATCCTTTACCTGCTTGTTAAGACTGTACCATATAAAAAATTTTGAAAGTGTGCAGACTGGAAAGCTGTAGAAGGAAGGAAGCTCACAGCAGGGCCAGCTGAAGCACCACTGTCTAGCCAATTAAATGCGAGACCAGCAACCAGTTAGACAGCAGGGGTTTTAGTCTGATCTCTCAGGACAGCAGCTTTCTGCCATTGGCTCCAGCGCTGGGAGCAAATGTCGGGAGCATTTGTGCAGTGAAGGTGTCTTTGGGGTGTCGTGTGTGAGCAGGGTTAGATGCAATGAGGGAAATGGTACCAGCGACCATCTCTCTGAATTAGTGTTCCTTCCACGGGCATCAGTAGAGCCAGGATCAGAGGGTAAGGGAACTAAGGAGGCTTAACTGGGCAGAGCCACATCATTTCTGAAGTTGCGTCCTCCTTGCAAAGGCAAGATACATGTTTCCTCATGAATGTTAAGTTGCATCAGAATTAAACTCCGGAGTTTTTGAGCCCTTCAGTCCTTTATTTCTGGGATACCTGAAATTGCACAAGGTAAAATGTTATTGCCAAGATAAATACATATGATTAGTTTTATGGTGTGTGTATTTGTCTTGACGCTAGGTGAGCCTGTTTTGATGAATAGTTGGGTTTCTTCCCATATGTGTATCTTTTGAGATACACAAGCCTCCTGTTGTGTATTTTGTACCAGTAGAGATTTTCTGATGACTTAATTGTATCAAAGTGAAGTTGACGTGTTGGAGTTCTGTAGTGGTTTCTGCGTATTGCTGTCTTACACTGCTTGTGTACTGTTGCTCTGTGGATGTGTGTGTGTAAAAGGGTTGATGAGACTCAAGATATTCAAGTTACATCTGACTTACCTTCGGTTGCATGAAAGCAAGTATTTAAATTATTCTATGCGCTAGAAGATTTAAATATTGGGATTGTCTTTCAAAGGGCAGTGTAAATTCTAACCTATGTTTAATTGTGACAGGAAAGATGATATACAAAGGAAACTTTACCTATGTTATTTTTTTCTTTTGAAAGAATTTTCACTTACTTTACCAGTACCTCATGTCTTTTCTATTACAGCAGCTGCTAATTTTTGGCACTGAAATTGCTGCTTCAGAACAGATGCATCTTTCTTCACAGCTCTCAGTCTATTAAATAAATAATTTTAAAAACAGTCTTCTGAATATTTATTATACGCTATAAAGATACAAAAAGGGGACAAGCCTATTTCTTCCTCCCTTGCAGATCACTTTGAGTATATTAGTATTCTTTAAGAAGCTGCTAGAGACAGCGGTCTAGAGCCAGTCTGTTTTTTATTATAAACATGGAACCTCTCTCCCCTCCCACCCCAACAGGAAAAACACATCATGGGTCTTCCACTAGGATCATTTTAAAGATTGTAGCGCAGCGATAAAGCTTCTAGTTTCATGCTGCCTACACTGGGGGCCTTTGATAAGAGCCACACCTGCTTTGGCATCACTGACTTCAGCTGCACAAAGTGGGAGCCCTAAAATACCTGGGCGTTTCCCGTGCTGACACTGACCTGCTCTGGAAGAGGTCTCTGGCTCATGGGGAGTGTAGGAATTCCCGCTGCTCACCCAATGCATCTAGCTTAGGCCAGACTAAGAGGACAAGAAGTTAGAAGGCCAGATTCCACCTGTAGCAAATGGAGAGGTATCTCAAGGGGTAGCTATTTCTGGGCATCTGAACACCAGTGGATAATTTGTTACTGGAGACTGGGTTCACTCTTACCAGCAATGGGCTGAAGCTAACAGTAGCAAGGGGGAAAAGAAAAAAAAAACGAACAAAAAAAACAGCTTACCACTGACATAGCTTCAACATGGCAGTATCTGTTACAGTTTTAGGGTACAATTTTATGTAATTTCTTTGGCAACAAAGACAGCTTAAAAGGTTTTCCTCTGCTGGCTGCTGGTATGCAGCTCTAGCAGAGAGGGCTTTTTCCTGTCTCCCGTAGGTCCCTCCATCCCTGCGCTGTAACAGCCTGTGGGACCCTGCAGCAAATCGGATTACTAAAATGGCTGGGGTTCTGTTGGGAGGTGGTGGGTTTTTTTGTTTAGAAACAACAAAGGTTGTGGAGTGTTTGTTTTTGTTTGCTCAGAACATTTCAAGGATCTGGTTTAGGCTAACCCCACAAACCATGGCACAGCTGGGCAGGAAGAGGAGCAGACTGCAGTGCCGGCATCTATCTGCTTGCGCCTGAAACGCTCTCCTGCTCTGCTGCTAAAGAAAATACAAAGGGGCTTCACAAACAGCATGAACCTTTCTGATAAATAACGACCTGGTTTTGCATACCCAAGTTTCTGGAGTATTGGATAAACCCTGGCAGTAAGTCGAACATGTTCATTTTGGACTTCAAAACTTCAAAATAAAAATGACAGTTTCGGCTGCTGGGTCCCTGAGTTTGCCATGTTGTTTGAGGTACTGGACTAAAAGCCAGGTTTGGAGACTGACCTTTTTTCTTTTTCTTTTTTTTTTTTTAATACATGTAACTGGTGTTGTATGTCATCTTGTCTTTTCTCACAGCTGTATGAAAACAACCTATGGAGGGGAAAAATGTAGGAAAAAAGCACCTGGTTTAAAATTTTTACTTTCTGAAGGGTTAGCTACCTCTCTTACTCTGTACTTACTCCTGTACCGACCTAGACACTCTTGACTTTCTTCTATAACCTCTTCCAATTAGCACGGCCTGGATGAAGCTGCACGATCCTCTCCCTTGTTCTAGAAAAATGGAGATGAGTTAAAGACCAGAGGAGGCGCACAAGGCCCTTGCAGACCCACCCTTCAATCCATCTCATTCCCAAGCATGGGGAGGACTTCTGATCCCCCTCTGATGCTCTAGCCCTCAGTCATTGAGCCCAGGCTTGTTAGGAGGCTTTAGTTTTACTGTAGCAATTCCTGAAATACAGTTTTATCACTTCAGTAGTAAGGCTTTTCTGTTTACACTGAATTACTGTTGAATTTTATTTCTCTTTCTTTCTGGAGGTGGTTTGGGTTTTTTTTTCCCCCCCTTTCCTCCTGCAGTCAGATGTACACTGCAAATGGCACAGACAGTGCCTCCTATTGTGGCTCGGGCTCAAGGCTTCACATATGTAAAATGTGACTTGCAGCACTTTCTTTGAAGCCTAACCACAGCCAGGGAGCTGTAATTGCAGTCTTTGATTGCGCCGACTTCACTTGTGGATTGGGCTTTGCTAGGGCATGCCTCGCTTGGCCAGACTTCAGCTACAGCCCCCCAGTGAAGCCTTAGATGTGGGAAGTCTTCAGTCTCCTTAGCACATGCCTGTGGTTTCTTGAAAAGAATCCTGATTTGACCTGTTTTATATCTGTAAGGCAACACCATCGTCATTCGTATTTTTTAGGTATTATTTGGTTTATCAGCAGTGGAAGCAATTTCCAGCGTGTAGCCTTAATGCGCAGCTGGGGAACGGCTGGGTTCTAGATGCTGTTTTCAGGATAGCTACTGTGTAATTTGCTGTGCTGCAGCATAAAATAGTTTGGGCTTCGCTGTGCCTGACCCCTTGCAGAATTACAGTGGTATCTGCAGCCACTCTATCGGAGCGGGGGATAATTAGGCACCACGGAAAGGAGGCAGGGGCTGCGAAAGCTGCGTTTGGATTGAGAGAGAAGCGATGGCTGCCGTTTGAAAAAGCGGAGGGCCAGAGCAAGGCCGCGGTCGTTATTTTAACCTCCTGACTTCAAAGACAGCTTGCTGGTATGGGAAGGGGGGAGGAGGCAGGGAACCATCTCAACAGAAGAGCATTTCATTTCCTTCGGTGAAGTAGACATTCCTGGCTGCTAATGGGGAGTAGCTCTGAATCACGGCGCTTGTATCAGACTGCTGTGAACTACTGGCCTGGCGCCTCAAGGCCATTCCTCAACAGGAAGCTGAATGTTTTCATGTAAGACTGAGAGGAAAACCTTCCCAGGAAGAGCAACCTGGACCAAACCTTTGAAAATCCGGGATGAAAAGGCACAAAATAAATATAAAGCTGCAGGGTGCTCTCCCCAGTGTGCCTCTGCTGTTTGCTTGGCCTCTCTTTCGTGCTCCTTGGAAAGGTAGAGCCCTTCGCAGCGCTTTGATCCGCATGTGTTACGGAGCACTGTGCTACTTTTTTAAAAAAAAAAAAAAAAGGCAGGAAGCTCAGAAGGCTTTTTTTAGTTGGGACTTGGGCTGGTTTTATGAGGAAATAGGAACTGAATTAGTCAACACAGACCACCTCTGTTGAAACCACTGGTTTGCCAATGGACTTTCAGCTGTGCTGGTTAAGAGGCCACAGTGGCTTTAAATGTCCTTTTGTGGCTACCAGCAGCAGGTGAAAAATTATTCATTATGTATCAGGGATGGTGGTATTTGGGGGAGGGGAGAACGTCCCTCAAATTAAAGCTATACAGGACAGTTTGATATAAACTTGTGCTTGTTCTTTCTCCCTTACTTAGTCTGCAGCTAAACTTTTCCGGTGTCCTCAACTTTCCACTAAAACAAAGGTCCCATAGGTGGCCTCTGATGAGGAGTCAACTTGTTTAGTAAGATTTTGGGGCCTCAGCTTGAGTTTACTAAAAATCAAAGGGTCCAAAATCAATTGTGGAGGCTTTCTACCCTGGATTACATTATAGCATGTGTAACTCCTTATTTAGGAGCTGTACTAAACGAGTATGGGCAAAATGTCTTGCGTTGTAACGGCTTACACGGAAGCTGCAGCAGATGGAAGGTGAGTGCCCAGTTATAAATGGCCCTGGTTTAAATACTGCTGCTGCAATATTTGCTGATTAACTCTGATTGTGGCTCTTACAGGCTCAAGCAGTCTATCTATTATGATTAGTCTAACAGAAGTTTGCCTTGTGGTTTAAACCATTTCTTCATAAATTTATTCTGTCTTGCCTTGCATGATTCAAGATGCTGGCAGTATATCTTCTTTGTGTGACTAAGCATTTTGTGCTTCTTCTGGTGAAAATTCACCTTCTCCAACGAACTGCATTCCTGTGCTCATTTTGGTTGTTCTCAAAAGCTCTGCGCATTGAACCCTCTACTTGTTTGGCAGCCGAGTAGTACCTGGAGGCCTAGAGGTTAACGTAGATTTTTTTTTTTTTGAGATGCCAATAATCCTGAGACCATTACTGGAGAGCACGTGTCCGTCTTTGGAAAAACGCCTGACTCATTAGACAGTCTTGGGGTGGAGTCCCTGTTACAAACCAGTTGTCTGGGTCAGAAGGGCAGGGGTGATGGTTGAGTTAGCAATTGCGTAAGTCAGCTGATGTAACCCAGAGACCTAATGATGAAGAACTGTTCCTCTCTGGATGAGCAATGCCTGTAAGGCTTGCACTGTCGGCCTTTTCACATGCTGTAAGAGCATAAATCCTTCCAAGATCCTAGTGAACTTTACTGCTAGGTAAGAGGCCCATGGCTGTTACACAACTGGAAGTTGTTCCCTACCCTGCTGAAGAGCAGAACGAATTCTCCCCAGTCGTGTGGATGCATGGTAGGGTCAGTGTTCACACAAGCCTCACCCACCACGTTCCTCTACCCAGGTGCTTACAGAAGAAAGCATTTCTTCGTTTCTGCAGGGATTAGAGCTTGAAGTTGTGAAAGTAGAGGTTTAATTGACCTCAACCACTGTAGTACCAAAGCCTGAGGATGTCTAGTTTTTGTAACAGATATCTGGGTCAAACATTGTAGATAAATGAAATCCACTACAAAAGGGAATTACTTCTGTTATATGTTGAATGTCTAAATAGCTTAAAAGCCCACCTTTCTAGTTGATGTGGACATCTGTTTACAGTCCAAAGTACTCTCCATAAATATTCTTGCAAACTTCAAGCAAGAGCAAGTACCAATACTCTGCACTTAACTTTGACATTGCAAATGCACATTACACTAATACAGTTGTGTCATAGAGTTACAGTGACCCATCACCAGCTTCTTCAAAGGATTTGAAAAAAAAAAAAAGGCTTCATAGAGTCTTTATATCTCTCTCTCTCTCTCTCCTCCCTGTAGGTGGGAAAAGAAATGCTTTCTCAACTTGCAAAGCAAAGGCGGCGACACCAGGACCCCTTCTGGAGATGGAAGCTTGTTAAACCCTAGGTGTGTCCTTCATCCACACAGACCACCCCCAAGGAGTCTGTCTAGGATGTCATTCACCCTGATGTCACTGCTAGAGACACTGAATCATAAAGACAATCACTGCCAAAATCCTTCACTGTCACGAGGTCCAGCCCCGATATAAATAGAGCAAATGAGCTCCTGGGTCAGCAGAGCAGCTTTTGTCTTCACTCCACCTCTGCCTTGCACTCCTAAGCCCCCGTCTCATCTGTGTCCATATCGAGTCAGCAAACAAAGTAGCATGGCTGTCTGCCTGCTTCAGCCAACAGAACAACGTAGACCACAGCTGCCCCATACAGCACATCAAGGAATGGAATTTGCCTGGACCAGGATGACACACTCAACCTTCTTTTTATTTAATGGTGCGACAGGATCAATTTTGGTTTTAGCTTTTTTAAGAAACTTGAATGCTTTTATATTTTAACTTTTAGTTTGTAATTTCTTTGGTGTATATTTTACTAGGTATGAGCTTTTAAACAAGTGTCAGAAATCTGAAATACTTTTTAAATAAAAGGGTTTTTCTTTTTTTTTTTTTCTGACAGAGGAAAAACCTGTATGGAAAAATGGTGGCTTTTTTGTTAAACTATTTGTAACAAATAGTGGCCTCTCAGTCTATATAATACAGTGTCCTATAGAACTAAATAAATGTAACAACAGTCAGCTGGTCAGTAGACACCTCAGTCTTGCATCATCTACTCTGTATACATAAGCAATACATCCAGCAAATCTGACTGCAGTGAGTTCTCCTTCTCACCCATTCCCCTTCTCCTTGTAAAAAGCCCAGCACTTGAATTATTACTTCAATTGTTCTGTATTTGTATCTGTTTTTGTTAGCCTGTTAGTGGGATTTTATGCCAGTTGTTGAAATGAGCATTGATGTACCCATTTTTTAAAATAGTAAGGCACAGCCTTTGCCAAAAATACTGTCAACCGATTATTTTTTTTTTGTCATTCCAGTTTGAGTTAATGTGCTGAGCATTTGTTTTTTAATAAAAGCTTTGTAATAAAACTAAAGTCAATTGTCTGGCTTGAAAAAAAAAGAGACTGGCTTGCGCCAGAATCCCTCGAAGGTAAGAAGCAAGCCCAGGAAGACACAGTCACTTCTAAGGCTGAAGATTTTTGGCTCATTCTTCCCTTGTAGGAAATGCAATGTGTCTGTTCAGCTGCTTGCTCTTCTGAAGTAAAGTAATTTTGGAAGGGGCTTTTTTTTTCTTCCTAAAGAGAGCAGCAGTCTCTTGTTTTCATACCAGGAGTAAGGAATGGGCAGGCTCAGTGCTCCCTTTTGCTTCTCAGTTAGATTTGGCCCAAGTGGAAGTACCAGGGTCTGTGATCCCTCCCTCTATCTTCAGTTTCCTATTAAAATGTTAGTGAACGCAGCAGTGGTTTTAAGCTGATTATTAGGATTATGGATTCCCTTCTTTCTGGATGCAGTCTGTGCCCACACAAGGGGTAGCAGACTACAGTTAAATTTCTTACAGCTCTATAAATTATCCCGCAGTCAGGGACTGGAGCTGGATGCAGAATCAGCTGTGGAGGGCCTGGTTTCATGGTGTCAGATGCACAGAGTCGCCATCGCCTGCCTACTGCCAGTGGTGCCTCTGAGACGTTCATGCAATAGCAAGCAGCTCCTCCACACCCTTCAAAACTGAAAATGTGGGCATTTGAGTCTTTCAAGCCCCAAATGCTACCAGCAACTTCTCTGACACCTTTCCCTTTTTGTTCAGGGACTGGTATTCCACAGCTTTGAAAAACAGACACAGCTGCCTGACTTCTACTAAAGGACCTCTAAAAGTAAAAAAACCACTGCAGCCATAGATAAACTATTTCAATAATTTGTGAGCACCACTGCAAAAGAAGTATTACGAACAGTACACTGAACCAGTATACCTTGTATTCTAGCTCCTGCATCTTATTTGGTGTGAGACTGGACTAAGTCAAGCTTGAGCTACAAGAAATTACATAGGTGAGTTACTGCCTAAGGAAGCTTTGTGATTAAATTGTTTATAACTGACCCTTAAATTGTTGCCTAAGAAATTTTATAATTAAAAATGTTATAAAACAGGTTCCTCTTAAACCAGCATGCATTGCACACAAAACAGATTATAAGAATGTAACCACCATATTAGTTCTTACAATATTTATTTCTAGCAACTAGTGATTACATTAAAAAAAAAAACAACTAAACAAGTGGCCAGGCAAGGCAGTGCTCTCAGATGGCAGGAGAACAGACCTCTGAGAGAACAGCAACTGTATACTGGAATTTTGCAAGACTTGGCTACGTTTCCATTCCAATCAGTTATTCCAGCCTTTGCTGGAAACCTGTCTGGTTTTTGGTTTGGGGTTTGGTTTTGTTTTTTGTTGTTGTTTTTAAAGGGAAAAAAGCAAGTACTTTAGTGCAGTAATTGTTCTAAATCAAGGATTACTGCAGTCAGTTCTGTAAATTACATGTTCCAAAGATAACAGTTCTTTTTAAAACACAACTACTTTATTTAGATTTTTTAATGGCTATTTAAAAAGCCACTTACCCATTTTGCAAAAAAAAATGTTCCCCATAGCGGTGTTAACCTTATGTAGCACGTTGTCCCAAATACACTATGTAGTGAACAGTTGCCTGTCTTAAGGATGAAAGGCCTTCCAGCTCTAATAGTGAAGGAGAAAAAGAGTTCAGGAGCTAAAAATAACATCTCTGCTGTTAACATACAGTGAGCAAGCACCATGTGTTGGGCTCATTCATAGATCAAAGCCCTTTCACTTATAGCAACTATGGGAAAGGTTAACTAATGTGCAAGGCTTGGGATGCTCCCATGAGAGTACCTGAAACAGAGTAACCGCGCTATCCTGGAATACCCTCTGTGACTTGGGTCAGTGTCCGGTCCTGCCCCCCACTGCTGATTGGCATTTGTTGCTGTGGGACTGAAAGAGCAAAATGCCCTGGGCCCTCACTGTACCATGCCGGCTTGTCAGCGGAGACAGATGAGCTAGTAAAAATGGCTCGTGATGATGGTGTTACCCTGGCAGTAAGACTAGGTTTAAATCCTTGTGATACCAAATAAATTATTCCAGGTGAGACTCAAAAACGACACCAAAATTCCTGATGAGCAATTAAAGCAGAAGCCAGCATCTAACCATGTCTCTCTCAGGTGCCTGAGGAGATGATTACCCTGTATTTCCCACAGAAAATGTCTTTAAGGATTTAAATACTCCTACCTAATGGCTGAGTTAATTATCCAGATGCTTCTGTACAAGCATTCATAAACCCGCTCTCTCCCTCTATACTTCATTCCATGCATGTGCCAAAACCAGTTCTGCACAGATCACGGTACAGGTAGTCCCATTCATAAACACAGGAGATATCCAAGTAGCTAGGAAAAGCACGTCCTTCCCCCTCCTCTCACCGAAAAAATAGCAAAGGGCAAAGGCGCAGAACAGGGCAGTTGCGCCAGGATTATTTACAGCTAATCAGGCCAACATCACAGGATGGTCTGGATCCTCAGCCTTCTGGATCACCTGGACCAGAGCCACTTCCCCTCCGTTACATAAAAGAACAATGCTCCAGGCTAACTTTGGCTTCTTACACAGCAAGTGATGACAGATTCACTAGTCATGCTTATAGGGACTCACCAGCTCTAGAGAATTATCTTCTGTTGTAGTTTCCGCTTTGGATTAGCTAACAGAAAAGGCAGTAAGTTAGTTGTCCAAGTGATAGCTCGATGGTTTGGTCAATCTGCAGCAAATGTGGGACCTTAAGGACCCAATCCTTGCTCCAGGCTGTAGGACAGCAGAATCCAGAGTGTCAGTCATCTGCACTCCTTTGAAAGCACAACAACGCACACAGCTTTGAAGCAACCATTCCCTGTTTCCTGATGGCCTCCTGCTCTGATCTACATGGCGGCTAATTAGACTAAAGCGAGACAGGCAGAAAATGAAGGACACTGCAGAGACTAAGAAATGCCCAGTAACCTCTCCAATAACATAACTGCAGTTCGTTCCCTTGCATTCACAAGGGGGCTAACAAGCCAGGCAGCCTCCCCTCCCCCATAAGGACCTAATACCAAGTAGAAGATTACAGGGGAAAGAAGCGACTACACAAATAGCCAGAAGCCTGTCAGCTATGAACACGTTTCTCCTAAGTCAGGTCAGTGACAAAACCACTGGGCTAAGAAGGAAGTTAGCCAAAAGGAGAGCAGCTGTAACAGGAAAATGGCCTGCTGTAAACACAGATGTTCTGAGATGAAGCCTAAAACCTAGAAAGTGTGTCCAAACACATTCATTTTTCCACATGACAGGCCAGGAAGAGAACCTCTGGATTAATGCATGAATTTACCCTGTGAGTTTCCTCATGGATACAAAGATCAGCTTTAGAAAGCAAGCAAGCGAACAAGCATCTGCAGCCCCAGGAAAAGGGACATGTCTGCCAGAAATATGGGAAATGAACCTCTTAACCACCAGCTTTCAGCCATCTGCTCCTCATCCTCCCAGGTAAATACTCATACCTTCAGGCCAATGGGCTTTAGATGACGTCTCCTCCCTGGCTGGCACACTCCTGCAACTACCATAACTTCACAGAGCCACAGAAGCAGCGTCTGCTTGGCTGAGATAACAGTCACTGCTTACCTGGTCTGGGATACTAGGGGTTTCTTCCTGTGAGTGATATTCTACAAAACACATTTTGATAAACTCACCCATCCCAGCTCTCAGAAATACAAGTGACAGGTTTGTTCATCCCTCTCAGCTATGGAAAACAAAAATGAACCAGCAGAGCTAGGAGAAAAATTTCCGTCTGCCTCATACCAGAAGAGCAATTTGCCCAAGAACTGGTCTGTCCTGTTCACTGTGCTGAAAAAAGGTAACTATGACAAAATAGAATCTTCAGCAGAATAAGAAAAACAACATACTCCACAACTTAATGGTGGTCAAGACACTTATTTGGAGAGGCAACTCTTTGAATTTAAACTAATTTCCTACAGTAAGAAAACTGGCTAAAAATTCCTGCAGAATATTGATTAGACTGAGGTAGGACCATCTCTGTGTCTTCTTTTAAGAGAGAACAAGCCACAGAGACAAGGACTCAGATCTTGACAAATCAAAATGCTATATAAGGGTTAGGTTTTCTCATCACCTGCCTGTGAGAGTGAATTGCTGGGTAATAAAAAAGGAGACAGTACACACCGGAACATGGCAATGGCTACACCCCTTGACTGAGACGAAGTTTCAAAGTCTGAGATAGACAAAATTCTTAAAATCTAGTTGCTGCTTTTGCTACCCTGAAATATGTTTCCTTCTTACTCTTCTCCTGTGAAATCTGTTTTATTTTGTAATGACTAACATCATCAGCAACAACTTCTTCCTCTCCACTCAATCCTAAATTAGATAGGCAATAATCATATTTGCAAACAAACCATGCCTGAGGAATTACAGAACGGCCACTGCTTTTTTTCCTGTAAAAACCTAGCTCAAACCCTACCCAACTTCTTAGTACAATGTCTTGAAAGAATTCACAATTAAAACAACTTAATCTAAGGTCCCTCAATAAATTTAACAATGAGTGGTTTTAGTCACTGGTTGAAAATTCAGATTTCATAGGGAAGATTTTGATATATGGTCTAAAGGTTTCCCTTTGTGTGGGACTGGCATGACTGCATGACTCAGAAATAAAACCACTCACAGCACTCAGTTAACCACTGAGCAGTCTAGTTCTGCCTATACTGGTATTCTAAGGCAGTTACTTCCCACATTATTTTTTATTTTATCTTTTAAAAGGGTGAATTTACTGAAACAGAATAGCAAGCAATTTCTCATAATTAATAATAAGTGAATAAATTATTCACTTCTTCCTCTGGTCCATTCGGTTTCACTCCTGCTGTAGGGTTTCTCCATCCTCCTGCTTCTCTCTGGTGTTTGACTGACCCCTCTGCTCCTGCCCTGTCCTGACGGGCAGCTCGGGCTTCCCTGCTGATGGAACAGCACTGCTAAGTGCTCTCATCCATGGGGAAGCAGTCTCCCCTTTCCGATGACCTGATGCTGGATTTCCTATGAACATAAAAAAGGATAGACTTAAATCTAGCCCAGGTCTAACACCTATACTGTATCTTCATTCAGTCCAGTTTGGAAATAAATAGCATTTGAAGAAAGAATAGGAAAAAGACTATTTTCAATTCAATTTAAGGAAGAATTTCCCTGTATATCTGTTCCCCAAATGCATTCCAAGGATGCTACTTCCTAGCTCACAGGTATGTTTTGAGGATCGGATATGATTAAATATCTAGTGTAAACCACAGAAGGATTAAGGGATATCTTAAATGAGATGCATGCATCTACACTATGGGTATAGTTATTATAACTGCTGCCACACAATTATATAAACGTGCAATATACTGTATTTATCAACCAACATTCAATGGATTCTTCAGATCACCTTTCTCCAACAGCTGTCTCACTAGCTTAACCCCTTGTCATTTTTGTTTGGGAGTTACCTCACTTCCAGAGGCAACGGTAACAACTCAGGGAATAGTAAGAAAAGAGTAAGTTGATAGGCATGGATTTTTGTGTTTCACCTGACCTATTTTCTGTTGTGCACTGTTGTAGCATTAGCCTTCCGTGATCCCAGGGAAGCATGGAGAGACTCACACTTAGGCAGAGGGCTGTAACTAAGCAGAAGTAACAGCTCACAGAAAAGACAAAATGGAAAAGCATTAACACCAGTTACTGGCGTTACCCAGTGATGTACCAGTGGGTACCAACTACCCACCACTACTATGACTGCTGAACACTGAAGACTAGGCACAACTTTCTCACCTTTACCAGACTTCATCCAATCTTTTTCAGACATTATGGCCAATACTTAGTTAAATTAGGTAATTTATAGACATGACAACTCCTAAACAGGACAGGAAAGCCTGCGTAAGTTCTTTGGACCATACAGTAGTTGGGGTTGAAGGATGTCCTTGCTAACTCACATCTTGAAATCGGTTCTATTCAAACATATCTAAAATCCTTTACCACATGCTGGATTTCTAGCTGCCATGTCAAATACCAAATTTTGTTACTTCTCTATTCCTCAGCAAATCCAACAAGTTCTCCAAAAGAACTTCCTTCCACACAGATGGCAGAGAAAGTGGCTCTCCTTCCCTGCCAGCAGCCAAAAATTTATGTGGAAAATTAGTTAAAAGAAAGCAAACTTTGTGGGCAAGCAAGCCTTAGCAAACCGCTATACTTAAATCAGGAAAACCTGCTGTATGGGCACTGCTTTTGTTTAGACTGATTTAATTATTTAGATTGATTTTTAGATTTTAATTCCCAATTTCAGTATAAATCAGTTGTAAGTTGAGGTAGGTGCCTGCAGTTTTGCAGTGACTTAAAATGAAACATGACTTAAAATGAAATTCTAAGTCAAACTGGTACCAGTCATAGCTAAGCCCAGTCTTATCTGTCACCGAACAGTTCATTCGCTAAAAACACAATAAAAGCGATTTTTCAAAAATCACAGTCTTCAATGGAAACTTTCCTCCTTGTAATGTTCGCTGCCACTGTAGGAAAGCTCTGCCCTTTGCCAAAAAGCAGTGAGCCCGCGGGCAAAGATTGTGTCTATTGTATGACCATTTGACACATTCATCATAATTTGCCACTATTTCTCCCTTCCACCAATATGCTACTTTAAATGTCATGTGTCAGTAAGTTAAGCAACGTTTTCAGCTATAAACCTATGCAAATAATCTTTAGAGTATAACTCTGCCCTTGAGGTAAACTATATGCTCAACTTTTATTCTAAGACAACCAAATGTCCTTACAAATTTAGATCCAAGTAACAATACTGGCTTCAGTTCACAGATTTGCCAGTTTAGCGTCAACTTAAGCAACAATAGCTTTCAGTCTTAGCCAAAAATAAAATGCCAAGTCTCTAAGAAAGAGAGAGACTTCTTCCTCAGTTCCAATTAATGCTTTTGTTTAAAGAAATAAAAAAGATGGTATCAGGAAAACCACTTATGTGAAATTAACAGCATCTTTCCCTCCCACCCCCCCCCATATTCTCTCTCTTTTTTAAAATAAAAATTTACCACTTTAAAAACCTCATCCCTCTAGTACTGAAAAAATTACATTCTCCAAGTATCTTCTGTCTCCTAAAGCAAGCTATTTAAATGCTTATCATAGATCTCACTCTTCACAGACACTGCCATTTTCCTAAAAGCACCCTGACTGGGTTTTAGAATCCACAGCCTCATTCAAATCAGCTCTCTCCTAATGAAGTATTTCCATGTAGCTTATTTCACCCACGCTCCTTCCTCAAAGGACTCACACAAGTGGTTTTTTATAGGCACTTAAAACATTATTTGGGTGCTTAACTTTTGCTGCTCGCTCTCTGACACTAATGTCAAGACAGCACCCAGAAATTCATCCATAAGCAGCTATGGTAACGCTTTGGCTCAAAAGACAGTGAAGTGGGAGGGTGAAGAAATCGGGAGGCAGTATTTTTTTCCTGACTGTTAGAAGTATAGTCTGATTGCTACTGCCTGAAATTAATAACTAGCAGCATGAGCAGAGTCTTGCTCCTGAAACTGATTCTGTGTTCAAGAAAGCAGATAAACAGCAAACAGAAGGAAGGGGCTAAAAATTGCTGTTTTCTTTCACATTCTCTCAAGAACTGAAGCAGGGTGGGGGAACTTGCCATTAAAATCCACACCAGTTCTCTTCTAATATTCCCCATTGTTTTGAAAATTAAGTTCAAGATTTAAATAAAACTAGGACCCCCAAAATCAAGCTCTTCATAAATACTTTTTTAAGTTCTGAGAAGCACTTCAGTGCTGAAAAGAAACCACTGGAAGCTACATGCCTCACCTGCTTAGACATTCTGGAAAACTTCATTAGGCTTCCAACTGAAACTTTTAGAAATCTCGCCCTAAATTGCAAAGAAAGAATTGCAACATCAGCTGTAAGGAACCCATTAGCCCTCTTGTCTTCTTCAGAGAATAAGGACTTCAAGTAGTTGTCAGAAACATTTTACCTTTTACAACCTCGTTAGAGAAAACTAACGATGAAAAAGCCTGTGAAATATAAATGCAGTATATCTTACAGCTGCTTATGCGTGCAGCTTTCTAGGATCCAAAACAACAGGACTCAAACAGAGTTAATGTAAAGTAGCTGAAGATTCAGAGTTGCAGCAAGGGCTTCCAATGGCTGGAGTGCTTCAATCTGGCTCAGGGCATCGCCGCATGTCAAGGAAGAGTCAGGGAGGAGAATGGTTCCTTCATCAGATCATAGACCACTGTGTTACCTAGGCCTGCTCTGCCACCAGCAGAGCAGACAAATCTCAGCCTATGCACAATCAAGACCCGCTTATTGTAAATGTGTGGTTTTACCAGTTTCTATTGCACAAATGCTTAATAGATCCATTTGAGTATGCGAGGATAATTAAGCAAAAAAAAGGGGGATTTTATTTGGTGCTAATTCACCACATGCAAATTCCAGCTGTTTACTGCAGACCTACCGCCAAGCATACACTTCTTCCCACAGCTCATCAGAAAGCCTCTCGCTGGTGAAAGTGGTTAATCCACAAGATTTTTGTTGCTGAAGCCAAGACTGCAAATGGGGGGTTTAGGTTACTAATGACAAAAATTTTGCATTCTTTAACTAGCGAATACTGTAAGGGTTTGTCCATTTACAGAAAACCACCCTAGAAGTGGTTGCTGGCAGAAAAATGGGACCAGAATAGAAGAAGCTGTTACCAGGCAGGACAGAGATGCACCAAGCAAAGCAGCAGTGAACAACAGGCTAGGAAAAAATCCTGTTATCTGGCAGCATGAAACAGCCAAAGTAAGCGACAAGTTCCTCAGTGCCCGCCAAGCAAAAGCCTTGTGCTAAAATATCCTCCTGTGCCCTGGCCAACTTAGAGCATCTGACCCAAGGCTGGAAACAAAACTTGGCCTAATGCCTCATTGTGATGCCTCATGCCACCACACTACAAAAGAAACGGCTCCTTTAATAACTAGGTTTGGTGTTTTGTATTATTCCTACCCCAGGAGCAACCAAAACACCCAGCCAGCATTAGAGCTTTATGGTGCTTCTTTCTCTGCAAAGAATGCACTGCTGCGAGTTACTTGCAATTTATAGAAAACCAAATAGAAAACTTGTAAGGGAATAAGAGAAGAGTGAACCGAACAAGTGCAAAGCTGCTCCATGGGCATACAAACCTAAATCTGATTAATGTATTACCAGTAACAACCCCAGACCTCATTACATACTATTCTGTGATCATATACATTTAATTTAAGACCCTGCATAGCACTGCATTTTTAAATGGAAAAGTATACTAGATAGCAAATGGTACATAAAAAGGGATTTCAGTTATAACGTGAACTTTTGAGGAGATCATAAAATTCAAGACAGATCCTTCTACAAATCATCTTTACAGTTACCAGATCGTGGCTCTACTTAACCCTTCTCTAACAGAATTCAGCAGAAGCACTTCTCTCTGGCTGTGAACAGGAAAAGCTTCTAAAGGAACATATAACATGAAAAGATCTAGCTCTCAAAGGAATCATAGCATCTGCTTTTGCTCCTGGTCTCAGCTGTTCCGAAAGGCACAGGGAAACAGACATCATTCAGGTCAGTTTTATAATTGCTCATGTGGTTGCAAACTGTAGTGAATAAAAATACTGAGATGTGGGTCACTGCTGTGGTACTAGTTAGAAAAGTAAGAATGTAGTACCATAGCTACAGGTGCAAGAAGACTACTGCCTCTCATGAAAAAATTAACTCCAAAACTGTCAGGAGTAAATTTTTAGGGAAAGTTGGTCACTATGAACTACAAAAACTGCTTGTGGTTTGCCCACAGCTTTAAAGTGGCTTGGTACTGTAAAGTGGCTTTCTCTAGATGTAAAAATAACAAGCATGCATTAAACTTCGGCAATTACGTGTTGATAGCTTAATAAAAATTATTAGTATGAACATTTGCAATAGCCATCAACTATATATCTATCAAAATGGACACAGGCTTGAAGAACAATACTCTGAGACATGGAAAACACTTCGTATCTCATGATGCTACACAGTGGATGCTTACACAAAGAATTCACTAGGGAAGAGCAAGCATCTGTAGTTTCACACAAGTTCTCCAATCTCCAAAGCACAAAGTAACACAACAGAGATTGTTTGCTAGTTCCTACATCCTTTAGTACCTACCTTTCTGACCACAGGAATACGTTACATTGAGTTAGCTTACACCTAACTCATTTGCAGACTTCACTGACCAAAGCCTGGCACAAAGTCTGGAACACACAAGACCTTTTCACACCAAGACAACCTTTTGGGTGGGCAAACTGGAAATACCTCTTTTTCAGATGCCCTTCTCTTTCTAATAACAAGTACAGATTTAACTGGACAATCAAATCTTGATACACTTAGCTTTATACAGCAAGTTTCTTATTTTTTTCTTCTCCAGCGTGATAAACATTCAGTAATTTATAGTAAGCGGCTCTACAGAAGAGATCAACAGAGAAACCTCAAAAGTTTCACAGATTTTCAGATATAAAATTAGGTGTGATATAATAATATTTCAGATATAATATTTCAGATATAATAATTCAGATATAATATTAGGTGTGATAAAAGCCTTATCCTCAGAACAAACATCAGGAGAAGAACCACCAAATATGGCATTAAGAAAACAAAACCAAAACAGAACTCTGAATCTCATTTTGAAGCCACTACCACGCTTTTCAGAGGCCTGATTCACTGCTGGAGCACTGGGCTTGTAGTAATGGATCTCGTGGCTCTGAAGAGCCCATGCTGGATGCTGTAATTAACTCCCGTCTTGTCCACAGCCTGCCATTTATAACAACTGGTTATTGAAAGACATTTTCACTGTCACTTCAAAATCCTTGTGTCAGATGGTTTGGGGGGAAAATACAACTCGTCTAAGAAAGAAAAAAGATACTTTTTCAAGTTGTTTTATGCAGTTGCTCCATCAACCCTTCTTCCTACTGTGCAAAATAAGGCATAAGTTCAAAAAACCTGTATCTGGACAGAGATGGACTATTCACTTCAAGGCAGCTACTCGTTTCCAGGGGCTAAACTTCATCATCAGAGAATTAGCATACATTAAATTCTTTGGCAATGCTGTTTTCCCAGCTAAATTCCTACCAAGGTGCCAGTCCCCACAATGAAGGAAGAAGGAAGCAACAAACTCCGCTTTCCATTCCAGATTCAACTCCATACTGCAAGTTGATATCCATGTCTTCTAAGAAAATTAATCTCCTATAGTAATATACTGGAAAAGCTCAATGAGTTTTGCAAACACGGAAGCAGGTTTAGAACTTCAGGACACCTGCCCTCAACAAACAGGCAGCTGTTACTATTGACCCACATACAAGTATTATTGTGCTCAGTGCCATTAATGGATAATATTTCTTTTGCTAGAGCAAAGCGAAATTTTAACTTCCACACACTTAATTCCTCTTCAGATCAAACTTTATTGCAGCCTCTTGCACTTTATACTCCATAAGCCACTCATGCAGAGCATCCTCCTCCAGACCAATTAAGATTCTGCTTTCAACTCCCTCTGAAAAGTTTGCTATGCGCCCATCTTCTCCCCAGCCACGTCAGCAGCTAGGATGACCACAGATGGAGCATGTTTGGCAGCTGAAATGGCCCAGATGCTGAATCTAGAGACATCTTCCCAGCTGCAGTAGCTGGGCTCACGTCCGACTCCTCAGCTGTTGGCTGTCAAGCTGCCCTCAAGCTGTGCCAAACATACATCTCAAAGCTTTGACCAAACTGGGGCAAATGCTCTAAATCTGCGAGGCCTGCTGACAAAAAGGATAACGAAGACTAAAGGTTTTAAAAGTAGGCAGTGAAGGAAACCAAAAAACCTTCCTCCTTTCTCTTCTATCCCTCATTTTTTTACCACAATCTTTTTTCCCCTATTAATAAAAATTCAGGAAGAGCTGACTGGTGAGAGCAGGTCTAATGCACCATGTCCTAGTTTGAGGTACTGACTAGCAGGAGATTCCCCTTCACTCACACACACTACATGCAGTGGAACATGGCTCATGTACCTCCGCATCAAGTAACAGGCATAGCAAGGGCTGGGAAATAATCTTTATCGAGGGAAAGGTGGAGACAGACAATTCCTTTATTTCATAACTCATTCCCTTAGCCTCCTAGACATCTTTAAACCACCGAAGTTGCAGAAATTCTTGTACAACCCAGGAACGACTATTTAATATCCTACTTCTGACCAATTTCATCACAATCTTGAACCCAAGAAGGGAATGCTACATCCTCCATGCCTCCTCACTGGGCAGCAAAAGAAAAGGCTTACCTTGATTCAATGCTCTCAGTCACTCAATTACCACTATGCATTCTGATCTAGAGTTAAGGAAGAGTATTTGAAGTTTTGGCCCTTTACTTCGTCTCTGCTCATCCTGGCACACTACTCCACATACTGATAGAATAAACCACCCCCACCCACCAGTAAAGTACCTCCACATGGCCTATTTGCTACTGAGAAAAAAAAGCCTCTTCTGAAATAGCAAGCCAAACTTACAAATACCTCTTTCAGGTTTCTTGTATGTATTACATATATACATACTGTACCTGTTACAGCTCCTGAAAGGAAAACATTGTTTTAGAGGAAGTTTGTTTTTCTAAAATATCACATTTAATAGTCAAAAATATTTTGCACATTTAATATTAAATAGCCTATGCCTTGCTATAAACCCAAGGGTTTCCAAATTAAAAATAAAGATGATCTTCTGAGTAAAGGGAGCAGCATCAAGTTTATTCTGCCTAAATGTTTTTGTAAAAGACAAATAGCATTTTTAAGACACAAGAGTAATACATGATCCCATTTTTAATTACTACTGAAAACACTACTTCTGAAGCTAACTTCACCCTGCAGCACTTAAAAGTCACTAAACTGAATTACAGGCACTAAGAACCTTCAAGTGAAACAGACTTCAAATGCAGTAAGTGTACTGTATTTTAGGAAAACCAATTTGATTTAACAATATATTAGTAAAGGAAAGAGACTGTCTATAGTACCACTTCTTTCGTTTAACCCTCTTCTTTCAAGACAAGTGATAGGACAGGGGGTAATGGTTTTAAACTGAAAGAGGGCAGATTTAGATTAGGTATTGGGAAGAAATTCTTTACTGTGAGGGGAGGTGAGACACTAGAACAGGTTGCCCAGAGAAGTTGTGGATGCCCCATCCCTGGAAGTGTTCAAGGCCAGGCTGGATGAGGCTTTGAGCAGCCTGGTCTAGTGGGAGGTGTCCCTGGCCATGGCAGGGGATTCGGAACTAGACGATCTTTGAGGTCCCTTCCAACCCGAACCATTCTATGCCTCAAAATCAGAAGATCTGTAATTAGGAACCAGGATCCAATAAACCAACAATTTTTATTCTCTACCAAGAGATTTCTTGTCCGATTGTGTGCAAGGAAATTAACATCTGTTAGCCTTAGTTTCTTTATATGCAAACTGAATAAGATGTTGGGGGAGGGAGGAAGAGGCAACTTAGAGTTAAGTAATTATTCAGCATTTCTTTAACTAAAAAAAATGTATATATAAGCACTCAGTTTGCAGATCCAAAACATACCTATACAACATATACAAAGTAAAAGAAGGGTACTACTCAGTTGAAGTGAAACTCCAACCCTCATGCCCACTTGCTCTGCAGTATTTGGAGGAAAGGCAGGATTTGCAGCACTCCCACCATGAACAAATCCAGGTTCTGCTGAGCCCCAAGGAAATAAAGTTGCAAAACCGAAGGCAACTCACATGGCCAGACACACCTACTTGTTTACACAGCACAGATTCCAATTTCAATCCCCCAAAGTACTCAACTACAGTAGTGATGTAGTGTGTAAAAATTGACACTTTAAATGAGTAGCCAGGAAATAAAGCCAATTTACAAGGCCCTAGAAAGCATATGGAAGCTTTCACTAGCTTCCTAGCCTAGGTCCTTCAGAATAGAAATCACCTCTTCATTATGTTTCTACAGCACTCAGCAAAAGGAGGCCCTCAACCACTAATCGAAAATGCCAAAAAATCCCAACACAAATCATAAGCTCAGCTTTTAAATGCTATATTGGGGACCTTCTGTCCAGGTGACAGCCTACCACTGAGGGATTATTTTTTTTTTAAAAAAACAATGAGATACTAAAAAAATTACTGTTCAAGGCACTGTAATTTACACCTACAGTTAAGAAAAGCACTACAGTTAAGAAAAATCCTAACAAAACAACTTACTGCCTTTCCGTCACTGCATTCGCCAGAGTGAAAAGAGACTGCCACCCAGTGGACTACAACCAAGTACATCAACTGCAAGCCATGACATTCAATACGGAATTGTTGAAAATTTTATTTTTAAGAAAGTGCGGTTATTTTTAGAATTTTCTCCGTTAATATAATAATGTTTCAAATACATAAATTCACTTGTCATTCTGTCCTGCACCTGAAAAATCAGCATTTGCATGAAGGCACTGTACATATAAAGCTTTTCACAATTACCAGAAAAAAATAATCTACCAAATCAAGCTTTCACCAGAGAAGTAGTTAACTAGTGCAATCACCCAATTTAGAGGTGGGTTATGTTCTAAACGCAGCTTGTGCCATCCTTTGGAAGGTTTAAACACAATTCACCTGTAATATGGCAATGCTGAATAGCATACAGAGATAGTTTAACACCTCTTGAGGTTTGGAGTTCATTTGTATTTGTAAAATCCTTCTCCAGTCTTCTTACCCAGCTTCTTTTCTTGTACCAGTTTATTCAGGAGTGGGCTGGGTGCAAAAAGAGGATTGTTGGGCTCTAATGAATGCCATCCTGGTGGAAGAAAAAAAGCCGATGAATTAGTAACAGTTCTGTTTATATGCAAAGATAACAGTGATCTGCATCTCCTTAGAAAAGTATTAAGAGGTCAGAAAACTGAAGGAGGTTTGGAACTTATTCTAGACTCTCCGAGACCTTTCAATACAGATTCATAAAGCACAGATCAGTATTGATGATTATGAGCAAATCTAGCAATTAGACTTTAGGTGTAGTATACTCTGAACACCTTATAATATCTATGACTGAGGATTTTTAATATTTAAAAAAAAAATTAAAATTTTAAAAATGTTGTTAAGTACAAGGAAATAAAACAAAGGCTATGATGAAAAGAAATTCAAGTGGAAAGAAATTCCAGGTTGAATTTCTACCTGCGAAAGACATGGTCAGTTAGAACAATATAACACTACTCTACAGTACTGGCTAAAAGCAAAAGAGGTTTCATTAAGATGCTATTTTAAAAGTGACATTCTGCCTCAGAGAATATTTAAGGTGCTCATTCGGAATAATACAACAACCATCAACAAACCATCACCAATTATGTCTTTTTTTGTTATTGTACTGACATTCATCCACTTAACAACTGAACTGAAAGGAAGACGGTATTCTTGCACCTTTTAAGGTATTTACTGGATTTCCTATTAATTGAGAATGAAAACATGGTTGGCAGAAAAAGGACAGGGAGTCTCAACCAACCTTTGTTGGTATTCATCAGAATTTCTTACCTCCAGTATGTGTCTCGCTTCCCACCGATTCTTTTTAGTTATATAAAGTTCCATTAATATTATTATTATTTTCCACTAGAACTTGATGAAGTCAGCAAAACCACCGCTGTTCTGTCCCCATGTACATAGGGTACAGGCATACAGTACAAAAGCCATACTCATACAGCATTCTGAGCTGAATTCTCATTCCTTTCTCCTCAACAGTTAAAACGCTATGCCAGAAACATTGTTTAAACTAATTAAGAGTCAGATTTTCATCAGAACATTCACTACAATTTAGCTAAAAAGGGGAAAAATAGAAGAAAATAAGCATGCAGTACCATCTATAATGTATTTACTGGTATCCAACCCAACATAGTCCAGCAGTTCAAACGGACCCATGGGATAGCCAGCCCCAAGCTTCATAGCAACATCAATATCTTCCTTTGATGCATCTCCTAGAGAAAAGATTGACAGTTTGATGAACAGAGAAGATTCCGCATCTACTTGGCGCCACTCATAAATAATTAACAGGGTATTATTTCACCCTGGTGCAGCTCTTCACAGAAATCTCTGCACGTTTCAGAACCATAAAAACTGGAGTCAGCATACACATGCTGGAGTATAAAGCTGAATCTCTCACAAAAAAAAAAAAAAGCAAGCCCTGCAGGCCTGCTTTCCATTTTTCTAGCTTCCTCTTGCATTTCAATATAGATCACTACACTATTGATGGAGCCACAGCTACTGTGCTCAACCTATCAGAAAGACTAGAGGAAGAATCGGTCACTATGAAGAATCAAGAGCTTCTTTTAGAGGCAGCTGAATAGTGTAAGTAAGGAAAGATCTCAATTTCAGCTTCATGGGATCAGCAGCAGCTTTGAATGATGCACAGGATAGGATAGGGCTACCCTTACTCTACAACAGCCAGAAGGCAAGTGATAGACAGCTGATGGACAAGGCAGGCATGGGGAGGGAGGCAGCAGCAGCTGAGTTACTTGCTTAGTTACAGCAGCTTTCACTGGAGGATATCCATCAGCACCAGAGATGGCAGATCGGAGTGACCTGAAGAGACTATGCAGGTGCAGCTAAATTTGTGACTTACAAAATTATTTTAAAAAAAATTAATAACCAAAATAATCAGAAATTTGTTACTTCTACCTCAGTCTGTGCCTATAAAAATACAAATCCTGCATTGCCACATTGTCACAGTTAACATTCACCTCATTCTTTTGTTGGGAATGCATATTTTATACTGCCATGAAAGCAGATGCACTCTACTGCTTATTTCTAATACATATTTTGATAAAGGCAGTGCACTACTTTGTCGATCCTGTAAAATGGACGAAGTTAAACAAACTGCAGAGGTACTTGTTAGGTAACCTCCATGCTCAATGCATACAAGCGTCCAAAAGTTTGGCAGACATAGCCTATGGAATTTATACACCTAAGACCAGAGAATATTAGAAATACATTTCCAAAATCTCTGCAAAGAGAACAATTTCAGTGAAAGTTCCGTATGAAGTAATGATTTCTATAATAATATCTCCTTTTACTCTTTAAAGCTGACAGTTATTTTTTTAAACCACATTTTATTTCTGAGAAACTGAGAAAATTAGCCTTTATAATAATTTCAGTTTCCCAAACACACGTAAATCTTCAACCCATAAGTTGATGCAGATGTACATACTTCTTCAACAGATCTGTCCCACTTTGTCAAACCTGGGACTCGGCCACCTGACAGTATACAGCTGCATTACAATACATTTAAAAATAATAAAAGGGCAAACAAGGGTTGTATCCCCAGCTCATACTAGTCTCTGAGTATAAAGCAGACTCCCATAGAAACCTGACTGACTGCTTTTTTGGTTTTCCACTAAAAACAGGGCAGTACAGACCACCACAGTTTTTTATAAATATTAATATAAATTAATATTTATAATATGCCCACTGTTTAAATCACTGTTAATATACTAAAGGTATTTTGCCTATGCAAAAGCGCACATCTAACCCAAGGATATTTTATATATTTAAATAAAGACTCAGGGACTGACCCAATAAGATGGTATTTCAGTGCTTGGGGTTGCCAGGAAAGAGACCCAATTTCATACTGAAGTGGATGACAATCTGGCTCAAGTGTTTACTCTGAGAATTAATGCAAAGGATACGATAAAAGTTTAACCTGATATAATGGAAAATATGAATTAGAAGACAGCCATCAGGCTTTTCAAAACATTAACCAGCTTTTTAAATAGATTTCATTAGAGTTAAAAATTTATAAATTAACAAGTTTGGAAATTTCACATTGTTGAACAAAATACAAACAGAATAAAGATTAAATGAAAATATTGTTTTGCTTAGGCAGAAAAGAAGTCAATTTTAACATATAATCTCAGTGACTGTTTTCTTCCACATTTAATTAGAAGTTCTATTGTCTCCTGAAATATGCATAATGATACATGTGACTTAACAAAGGCACCTCTTTTACACACACTGGAACACCCATACGCTTTATTTAAAATTGTGACTTTTCTAAGAGAATAATGCCCCCTCGCATCCATGCCTTTGCCTCTCAAGTCACTAAAATTGCTCTTTTCTCCATTTGAGATGTAATTAGGTACATCTGTTGATGAATAAACAAGTAGTGTTGGGTTTTATTTTTTTTCTGGAGATCAAACCATCCCTTCCATGTGTTATAAAAGAGATTTTTAATATTTAAAGCATTATTTGGTGGAATCCTGATAATGGAGTGCTTTCATCTATAAAAAAGCAGTGATTTCAAAACCAAAATGTTTCAAATGACATTCTTAGTAGCACGGAGCTATGAGCAGAACACTTGAAACAAAAGCAATTATACTTCATAATTTCCTCTTTATCCACGCTATTGGCTTCTTTCCTTTTCAAAACAATTATCAATTTGAAAAATTTAGTGGTTCTTTGAGGACTCGTGATTATTTCTACCTACCCTCAGTATTAATGTAAAAGAGCCCAACAGTGAGATGGGAGTTCCTAAAGAACTTATGTCTAAAAAAGGACATAGTGCATAGGACGAAGTGCGACACTGAGTATTATACTACTTACCTCACCTGAAAATTGCTATTCTATTTCACAAGTCACATAAGTGAACTCAGAAGAACTTTGCTAATGGTCCCATTATGGGATTTTCAACCAGTTTCATTAATGTCTCTTGGGATGGAGAGAGGGATGTTCCTGATTAGTTGGCAGGGGGTATTTTTACAATGGCTTTACACTCACCTTGTCATCTCCAAAGCAGAAACATTTTCCAGCACCAGAAATTTTCCACACATGTAACTAGTACCTTCTGACTCTGCATACACTGACTTTTCAAAGTGAAGACAAGGTTTTTCCAACTTCGCATATTGGCTCACATTTGAGGTTCACTATTCACTTCCAGCCTTTAAGGTCTGAAAGTTTTGAGGGAAACCCAAGGCTTTTCTGAAGGGATGTAACATTTACCAGTGTTATATGTCAACATTCCATGAAGTCAATAACCCAACAAGTACCTCTCTCAAAAAGCCGAACAGCTTCCATCATATATGGTACCAAGAGACGGTTTACAATAAACCCTGGAGTATCCTATGAAAAGAAAAAGGGATTGTCAATAAACATTCTTTACTAGTACTATACTTAAGTGCTACATGACACATTAAACAAGTGGATGAAGACACTTATTGAATCATCAACTTGGGGTACTCTCTAAACTGTATTTTTCATCTGATTTATCTGCTTAGCATTAAAACACAAAAGATGAATTTCACAAACATAAACATTCATCATGACTGAGAACAATAAGACTCCTACAAGCCCAACTCAATTAATCTTAAAACAATTTAATGTGGCCAGTTGGCAAACGCCTTTTCTGTAGCAAAATTCTGCTGATACAATTTCCTGAAGGATACGAGAAGAGTAGTTCTTCCATAACAGTTTTTTTTGTGTGTTCACTACTACAAACACTCCTGGCTAAACAGTCTACTTTTCTACCACTGCTCACGGGTAAACCATGCTTTTGACAGTTGGGATCACTTCAATAGCAAACACCAATACTATCAATGAAAAGATAAGAGACGTGATGCCATAAGAAGATAACAAGTTGATGCAGAACTTCTCTTACACAAGCTTTAATCAAAATCAAAAATACAAAATAAAGAGAAAGAGCTTTGCGAATAGAGGATTATTTCGTATACTACTACTGTTTCAGATGTTTATTGTTCATTCCATTTTATCTCAATATTCAATAGAGAATTCCAACAAACTTTTCTTCTACAAACAGGAATTTAAAAACAAAACAACAAAAAAAAAGAAAAAAAAAAGGTTCAGACATGAAGACTGCATTACCCTCTAGCCAAGCTAATTTATAACAATAATTCTTATATATTCATCATATATTCCACACATTACATACTGCAAAACTGTGACAGTAACAGGAAAAAAGTCAACTAAGGCCACAGAACAGTTTAGCAGTACAGCCAGAATTAGAGTCCAGCATCCAGATGCCGAATTACTGGTAACTACTGGATTGCAGGCCCTTCTTTTTATGACCAAATGTCTCCTGGGGGCTATGAAACTTAAGGCAATAGCTTGCATAAAGCTACACAGACCACAACTTAATGGATTCGGAAAAAGTATGCTTAGGAAGTAGGGTGTTCCTCTAGAGAAAAAAAACAAAGCTGCGAAGCAATGAAGATTAATATGGGTCTAGTTACTGCAGTCTTAAGAAAAACTTGCAATAAGCACACACCATGGAGGATTCATCCAGCTGCCTCACAGTACAGGAGGTAGCAGTCTTGTCTCAAGCAAGGCTAGAGCTGAGCTCCTGCTTAAGCTCTCCAGTCCAGGCTTCTGCAGGACTGGAAAAGAAAAATGAAAACCTGTAAACCCTGGTACTCATGAGTTTTGCGGCTCCAGACAAGATGTCTAGAGCACTCTACTTTCAGGAGTTTGTGGTAAATGTGGGTGTTTTCTTTGCCAAAATGCTTTTAATAGGGAAGAGAAACTGGACAAAATGCAGCCTAGAAATTCTTGGTTTATGTCTACTAAAACCTACCACCTTAAAATTATCAGTTTTCAAGAACAGACCTTCTGAACATTCTACAATCAAAACATACTCACCTTACAACTGACAGGACTCTTTCCTACCGCTTTACTGAAATCCATAAGTGATTCAAAAGTCTTTTGGCTGGTCATTGGAGTCTTGATGACCTGGGCAGAAGGAAGGTAGGAAGAGCGTAAGCACATTTATGAGCAGAATCTCTTTCATTTTCCAGGACAGCAATGATTAAACTGTAATCCAGAACACTATTCCAGAAATTCAGAAAACATCTGTTTTGCAAAAAGCAATTTCAGTGGATATACATGTAACAGACATAGAAATCTATTTTAAAGACAGATTCAGCATTTTGCACATTTTGAAATTATGTGTTTCTTTAAGACACTTTCCCATGCAGCTAGTATGGATGGTAAAAGGGACCATCCTTTGGAATCACATTTAGAGATTATAGTACAACAGAACAACTTTAAAAGCTGCATAGCCTCTGTTGATTTGGGAGACACAGTGGCATCACTCTAGAGAACCATATTAACAGACATAGTTCCTGATATAAAGGGTTGTAATATCTATCCTGTGCCCAATGTAAACATGACACAAACATTTAATTCTCAAGAAGATTTAAAAACTATCTTTCAAATTTGTGACAGCCTCTTAGCTTTTGAGTAGTACATTTCCATGTTGATCTTCTTTAAAACTGACTCTTTTGTCACATGTACTATTTTCTATACTTCACTGAAGCTGGGATGCATTAATTCATTTAGTAGAAACCTAACCCTCTCTAACCCCCCCCAAAAAAGACAAAAAAAAAAAAAAAAAAAGACTTGCAGAAGCAGAACTGGTGGTGATATTTGCGTTGAAATTGACCGCCATGTGCAGTAACTGAAAACTGCAGTACATAAGCAGTTAAGGCTGACCTCCCTGTTCATATAATTAAGTCACACAGAGATTTCCCTCATCCTAATGATGTAAGGCCAACACGAAGAAACACTGTTAGGACTGAGGAAAAGGCTTGTTTCTCAACAGAAAAAACAGTGGTTTTTTACTTTGATATTAGATAAAAATATCTGAGATACTTAAATAAGACTGCAACAGTTTCAAGAATGAGGTTTTAATATACCCTTCAGAATTTTGAAACATTAGCACTAGCCTTTTGGGTTATTAGAGAAAGAAATCCCCTCAAAGCTATGTGCTTCTGAGCATGAGATCAACAATCTATGAAAAGAGCAGATAAGACTCAAAGGCACTGCAGATTTGTGACCCATGAAGGACAGCTTCCATGACAGATGACTGGCAATTTCAGTAATATCTTTCATAGTTTTGGCAATTCTCTTGATTTTGCCCCAATTATTTAAAACTGAAACATCTGTTTTACGTAGAAAATGTTGTTCTACATTGTTTGTCAATGCCAATCCAGATTTACAGCAGTAGATCTGAAACAAAAGCAGAGCTTTAAAAAGTGTATTTATCTACTAACATTGACGCCTTTCAAGATCAAGTCACTAAAAGCACAGCTTCTGTGTTTTAAAGTTCTTCAAATACCACTCACCAATTGGAGTGACTCTGGGCTAGGACATTCATAAATCAGGTGAAAAAACCCACAAATTATAAAGATTGACCACAGCAGTCAGACTGGGATTGCTATGTTTTGGGTTTTTTTACAAACAATAATAAGTATCTTCTGTATTTTTCAAATCTCACAGAGGCTTAGTTTAGATTTCCAAAGACTGATTTGTTTTAGGATTGAGATAAGACATAGCACATTTCATCCACAGAAATAAATTACTGCAAACAAGCAGTCCTTACCACAGGAATCAATAAAGCCTATGTTAGCCTAAGGAATTATACTAAAGATTTCTGTTATCTCTGACAACATCAACGAAATTCCTCCCTTTCCTTCTTACAACATTTCCTCAGAGCATTTAGTCACAATATACATTATGCGATATTAAACTAAAATAAACCAAACCACTCCACATGGGTATCGAAGTTAGGGAGAGACAATTTGCAAGTGTCTGAGCCCTCATCAGACAACCACACTCCGAATCAAATTTGTTCATTTCAGCCAAAAGGTTCAAACATTTCAAAAGGTGGAGGAAGAGAATGATACATTCAAAGACACAGAGCAAGCAACTGCATAATATGTGTTTTAATGGGAAACAAGCAAACAATGTAATAAAGTGAATCTCAAGAGTTCAAAAGGCAGGCACAACATATTTGAAGTGCTGGTCACCAAAGCAATACTAGAACTAACCACTCATGGGACAGAGGAAAAATGTTTACAGCATTTAAGGGCACAAAGTACATGAAACTTTGGAGCAGAGTGGCCAAAATGCAAAGTTTATTTTCACTTACTTAAGAGTTTTTAAGTTCTAGCTAATCATGGTCAGTCGTAACAGGGGAAAGGTGAGAAAAAGAAGAAAAGACCTGTCATTTTTTCTGCAATGTGACCCTTACTTTGGAGGCTCAGATAAACACTTATATCAAATTATTTCTTATCCTGCTCTGCATTGCATTATTATCAGAAATTGCATGATGTAGCCAAAGAGACTATGCTTAGAAAAGACATCTGAAGAGTTATGTAAAAACTTCTTTTTACACTTCCTTAAAGGCTGGGAAATACTGTAATACTTCCAGACAAATCATCTGTAAGACTGAAACAAACATGACTGACTTTGTTTCAAAAGTCAGGAAGCAGTTAAGATTTCAACTCACGTCATTTTCTATCGATTTCTACACTGGTAACAATCAAATTCTTCTGTCAGTCATCGGATGATTTTGTTTAAGCTGTCACTAGTTCTTATTAATCAGCTTGCCTGCGTGCCTGAAATGATCACTATAAACAGCACCTCTGTTGGCAGTTCTATGGAGAACTTTGGATCCTCGAGACTGAAGGAGTTACCTCTTGTCTGTTCAACCTGCCCCTCAACAGAGGTTGCACCACCCTCTTAGCACTACAGGTAGCTTATTCCATACCAGAAGAGGTGCAAACAGATCTACTCTTTCATCTAACTGAATTTTTACTGACGACAATTGCATTGCTGTGATACATTCTGCCCCTCTACTCTGCTCTCATGAGACCCCACCTGGAGTACTGTGTCCAGCTTTGCAGTCCCCAATATAAGGACATGGACCTGTTGGAACGGGTCCAGAGGAGGGCCACGAAGATGATCCGAGGGCTGGAGCACCTCTGCTATGAGAGCAGGCTGAGAGAGTTGGGGTTGTTCAGCCTGGAGAAGAGAAGGCTCCGGGGAGACCTTATAGCGGCCTTCCAGTACCTGAAGGGGGCCTACAGGAAGGATGGGGAGGGACTCTTTATGAGGGAGTGTAGCAGTAGGACGAGGGGTAACAGTTTTAAACTGAAAGAGCGGAGATTTAGATTAAATATTAGGAAGAAATTCTTTACTGTGAGGGCGGTGAGACACTGGAACAGGTCCCATCCCTAGAAGTGTTCAAGGCCAGGCTGGATGGGGCTTTGAGCAACCTGGTCTGGTGGAAAGTGTCTCTGCTCATGGCAGGGGGGTTGGAACTAGATGATCTTTCAGGTCCCTTCCAAGCCAAACCATTCTATCATTCTGTGATTATGTTGATGTTGTAAGACACTTACCTCCACAAGCTTCATCATAGGCACAGGATTGAAGAAATGGAGACCACCAAATCGGTCCTGCCTGGTGGTCGAGTTAGCCAACTGTGTGATTTGCAAGGATGACGTGTTACTTGCAAATATTGTATGCCTGGAAAAAAGAAATATATGGATTGCATAAACGACAGATATTTTTCTGCCAGTAGGAGACCGGTGCATTAAACATCCATAGACATCCATTGGCTAACCATCCACAGAATTCTCAGAAATATCCCTGCTGATTATCATGGTCCTTTTGCTGAGGTATAAGTACAGCGATGATGAAATAACCACTGGAAGTGCTCACTCCTGAGTAAATATGTTGAATACTTATTAGGTGACGGAAAAAAAGACTCCGTAAGTAGAAAATTTTTGTTAACTCCTAAATATATTCAAGTTAATTCCTTCAGCCATCCTGGAAACCTAATGGCAATTTTTTTTATTGTTAATCATTTACACATGTATGGAAACCCAAATCATTTGCCATGTCAAAAATGCACTTTGGAGCCTTAAGAAAAATTTGGAATCTTTTTTTTTTTTTTTTATAATGAACAATGGTAGATATGATGAGCAAACCTACCACCATAACAAAGAGCTGATGGAAAAAAACAGAGAAAAGACATAAACTGGGGACATCTTATAGTAGCATTAAAAGATAACATTTGGGGATAAAAAAACCCCACAGTGATTTCCATTTTTTATTATGTTCTCTCAGTTTTTGAGAATCTGTTAAGGAGAAGGAAATAAAAAATCCTGAGAATTGCTGTTGACATTTCTTATAAATATTCCTTTGTTATTTCCCCACCATAGAGTGGGCCTTATACTATTCTGAGGTGGAGTACTAAAAAGAGTATTCTACATTTCATGGTTTTGACCTTCAATGTCAATGCATCCAAAAACCACTTATTTTTCCTGTAAATCTGCCATTGTATAAAAATAATTCAGATATTCATATAAAAATTAAGCGCATTGGTTTGTGAGATGTAATCATTGCTATTGTTTATATCTGGGTTCACTTAAAGTAAGAGATTTTTACCTCCACATCACTTCTGTACATGAATACTGTAGCCTCACACAACATAAAGCTTTGGGGAAAAAAAGCATTACATTTATATTGTGTACAAGGGCAAATTTATTTACACTTTCTGCTCTGATCAACCAATTGATTTAAATTGAGTTTAGAATAGAATTTACACGCCTCTGTGACTTAAAATTACATAATGCATGCTTCAGGTATCAGCAGTGTTGGAAAGATTTTGAAAGCAACAATACTAGAGTGAAGTCCTAATGATGCTTTACGAGGCACCGGTGTGCTTCCTCTTGGTGCCATCTAGTGGGTCAGGGGAAGGCATTAAAATCAGAGTCTAACACAAGAGAAACATACCATTTCAATAAAATTGACTCTTACAGCCCAGCTGCGTTACACAGTGAACACTGAACAACACTTGTTTTGTAGCAGTTTTATAACACACTGATCCTAACACAGTGAACAGCCGGAAACCACTGGCCAGTTCATAGCTGAGTTTCCACATCTAAATATAAATCCTAAACCAAGAGATGTTGACGGGCATTCCCACCACCCAGAAATAAACAGAAAGCAAGTCGGCAAGAGCTCTTGAAGTGGATACCCAAAAATTCTTTCATCATGTTCATTATTATCCTGTTTGGAAAAGCACTGCAGTGTTTAAATGCCTAAAAGCCACAAAGAACATAGGGATATTCTCCAAAAACCCTAGCCTGACCTTTTCAAAATGGAAACGTGAGACTGACTGAATTAAAAAAAAGGAAAACAGAACTGAAGAGTGGATAGCAATGCTTTATCACCTGCTCTGAAGCCGATGACCACGTAAAACAGTAACAATTACCGTATTAGCAGGATGAGTATAACACCGAGAGGAATACAACATACACAAGCAATTTTGCAAAGCTCTAAGAACGTAAACTAGTATGCTCTCAGGCTGATGGCATCCAAGAAAGACAACTCACCGTTTCACCTAGGCAGTTACCCAGATGAGGAACACTCTGAGTTCCCAATGCTCTCTGGGGTTGCCCAACTCTCCTGGCTCATAATATTTTATCTGAAAACTTAGGAGAAATTCACTACTCACCCCCGAATAAAACAATAAAAAATAGCTTTCCCACCCCCCTCCATTTATATATCCACTTTCAGAGGAATTATAGTTCTCTTATAGAGAAAAGGGAAGTGAAATTAAGTTGTGTTTTGATTTTTTCAATGCAACACTTTGGTTTTGTGCTGTCCCCAGGCTTATCTCCATTGGAGAGGTCAGCACAGCGCAAAAGTGGGAGACAAACATGTAGCTCTGGCAGCTGAGGAAGCACATGAGACATGGGATACAGTACAAAAGAAGAAAAATACAAGGTTTCACACAGCTCATGTTCCAAAGGCATAATTCATTATCTTGTCTGAGCAATGGTAATACACAGCTCCTTACGTTTTGATCAGCTACCAGCTACCCCCGCGCTAAGTCCTGAGATCTGAATTAAGCCGAGTCCTCCCTCCTCGGAAGCCTGATCTTTCATGATCTCTGACTATAAACTACGCTTCACAGTGCTGTCAACGCCCAGGGTCCCACAGATAGTCCATATAATAGTTTTAGAAATTTTGAAGCTTAGAGAAGGCTGTAGGATGGCTGCACTGACAGGGAGAGCTTTGCATTCCACTGCAGTGCCGCACAGCATGAACAAAGCCTACTGCTTCCTTCTTACCCACAGAAAAACACTCACATTGCCTTTCCCCATGCTACTCACAGGATCTGCAACTTGGTACTCCTCACAGAATTGCAAATTATCCTTTGTATCTAACAGCTAATATTTTAAACACTTGGCTACTAAGTTTCACTATTTTGCTAGCTTTTCTTTCTTCTCACCTAGGCTTTCTACACTGCAACCTGTATTCTTCACAATTCACTTCCTTTTTCTTTATCCTACATGTAAGATACCCGTATGTTTATCATCATCATTTCCAATTCTTCTCTTAAAAAGGAAGGCTAACATCATTTTTCCCAACCCTGAAAAACCATGTCTTTTGCCACAGAAAGGAGAATATCTGAACAACTCTTTTTAACAGTCTGTAATGTAAAATGTAATGTAAAATTTGATGTTTCAAGGCAGCTATGCTTATAAACGGCTCAGCCTTACAAAAAATAGCCTGAGGTGTTCCAAATATACATATATAAATGAGGCTCCAAGTCCCTGTGCCCACTTTTTCTTGCTGACTGGTTCTAGACAGTTTGCCATTTAGTACACTCTAATTTGCTCATTAGCTTTCTCTGCTGAATACAGACAAAGACTCAGGCAACCAATGGTCTGTTTTCCCAAAATAAGCACAATCTAATCATGACAAGGAACCCTGATAATTGCTAAAGGCAGCTACTTTCGTCTGTCAGACTAAGGGTAATGGCAAGTTACCCTGTGCTCAGTGCACGGCTGTTTATGATCATTTATTGTTTTCAAAAGTACCAGGTAATTTTAATTAATGACCATATGAGACAGCCTGAAAATCTCCCCAGGCTGAAGTCAACTAATGATAACATCTTTTCTCCCTTGACATTATATTCAAGCTGCAGCTTGCCTAGTTCTTAGCCAATAGCCCCAGATGTGGCTGTACTAGTTAAAATCTCAACCTGCAAGCACTCAAGGTCTTGTGATCCTGAGTCATCCATGACAAGGATCAAGCTTCTGAGACTGCATGCTCAGCTTAACAGCATTTTTGAGTTTGGATACAATTCAACAGTAACTTCCAACAGTTATCAAATACAGTTCAAAGAAAGTTCCAGGGGCTGTTAAGTAACTGAGTGAGTTCATGCTAAGAAATTATGTTCACTTTTACTTCACACAATATCCACCAATGAGCTATTTCCAAACTCTTACAATATAAAGTAAACTTAGTTCATTTAAACCACTGTTGAGCTCACTGTGACTTACAGCTAAGAAGCTGAGACTTCTTAAAACTTTTTCATGCCAGGCGCACTGAAAACAAATATTTTATCATCCCAATTCCCTATTTAAATATGGGAACACATACACTAACTATACCCCACGCGTACCAGGGCAAGATTATTCTACTGTTGTGTATTTGCATTTGGATTTAGATTTGAACTTGCTGACTAGATGGACAAACAATCTACAACTAAACAAACTCAGAAGCACCTCAAATGAAGCAATGCAACAAGTAAATGAACCTGAAAGTGTTTGTAACATATGCACCTGACACAACTATTCCATAGCACACGACTGTCTGCAGTTAGTCTAAAGAAGAAAAAAAAAAAATCCTGTTTTTAAAAAAAAACAGCTAAGAAAATGCAGAACTAATGGTGTAAGAATAAAAACAGATGATATACAAAGGTCTAAGCTTCAAAATGTAACAGGAAAAATGCACGTACTCTGGCGCAAACTTATCCAGCCTCTTGAAGAGTTCATTTTTAATTTCCTGGTTCTCCACAATGGCTTCTATCACCAGATCCGTGCTGTGGACCACTGCTACTGCATCTGTGCTTGTTGAGAGGTTCTTTAAGGTCTTCTCAATGAACTCAGCACCAGCCTGAAACATTTCCAAGAAGTTGCAAAGTCTATTTACAATGATTTAATTTATTTTTACATGAAAATTCCCTTACACGCTCAGAAGTATTTTTGAGCCCTCAAAAATTCAGGCAGTCTGCCACATTTCCAAATCACTGAGAAAGTTCTAAGTGTCTACAGATACGGTGCCTTCACTGACAAATTTTTCCAAGACAATCAAATCTGCTTTGGAGCAAATAGGAGATCTTTGAATTCATTCTTTTAGGAAGACTATTTGCTGCAGTCCAACCTCCAGTATAAGAGCCTGAGTGAACAACCCGTTGTCAGTCAGTAGTTTCTGAGACAATCTGGGCCTTCCCTCCATAAAGAGGAACTTTTCCAGTTTCAAACCTTTGCACTGTTTTCGTTCAATGATTATCTGGTTTCACTCCTACAAACAGTATGTGCTAGTTCACGAATGCTTTAGGAAACGAAATGGCTTACATTCACTATAGTTTCAATGCAAACATGGGGAAAAAATATTCTGTTTTCTGTCTAGTAAGTCTGCCAATCACTGACAGTTTGTGAGGACAGAAATCAAACAGAACTGCAAGACGCTGAACCAAGGGTAAATGGAGACATAGTACAAGTAAAAACATACCTGCACACTAGAATATAATGTCGTATATAAAGTACAAGCATCATGTGGACAATTTTCTTTTGGATTATGTATGCATGCTCTGATTGTCCTGATATTATTATAATTTTTCTTCTGTACTCCCTCATGCAAACAAGCCCTTTTTCATTTCCATTGTCTGCTGCATGCTGGTTTCATCATTTGTCATTCATTCATGATTCATGCTGGTAATCATCAATAATAGTATATATTATATATGTTAAAATGTATCAAAAGAAGAACTGAATCTGCTGTGGAATTTAGAGAAACAAGCATAGCAACAAATAACCCTTAGGATATAAACTTAGATGCATCAACTGCTCCACAGTGACTTGCTGTATGTAAGTCTTACTCAGCAACATGAATGCAAAGTATCTTATACATCTAATCCGTGTTATTCCAGGGTAGTTAAACTTGCACTCTCATTTCATTTGCAGTAATCCTGTGCCCAAGTCTTGGGGGACAGGAAGACTCCTTACTAAGGTATTAAGATACTTTTGTTACTATTTGCTTTTGAACAAAATTGGTGCATTCCCAGGTAAGCGCTCAAAGATAGGATTGTTATTAAATTAGGCACCATTAATTTGGCACATTTTCACACTTAGAATCTGTTTTAAGGTGATCAAGTTGTTTTAAATCTTTATCTCAAGGCTGAAGTCTTCAAAGGAAAGAAAATAAGGTAAGACATCTTTCGACCTCCCTGAATCAAGAAAAGAAAATCCAAGTTCTTCAGCATACTGGAAAAAGTGGGGTTTTTTTTAAGCCAGTATATTAACATGCTCTATAATGCATAACTGTAAACAACATCTGAACTTCAGTATGGTAGTTTTACTCTCCTAAGTTCTCCTAGAGGTATAAAGAAGATGATGTCAACCTCAGGCTTATCTGCAAATTTCTTCTTTGTCACTCTCTTCAAACTCTCTTCAATTCCTTTTGTAGACTTTTTAAGGATTTCATCTGACTGGTCTACTAACACCACAGTGTGACCACTGGCTGCTGCAACCTGAAAGTTAAAAAAAACATTCAGCATCAGTATCACAAAACAACGAACCATATTGATTTGTCTTGGGGCAGACAATACACTAGGCAATTAATTTGGCAAACGAGGGCTAAAGAACTTTCAATCAAGACTTAAGCACTTAAGTAGAAAAATCATAAAAACCTGCACACAGTTGGGGCAGAGGGGAAAGGATAAAGGTATCAAACAACTTCAGGGAAAAGGAAAAAGAAATCCATTTTCCCCCCAAGCTGTCTGCAGAATGCTACCTGCACCTGGAGGCAGATGAATTCTGTGGCTATGGATAGAGAATGAACAGCTAGCTGTCTTGAAAAGAGCAAGTAGCTTAGCTGCGATCCTCAGATCTTGTACGGAAAAAGGGCTGTGGAGACCAAAACTGGAAAGCTGGCAGGGTGAGGAGGTGGCATAAGGGATGGCCAACCCTGTGTTCCCAGGACATGGCATAACACAACTCTGCTGTTAGGCCACGAGCACGTCCCTGCAACAACAGGAAGCTGACAGTGGATCTGGGAGTAGCAGTGAAATGTTTGCTGCTCAGGACTCTGCACAGACCTGAGTGGCTGGCAAACTCTCCTTACTACATACTTGGTACAAACACTGGCTCAGCTACAGACAGCACTACTGGATTGTCTTTTTGGTTGGTATTCAATTAATTTCAAACATAGAATGTCATTTACGCACATTGCAACAGCCTGTTAAAAGTCAGCTGTTCATTATCTGTTACTTCACTACTCATTAATTTGTTCCTCTTGTTAGTTATCAACAGCCTATCTTTATTTTCAGAATTCTTGAACTAACAGAGTTATAATGTAATAGTTGTGGAAAACAGATGTTAAAACATGGTTCCACTGATTGTTTTTAAAGTCATACAACTTAGAAGCTCCCCTTCTGCAAACTTTTACTTTACATCTAACCTTGCATCTGGAGACTAAAGATTCTCCTGTGCCCACAAGACCTGCTCCAACAAAGCTAGCTGAAATGAAAAATACAGAGATATCTCCTGAAGACAAGCATGGTGCTATTCTCATCCAGGTTGCCTCACCAATCCAGCAAACAAAGAAATGCCCATGGACAGCAGCAGTATAGCTTTAACAAGGTGTCAGCCTGCAGCTGGACATTTCTTTATGCATCTTCTTTTAATAATTTTTTTATTTTCACTATGGCTATTTCATAAAAACAACTGAATCATGAAAAAATGCTTAAGCCAAGCTTGGACTTGCACTCCTAACACTTCATCTGTTGTTGATCATTTGCAATGGCAAAGTAAGACCCTCTTCAGAGGAAAAATCAATACCAAGCACATTTATAAGAGATCCTTCACTAATTATCCATTTACAATTATACCACCCCTGACCAGCTGGCAAAAAATCCTAGAAAAATTAACATCTCCCTTTTCCCATCTCCTTCTTACCATATTTACATGGGCAGGAAAGAAGAAAAATGGCAAAGGTCATACTATCTCCTTGCAATTCAAACACATGCTCGCTCAGACTCTACTATCCGATGATCTTAAGAATACTAAATAAAAAACACAAGAGTGCTGGGGAGTCGATTAATGCTCTTCTCATACAGAAGTGCTTTTCACATGGCAGAATCAGAAATTATAAACTCCTGGCTTCCAGTCATACATTTCAGCAGAGGTTTGCTTCTCCTGACAGCATGAGAAAGCAAGGAAAGAGGAGAGATAAGTGTTCTAAAAGGGCAGAGAAGCTTTATTAACAGGGTGCAGAAGCGACCCTACTCAGTGTAACAATCACCTCTGCTTTGAGATAATTTTGGATTGATAAATCAGAGGCAGATGGTCAGCAAAACAATCCTTGGTCCTTGACAGTGGCAGAAGACTGCAACCCGTGTTACTGCCAAATACCAGACATGTTTCTCTTGACGAGCTGCTCTCTGAAAACGCACACACTAATAGAATATGCAGATCCGTTCACTTTCCCTGCAGAATTATAGTGTGCATCTTCCTCAAATATGAGAACAACTTTCTTCAAAGTTGTTCTTTGATGGTTCCTTCAGTATCAAGGTCCAGAGGAGTGTTTTTACCAGATGAGTTAATAAACAACTATCTAATTCCTTAGAAAAAAAATAAAAAAAAATTTAAAAGTGCCCCTGCATTCCTCCTGCTAGAGATTTGCCAAGAATGTGAGAAATCTTCAGTTCTGAGAAGGAAACCCTTTCATTCAATAAAATGGAGAATTGCTATTTATGAAATCCAACTTCACTGGCAGTTTCCCCTTGGGAACGCCTGCGTATTCCAGTTACTCTTTGTGAAGTTTGTGAACTACCCTGGTATCTTGGGCAACAGGCTCTTTCTGTGAGTTACGGACATCTCTCAATCTTAAGCCACTGACAGGACCGGTCAGCCGCCCATCCCAAAGCCATCAAGTTAAAGATGAACTGGAAAGCCAAAGGCCCGGGACGAAACACTGGGAAAATAAGCCCTATTTAAATATTAACCACTTCATAGTTCTACAGATGATTGACAGCTAAACGTTAACTTTAGCTGCTGTATTCTACTTTAATAACTCGTGAAATGTCACTTGATCCGCTCCTTTGCCAAGTCAGAAGCAGCTTCTTTCTCGCACCGACGTTTTCCAAATATTTATTACACCCTGCCTGGCTTATAAACAGTCCACACACCGTCCAAAGAACCACCTTAACCCATTTAAAACAACGTTGACCTTGGCGGTTCCCGCCTGGCCCTCCGACCCCCAGATGTGGGGATTAGCAACACAACAAAAAGCAAGAAGCTGCGGGGCCCCCACCCCTCCTCCTCCTCAGCCCGGCAAGGGCCCCCGGCCGGCGGCAGAGCCCCTGGGGGAGCGGAGCCCCGGCACGGTCCCCGCCTCAGC